>CM073763.1:19150057-19750057 GCA_037127475.1 Arma custos
CTGAGTTATTTTCCATGTATCGGTCCTTCCATTACGATGTCATTATTTACCTCTGCAAGTAGGCTTCATATATCGTCTCTCTATGGACAATTTCTATTCATCCAAAGTACATGGATTTTCAATATTTTAGGAGTCATTTTCCCGAATAAAAAAATATTAACCTGTACCAATAATCTATAGCAAATGATAAGATAACATTGACTTAGTTATTTCTTCTTAGTAATTTGTGAAAAAACTCTTAAAAAGGGAGTAAAAAAGGGAGAGAAATTAAATTGTAGAACATTGGAAAAAACAATAATTTTGATATCAGTTTTTATGACAAAACTAGGGAAATTCAATGCTTTGTGTTTTAATAATTTTACAAACTAATTATTAAAAATTACATATACATCAACATTGTAGTTACACATGTTTTGCAAAATATATGCTTGTGAGTAGTTATTTTTATAAGATGGAACTCAATGTTAGACACTACGCTTTAAATATTAGTGGCTAATATTTCAGTGATAATTTTTTTTCGTATTGAATGATTAGGATCATGCACCAACTTTTTTTAATTTCCTATCCTGGAGTTTTCTTTATCTCCAATATTCCTTCATGCATTTAATGGTACATTTCCTTTTATCCTCTGGCCATCTACTCCAGTCTTTCTTCATTTGAAACCCTTCCAGATTTTCACTATGCTCTTAAATTCACTTTTTTTTTAACATTTGAGATTCTTTGATGATCAAATTTAAATATTTCCTTATTTCTTTAGACCGTGTTGTAGCGGTCTTCTTCAGAAATTTTCAAATATTTTGCTTGGTCACTTTATGTTGGTCCATTCCGTATAGAAGTCCGAGGAATGTCAACCTCCTCTTTCGCATACTATCCAAGATTTTTTTCACTCTGTGGTAGATTTATCTGTTACTTCGGAGCTTCAGCTTATTAGTTATTAATTAATTATACTTTTTTTCAAATTTTATGAATTTCCATCCTATATTTCATCATATAATACTGATTCACCCCATTTTTTTTTACATTTTTAATGAAAATACATTTTTCGCCTCTTTTTCAGTATTTTTTCTCATAATTATAGACTTTTCCTTAACGAAATGCCTACAACGTTTTATAACAAAGCTGTTATAAAGTTGTGGCTTGATATACTCGTTTAACATCCTTCATTAGATTCCACTAAACGTCCTACTACAGCTTTGTCGGCGCAAATTGATCCTTCTATATATAAAAAAAAGTTAAGAAGCATTGTTTTTTTTTCAAATAATTAATTTATTGATTTTTTAGGAATTTTTATTCTAAAATAAAACAATGTTTGGCGGAAGGTGTTAAGTTGGAGTACTACAGATTCACAGAAAGTCTCATGTGAATAACTACAGAGATATGAGGACGAGACTGCCTTGTTTTAAATTTATCATTTGAACAATATGTATATTTGAACAATGCCTTCTGAGACACAATTCTAAAATACTGAGAAGCGAAACAAAACATACAAAACATACCAACCTCGAAAGTTTCCAAAGCTAACACCAAAAACTTATTGTTATGCTTCTGTGTGGCTCTCTGTTGAGAAACAAACTTGGTTGTATGTACGTTACACCTTCATTACTGGTCTGCTTTCAACTTGTATAGTAGATAATAATATATATGTTTAACTTTATTCAACAATTCATAAAAATATTTATCAACCATCACTTGCTTTCTATTAACATTCATTCGTTTTATAATAAGCTAATAATTTGTTATTAGAATTTATACATTAATATTGTCTTTTTAATGGTTGTCTAAAAATGAATTACTATTATTGAATATAAGTATTTTTTACTGTTCGTGCATGAATATGAAAACAATATATTTTCGAAAAATCATCAAAAACAAACTTATATTTATTGACTGAACCTCAAGACTATTGAAATTTTTCAAAACAATTTTGACTGTCTAATGGGGTTCGACTTTATGGAATTTTATGAGCTTTTGGTAAGTGTCACATATCCAAATGATATTGTTAAAAGATATCCTAACGTAGTGAGGCAATCTTCGAATGTGACTTTTAAAAAATCCAGTTAATGTTCAAAAATGAATATTGATACCCTTCCAAAAGTGGCAGTTATTTCAAAGATAAAAATGAAATAAATATGCTTTATTATTTTGCTCCATACGACGTTTCATGTTGACGCTTACCAAAGAGTGGCATTGATACACTAAAATTCCATTAGAATATTTATTATTTAAATTCACTTATTAAAAATATTCTCCTCAACCCAAAATGGTATTCGAGTTTGGATAATGCTCTTAAATACGAGTATCGGTTGTCGCATTAAGGAAAAATACCAGGGGACCCGTGGGTTTTAATGATTTGAATATCTCTGCAATCCATCCGGATTGAAAGGTAACATATGTGAGTATATATTGTAGCCAATTCTGATGTTTAATGTAAAATTTCGGTTATTATTTGATACCCCACTCGTGGAGGGTGGAGCTGGGCCCAGAGATCACTAGGGGAGTGTGTAAATAGTGTATATTGTTTGTGTGTTCATAGCTCACTGGTACTTGCTGCCCTAAAGTGTGACAGATTGTTCTTATTGTTATGCAATTAAAAGAAATCAAATTGAACTATATTTACTTTTTCTTCAATTCTTTATTTATTTATTGTTGCAAAAATCTAAAATGGCCTAAGCAGGGTTAGACTTATAATATGAAAATCTTGAGGGAGGAGTAAAAATATATTGTTGATAAAACAGACTAAATAGTTACTGCGCAGACTTGAACAAGGGCTCATATACTTGTGTAATCCTTTTTTTTTTGTTTTTGCAGTCCATATTTATGATTTTTTTTAAATATTTATTTAATATCTGGTTAAGTTACAGTAAATAAAAAGAGTCAAGATGTATGCATGATTTACATTAAATGTTAAAATTATTTTTCGGACTGTTTTAGATAAGCATTTCCCAGGTTATGGGATAAAAAGTTTAAATTTTCTGAAAGAAATGGTTTCTGAATTTTGTCTAATTCGACACAGTAAATTATTCTTTCTTCATGAATATTTACTTAAATAAAATATAAATAAAAATACTACTATGAATAAACTCATCACCAGGAGGAAAGAGGTAAGATTTACTCCATTCCACCTCATACAAATACGTCCTCATTTCCTTAACAACCCAGATATTTATTGCTACTATTCCATTCCATAATAGCCAATTTTTTTCACGGTAGAGGATGAAGCATGATAGTGGGGCGATGTTCATTACTTATGAATTTGAATGGGGCACTATCGCCGAACCATCTTCATGTCCTTTGTCGCCGTAATGGCCGCGGGCTAAAGGCTGTTTATTTATCTCTATTTATGTATGCGCTGGGGCCTAACATGGTGGAAATATATTCGTCCGTGCCTAATACATAGTGGATTCCGCAGTGCTTTAAGCTCACGATAAACATTATTTCCCCGGTTGATGGCAGGGTGTTTGTAGAGTAATTTGGCAAACGGCATAGAGCAGTTAGGGATACTCCGTCGAATCTCTTTCATTGTTTGGATAATGAAATATCGTTCATATTGCTGATAATAAGCTATTATATAAAGCTGTAATGCTCAATCCTTTCAATGCACACGCACAAAAGAGAATGAAATTGACAAAAAAACAATATACTTACACAATAGTTTTTTTGTTTTGACGTTTAGTTTTTCTTTCTAGATTTTGCTCTACATTAGGTAGTGGACTAGCAAAATGTATGAAATATTCTGTTTTTCATATAGCCGTAACTCGCTTCGATAAGATCTAAGAGTCCTTGAGCAGAGAGCAGACCCTTGACCTCGGCGAAATTATTACATACATAACCGTTGGCTTCGAAACAGTAACGTTATTAACACTTAATGAACCCAATGCACTGATGAATTTTAGTGGAGTAAAAGTTTACAGAATGATAAATAGTAAGATATTTTTATGAAAAAGATACAAATGTTTCCTTTATATATTTTTTCTAGGTTTCGCTTATTTTACAATACTTTCGAAAATGAACCTAGTTCATTGCGTTTCTAATTTTCAAGGTCACTTCCATAACTTTTTGAAACATGGTCAGGCTCTTATTTAACCCGAATGGATTCCCCCAAAAATTATTTTTACAAGTGATATACTCAAATCGTAAAAATTGTAAGCTTTATGATATTTATTAAGGACTGTAATTACATTTTCAGAATATGGGAGAAGTCTTTAAATAACTGTAATTGTCTAAATATTTTGAAAATATACATCGATCATTACATTGAGATTAATCCAGATTACAGATTATGCTGTAAGCTTGATCATAGAAGTAATATAATGATTAATATAGTAAATAGCAATTGTGAACAATGAGTTAATCATATTCATTAAATATAATGAGTAATAAAGTATGTAATAACTATATAAATCGACTAAATAAATGGTATTCGCAAAGTAAAGATACTGTCGCTTACATTGGGGAAGTTTTAATATTTTAAAAAAAAATATATTTAGTTTAGTCGGCGAGGATATGTAGAAACATATGTTCCAAACGACATAAAATTAAGTCAGTAACTTTTCTATACTACACCAATAAAAAGGTGTTCAACTAGAAGAATTTAATGAAAGCAGATGTTCCCCCACAACGACCTAGAAAGCTGTTCCTTTTGATCATCCTCCTGTTCTCCGTTTCGCCTCCAGCTATTGAGATCTATGGCCTCAGGTTCTGATCCCGATCCAGGAAATCAAACTTCTGCTTTTCGTTGTTAATTTAAATTAATAGCCCTTCGGTGAATAATGGAAGAAGGGTCTTATCCAGATGAATAGCTCGCCTCTTCTATCTCCGGGGACGTGCCTAATCGCTCTTTGCGGTCAGCGCTATCTAGCAATAGGGCGCTGAATTAGTCGTGGTGAGCATCAACACCCCGGCCTGGTTTATTACCATCAGGAACGGATGTCTGTATTTGTTTTGGAAGGACAAACACGGTCAGCTTCAACGGAGAGTGTTATAGTAACCTTATTCGATGAAGGCTCGAAAGTACACATTATTCTATTGTTTCTTCAACACTTCGGATTTATATTTCTCTGCTGCCCTTAGCTGATTAATGCCAAAAGCGAAATTAAATATTCATTAATTTACTTAATATTCATAAGAGAAACATGAGAAACAAACCTGACATACGCTCAATGGTTTTGCATTTTTGCAATTCATAATAATAATATATTTTCAATTTTTTCATACTTTGCTTACACCTTCCAGATATAACTATGTTTTATTTTAATACAACTTAAATGTAGATGATACAATGTTTCATTATCAATTTTCCGAGACTATATATTTTATTAGTGAAAAATTGTAAATTGAATCGATTAAGAGCTTTTAAATATCTATAAATTTGAACCGGATGCTGAAATGAGTTTGCTATATCAGCAGGCACAACTTTAGCTGAAATCCTTAGCTATATTAAATGATATCAATCTAAGTTTTTAAAAAAAATTACCTTAAGACATTCTTTTTCATATTTGAACTGTTAGTATCTTTGTTTCTAACGCAATAGGTTGCATTGAAGTAGCGTATAGTTATTATTTTTGGCATCATATAATAAACATGGTAACATTAAATAAAAGTATTTTACAGTGGTTTTACCATGGGACCACCCAGTGCTGAACAATGGAAGGTGATCCGCAACTAGTATATAATGAATGATGTAAAGGTTATATATAAGGCAATGATTTTCATTCAGGTAGCCCCTAACTGGATCTGGTATCTTCAGTGAAACTCGAAAAATGTTACTTCTCACGATAACATTAGTCGTAAATGAAAAAGTTTACCTTTCAATAGCCTATCCGATAAAGTTAAATAATAGGCCCATATTTTTGACGGTTTAAAATATTTGTTGCTTTCTCACTGCAAAACGTTTCAAATGTTTTTTTCTAAATCGTTAATAAATTAGCTCCAGGAAGATTATCTGATTTTATTCTTCAGAGCTTCGGAAATATTAAATCGGAGAGATTATAATTTACTTATGTGGAAGAAAATGGTCCGGGTGAAGGCCAGAAACAATTTTATAAAGGAGAGAAAAAAATTGAAAATACAATACAAAGGTGGAGGTGATTTAAATTATAGGATAAAATAAAGGTATTATTTGAATTATATGATCTAAAACAATGGGATATGAGTGATAACAATAATGATGAGGAACCATTTACAAAAATAAAAAAACAGAGGGATTAATTGTAGTGTATTATCAAATCCTACTAATATTATAAATCCGAAAGTTTGTATCATTGTCTCTCTTTCACGCAAAAACTACTCGGCTTTGGATGAAACTTTACGATAATATAGGTTATTATAATATAATGTGCCCCCCAGACAGTTTTTTGGCTTGTGTGGAAAATCCATTATAGTATATAATTAAAGCCAAATCAGGAACTTAGCAACTTGATATTTGCAGATAGGTACTTTGTATAATTTAAGAAAGAAATTTGGATAATTCCACCCTCAAGGGTTTCCCCCTTAATATAATAGGGGTTCAAAGATTGTATGGAATCCGCCAGTTTTGAAGTTAGACATCTGAAATGTTGGATGTAAGAGTGACTTATAGTTAAAAAATAAAAAAAATAATTTATTTAAAATGATCTGTTACGAAACTTTATGTAAGGCCACCTGTGGTCTAGTGGTTAGCGTAACAAACTACTAAACCAAAGATAGCGGGTTCGTAGCCCGGCAGGTGGCCCTAGGATTTTTTTAAGGGAGTAAAAAATCCTTAGTTACGCCGTCCTTCGGAAGGGACGTTAAACGGGGGTCCCGAGCCTGTACGATGTCAGGTACTCGTTAAAAATCCCTATCCTAATTAAACCTGGATAGGCAAAATTTAGAGCTCCCACTGTAGCATCGTCCGATCAGCCATAGCAGCATAAAGTGACGTTAAATGAACAAACAACAACAAACGAAACTTTATGCGGCAGACCAAATTCCACGCGAGCGAAGCCCATGGTAAAATCTAGTAAGTAATAAAGAAAATAATGCTAATGAATCTAATAAATCGTATTTGAAATAGAGAGGAATTTTAATGAAATAGATCTTAAATAGCTTAGATCTATTTATTTGAAAGCCAACGTATCGACCCATATTGCAGGTCATCTTCAGGGCTAGGATATTTTTTCGGACTTCTACCTCTCCCATTGTCTATCTCACATATATAGTCAACAAATATTATTCAAAAAATGTAATCGTCAATGCTTCATGTAGTTTTCATACATTTGCAACAACCAGATTCAGAAATCCTTTAGTTTTAAACAGACTTATGTTTCCACGATATCCTTGAGGATAAGATTGAGTTATAATTTCTTTTTTTTTTCCAATCGACTTCATGAAAAGAAACTGAAAAGCCTTGAGAATTGCCACAATTCTAAAAACTTTCCGGGCCGTTATAATTCTCCTTTGGATGGAAGTATTCTTCCCCTGTCAAAGATCCTTATCCACCCTATTCTTTATCATTAAGTAAAACGCTGAATTGCCTTCTTTATAGCCTTTTGTGGGCCACAAAAGCCTTTAGGCTCCGCCATCCAGATTTCAGAAACAGTTTCCAGGGGTTACTCAATTTTCGAATAGGTTTTCGTATTCTTCTGAATTATATATCAGTTTTTTAAAGGCTATTATAAATAGATCAGTTAACAAAAAATGGTTAAGATAACGTTGAAAGAATTATAGATACTACTAATAATTATATCATAAAGTATCTAATTCTTCAAACATTATCACAATGATTGTTGAGCTGCGGTTACTATCCTTTGAATTTTTTTTCTCTAATGTTTTTCTCAGATTGAGGTTTCCTAAATCCAAAAATTTCCTTTAATTTATTTTTCCATCTTTTTTATCTTGTAAATCTTCCTCCCTCAGACCATGGTCGCGTATACTTTCCTCAATGCCTTCTATCCATCTTTTTCGTGGTCTTCTTCGCGGTTTCTTCCCTTCAGAACTACAATTGAAAATTGAATTAACCACACAATGTTAATAATATTAATTTAAAAAATGTTCTTTCTACTATGGATACCCTGGCGTTCTGCGACCTCATGGTCTTGAGCCACAATAACCTGATAATCGGCGAGCAGTAGATTTTGGAGATGGTTGTTGCCTATTCATACTTACATATTCATTTAGAGCCGTGCCAACCTTGAAGTAAACCTTTGCTAGTCGAAACACAGGTTGCTGCAATATATTCTTCTAATAAGACTATTTCTTCATAAAATTTATAATGCTACAAAAGATCTTGTGGGAAAATATGAAAGTGAAACGAGCTAGAAGTAAAACTAATATATTAAATATAAGAAAATATTTATAAATATCAAATCTATGCTCACACAATCATATGTATATGTATATATATATATATATATATATATATATATATATATATATATATATATATATATATATATATATGTATATATGTATGTATATATGTATGTATGTATTTTTCTGTACTGCTTAGACTGCAATGAATGATTCCAAGTGGATATTCTCCATCTATTGGAAAATATTTTTTTAAACAAACTCTCAAATTAAGATGATAACGAGCATAATTGAATGTTATTTTCAATTCGCTACAATTAATTTAAAAAATAGGAAAAGTTGCTTATTGTTTTTGGATATTATCATTATAGATATTGGGAAGGTTGTTAATAAATCAGATTTTTTCTTATCTAGCATCAAATCGGTTATTGGGTGACATGGCATGCAAATCTAGAGAGAAATCTAGAGAGAAACTGTCTTTAGCGATTAGAAAATTTGTAAAAGAAAATTGAAACTGCTTCGGTTTAAGGACAATGTAAAAGCAAAAAGTAGTTTTTCTTTTCCTTTCTTTTTTTGAAGAAAATATTGTTTGTTTGTTGTGGCGGAAATAAGGACTACAGAAACGGCCCCACGGGGAGCATTTTACTGATTACAGGGCCACAACCTCTTTCCCTGCCTACTTCCTCCTTTCTATTTTTTATTTATCTCTCCTGTTTCACTCAGCCACTAATTCCTTGTAAGCCTTCCTCTTGAATTGAAAAAAAAAAGAAAGAAAGATAACAAAGGAAAAGAATATCGGGTCGGTTTAAATCTGAGCTAAAGGCTAAGCAAATCTCGAGGGATCCTAATATGTTTTGGGGATCAATCTAGGGAGATATCGACATCGAAAAGAAGTATCGATATACTGATTATGTTTTGAATATATCGAAATTGAAGTTGGATTTAAAATATAAATTTTCTGAAAAAGGACAAAAAAAGTTCAGTAACCTACTATAAACTCCAAATTTTTCAAAACCATTAAGTCTCCAAACTAAAACAGAAATTGAAAATATCTGTCTTATTGGGACTTAATATACATTGCTAAGCTTGTTTGACGGTCTATTGCTATTGATTTTGTTTGTTCAGTCAATCTATTACATTTATTTTTAAAGTGAAACCTTTTTTCTATCGCTCCAGAATTTTTCTTTCATCTATGGCATGTCGCATTACATTATTTTCTCGCATTATTTATTTCATATGAATATTGGATGAACTATATTATTTTTTATCACTTCCATTCAATATATTTAATTTTATTTTGGCGTTCAGTCATCTCCTCATGCTGAACTACACTCTGAATCGCCTGAAAAAATTAGTAGACTGCCGACAGATGTCATGCCGAGTACTATTAGGGGTCCAGCGTCGAGTGTTGGATTCAATACATTTATCGTTCAAAGTGGCGAACCTATATCCGAACATATTGTTACAGAAAAAAGTCTTCATCGAAAGTGACTAAATGCGGAAAACTGCCGCAGATATGTCAGAAATGCAAGCGGCTAAAATCGGACGCCAGTTCTAATCAAGGCATTAGCGGCAGTGATACGAATACGAGTCGAGATACAATATCTATATCCCAGATTTAAATAAATATTGCTCTTACTTTTTAATATGCGTTTATCATCTAAATGATGTATTAATTATGCATGCCATACTCCAATAAGCAAATTGAAATGAAATTTTATAATTTAATAGTTTGTCTACTATTGATGTTCCATTACCATTCCCATTTTTCAATAGTTAAGATTAAAAACGCAATTTTCATACCCTAAATCAAATTATTTTCCACAATTTTTAGTTAAATGCCTACAAACCGAAAAAAAGTTTCACTTGCATCGTGGTTTCATAAAACCACACAACTTTTTTTCTTATTTATATTGAAATCTTAAGTTCTGTTGATATAAGCTCATGATAAGAGTCAATAATGATATAGATGGGTCAGAGAAAAGCAGTTAGAAATTTAAGTACAACACGTGAATAATATAAATGTTCTGATGATGGGAGAAATGCCCGAAACTTGGATAGTATTGAAAATATTTAATAGGAGCAAGATAAATTAGCATTCTAATGTCTAAAAATTACTGTAACACTCTATTATTTTTCATATTGATGTATGATACCTAAATAATGTTTTCACATGCACCATAATTTAAATTTTTAAAACTTTGTAAATCAAAATGGAAATAACTCTGCGCTATTCTTGAACCTTCGGGATCAAGATTAACGACTCATTTTCTCAGTAGCACTTTTAACTTGCCTTCGCATCCTATTATCTACAGGCCTTAAATAAAGACCTAACCCGTGTAAACAACTCGGAGAAGTCTTCATTTCCCGAAGCGGCCGTTCTTCGGGATTAACATCCGAAACAAACGAGTTAGAAAGTAAAGCCACTGTAAACCGAGGACATAAATCGGGCAGAACTGGACGAGGAGAAGGAAAAGGGAGTCAAGTTATTAAACTTTTTTTCGAACTCTCCTGCCCTTGGCGTCCTTCTGGGAGTTGGTTTATGTTTAAACTCCTCCCAGGTCTTCCAGTTCGTGCTTCGAGCATATTTTTAAAAAGATTATTAGGAAATGGATTTATTGCTTTACTTCTTTACTTTTCTACTACTTTTCCTTTTTTCCCTCTTCCAAAGTTTCAGGAATCCCTAAAAAGTTTGAAGTTTGAGGAAAATAATGCATATTATTATGAAACACGAATATAATTCTAATCTAACTCCTTCCTCGTGCACCATTCTAGCTCTTTGTTGGCTTCTTACCTATTCCTTGAGCAACTAGCATTGATTTAATGGACTGTATTGCAATACTATATATTGCTTGAAGATTGGTTCAAGCGATTTCATTGTATGATCTAGGAACCGATGATATATATATAATAAATTGAAAAGTATTAAAGCGGAAATAAAACCGTGGAAAAGTCCTTGCCGCAGCAACAGAAGAGAGGAAGTAGTCATCACGAGACTAAGAATCGGCCACACGCGTCTGACACACGGATATTTGATTGAGAAAGATGCACCACCAAAGTGCGGAAGTTGCAGGGTGCAACTAACTATCACCCAAATCTTGGAAGACTGCCCCCTGTATAAAATATATTTTCATGGCTTGGGGATTGATAGGAAAACCTCGACTATCCTGGGTAATAACACCACAAATTTAGACAAAGTGATAACCTTTCTTAAAGAGATTAATATGTTCAGTAAAATATAAAAATAGAAATAAAAGTTAAACCAAAAGAATAATAAAGAACTAAATATTGAACCAAAAGAAGAAAGACGCTGATGAATGAATAAATAATGAAATAAATATTTGAACCAAAAGAAGAAAGACGCTGATGACCAATAGATGTTGTGCGTCTATAAGCAATAAAACCTAACCAATATATATATATATATATATATATATATATATATATATATATATATATATATATATATATAGGTTATTCCAAGTCTTATCATACTCTTCCTAGTTAAGATTTTCTTCCTTGATAGTAGACATTTCTTCCCGTCTTTGCCAAGACATCGATGTCCTCGATGAGATTTTTATCTCGACTTAATCAAAATATTTCATTATTCAAATTTAATTTCTCAATATAATGAGAAGAAAATTGTATATATGAGTAGTTCAAAATAAAAATCGGATTACTCCTAAATTTGAAAAAAATGGACTTAATATTTATCACAACTTTAGTTATCCCCACCATCCCTTCAGTTCCATGAGGATCTTGGTGCTAAGAATCGAATAGATAACACACTTATTATTATATATCTGTCCTGTAATCGAATTCTCGTTGTTGAATAATAATAATATTATATACATATATTAGGCGATCAGAATCAAAAGTGGATAACTCCAAAAGTTCAAAAATTGACTTTTTTAACATCTTTCGCTAGTTTAGTCAGGCTATTTTGTCTATAACGACACTTTTCGCTTTATTTCTCATGTTCAAAATCCCTCTTGCTGGCATTTTTTTATTTAGTCTCTTAGCATCCCGAAGTGGATCCTATTAGATTTAGGAACAGCGCTCAGCCTCTATACATTGGGTAACCAAAAAATGGGTAAAAATCTGGGGATTAAGCGTGATCTAAGACATATCACCTCCCTGTACTGCCGTTGTCCAAGAAACCGTACAGTCTTTAACACGTACTAAATACAAGACCCTTCATGGGTCGTAGCTGTACAGGTTTGTTTTTTTCCTAAACTTAATTATTTGATTAATCATGCTAAAAGAAATTTCCACCCATTTCGGTGTTCGTAAGCAAGTACACATACACAGGCGAATAATTATTAATTAATTCCTAAATATAAAAAGGAAATATTGGGAAACTGAGTTAGGATTTTGTTTATAATTGGAGAGAGCTAATATTGTTTTTGTTCTGACTAATGCAATTCCTCTCGGAAAAGAGATCCTTTGTGAAATTATTCTCCGAATATTCAAAAAGCGGGTTGGAGTCGCCTAACGAAGGACATTGAAACATCCCTCCGCTCTTCCTTACAAATATTCTCTTCATTTTTTTTTTTTTTGTTCCCTTTCGCTACTACTTTATTTATTCATTTACTTGTCCGTATTTCCTCTTTAATTCAATGTTTTTATTATACTTTGACCCCAGAAATCCATGTTTAGTACCATAGTTACTATAATTATTAATAAGACACTAAATCCTTTATTTATTCATATAGATGTGGATAAGAGGCATTATTTCATTTATTTTTTTAACGAACACCAACCTTATTACACCTGACTCTTACGTCAAACTTACCAGCATTCGACCAGTTTCTGGGGTCACACTATCTAGATATGATTGCATATATACAAGCTTATTTCAAGCTAAAATTGGAAACTAAGAAGGATAAAAGACAATGTCATTATTAAATTTCCTATTAATTTTCTATATATGTATATCCAAAACTATTCATTTTGATCTAAACCTTGATTCTTTATTTTATTATGAATTAAATATTGAAAAGCGAATTCTCGGAAAAGGCTTAGAAAGTACATAAGGTATACATTCTAAGACTCTACGCCACTCTAAATAAAATATCTGCTGATATCTCGCCTGTTCAGTCATAATCAGGGTACAGATTAATAAAAAGAATGAAAAAATTCAACAACGACCTTGGGTTGCTGTCTCTGGATGTTGTTACATTGGACTGAGAGGTTCAGATGCACATTATTTGTTGTATATTATCCGTTTTGGATGTTGGCATAGCGAATTTAATTTTGTGAGACCAAACCATTTCATTAAATTCCGAAGCCAGGAGTACCCCCTCCTTCCTGGTCTCCTCCTAATATCAATCTTTTCCACCATTATCAGCTGCATTAGACTATATCTTTTCATTTCGTTCATTCGCATGAGATGGCCCAGGTATTTTAACTTCCGCCTTATTATTATTAGTATTTATTAATTTATATCCTTTCTCTGTATTTTATTTTATTAGCCTTTTTATCTCCTGATGATACCTGAACTGGCAGAATATCGACAGAAAATTTTGTTTTCCTGTAGTTTTAGAGAATTGTGGCTTTTGTTTGTAATTTATTGTTATTATTGATGTAAGCCGTACTTGCCTTATTTAATAAGCCTTATTTAGTAATTGTTACAATTAACTAAATTTAGGCATCATTAGGACCGAAAGAGAGAAATGCACTTCGACACAAATGCAACTTTGTCATCGTTTTTGAAGCGCTACTCCCTCTGATTCATATACGCATAGGACTGTGAGCTTGGGATGTATTTTATTTACATTATCTTTTTTTTTATTATTCACTTTCTATCCAGAATCGGTGAAATATCGGAAGTTTATTTTATATCTGGTAGTTGATTTTTCATTGAAATTTATCATTGTTCGTATTGTTATTAATACGGAGTATAGTTATGGCTGACTTAATTAAGGCATCATCCGAACAGAAAGAGAATAATAAAACGAAAAAAAAAAACAACCAAGAAGTAACTCCGGCCTTGATGGTGGTGTAATTCTGTATCTTTTTGTTTCTATTATTCTCCAGCTGTCCTGATGATTCCTGAATAACTGGGCTGTAACATGTGAAACTTCAGTGAAGGTATTAATTTAAATTATTAGCAAAAAAATTATTAAACCATACTTTTATTAACCAAATTAGGATCTTTCACTTTCTATACACTTCACCCTATGCGAAACAAGCATGTTTATCCCCTCTGTGGAAATTAATTGTCAAGGAAGAAGCGAAGTCTTGGAAGGCCGATTTCAGGCATTTTCGTTGTCAATTTTTTTATTTCTTAAAAATTATCCTAACGACGGGAAAAGTAAAAATCAGTTAGAGAAAGGTACGGAGAATATGGTGGGTGAGGAAGGATCTCTATATTCAGCTCCTAAAAAAAAAAAATCGGGTGAGCTACTGGGCCTCGGTTAATTCATGTGGTACCCATATTCCCAGCTTTTTTTGTCTTACCAAGCTTCTTAAGGTGCCTGGAAACATTTATGGAACTTGCTCCAAATTGTGAACCTAATTTACAAGTGGTTTGGGAAGGGCCCGCTTTGACCAGTTCTTCCAAACTTTTCGTTGTCATAATCCCCTGACCGAAATTGTTTAAACCAACAGAAGATTTTTCTTTCGCTCACTGTATCTTCACCATAAACAATATTAATGTTTCGGAACGCCTCCGTGAGGCTATGGCCAAGTTTAAATTCGTTGAGAAAAATTATGTGAATTTCCGTGGAAGTCATCATTTTATTCTTATTTATTTTGATAACGTTGCTTCACTTTCGAAAGGAAAAGTAAGACTGATTTTGAAAAAGGATTAAATGATCTTTCAAACGGTATGCATAGCATAATTGTTTGTGTGCAAATAATCTAATCCCTAATAAAAAGACTACTGTAAGCATAATAAATATCATACTGTATGTATAATAAACGAAACTGACATTTCATCCATTACGGCCAAATAACTTAGTGGTAATTATTACCCGTATTAATAATAATAATATTAATAATGATAGATTCTAATGAATCATTGGCGAAATATCGACAGGCAGTTTCATTCACGAACTTTTAAAGCTCTATGGTTTTTGTTTATCATTTATTATTATAATTAAAATGAGTAATAATTGGCTTGAAATTGGTACCGTATTACTTATACCCTATAAATATTTTAATAGAATTATAAACACCCACCAAGGACCAAAGTAACAAGTAATTTTGTTTGCTGTAATTTCAAAAAACCATGGTTCTTTGTTTAGAATTTATAATTATTATTATTAATACGAGAAATATTATAGTTAATTAAATTCAATCATCATCAGTACAAAAAATAAAAGGAATATTAAAAAAAAAAAAGCCAATATGAAACTCTGGCCTGGATGTTCGCGAGATGCAATATATTTCCTTTGTTATTTTAATTAAAATTTTAATGTACTTTTTTGTATAAAGCCCAATTCTTTTTTTTTGAGAATTTAATGTTATCATTCATATGAAGAATAATTGGTTTGTAATCGTTACGGTTGACTTAATGGCCATTGGAAGCGGCGTAGCTCAGTGGTAGTAACTGCCTGGGATGAGTGGGATATGAAGACCTCGTTTGGGTTATCTAGACTCTATAAATAGGTACCTTATTTGGCGGAAACCTCTAGCGGCCGAGCTTGATCTAGGACAAATCACCTATTTTCATGACCGTTGTGATAGAAACAGTACAGTCACTACCACGTATTGAACCTTCATGGATTCTTATGCTTGTTTTTTTTATTTGCTTAAAGGCCTCACTTATATCCTACAAGCATTCCAATAAGATTAAAACCAAGGACTAAAAGAACCTCTCGCCTTCCTTAGATCTGGGAGATAAAACACCTCGGACCCCAACCCCTTCGCTCTAATTCATTCCAGACAGATGGAGACATAGCTAATTCAGTTTGGGGGCACCAGGAGTGGCCAAAAACCTTTTCCCATTAGCCCTATCGCATTAGGCGCGAGATAAAGGGTTGCTGGACTCCGGCCGGGAACCAATTATACGGATCAACTAAAAGCTTCCCCTCAGCTCAAAGGATCTCCATCTCCTCTTGTAGATCGTGTTCCAGGGGGTCTGTCCTACTCCTTCCACCTCTAGGCACGGTCAATATGTACGAGTTCTTTTAATATTAGCTCTCTGGATTAGTCAAACAGGGGGAGCTAGATGTCAATGTTTTGTTACCCCACTTACGATTTCTTAGACAATATTTGCACATCTGTGTGAAATGTTCTCTTCTAGAAAAAGCGCCATATTCAGCTCTTCGAAACACCGTTATTTGTTTATTTATTATTGGACTCTACAGTCCTTGGAGAACCTTGACCTCTGCTAATTTCTGGACGTTCGCCTCCACATCGTCAAGCCACTTGAGACGGGGTCTCCCTCTTAATCTCGAACCATCATTCAGTATTTCGTAAATCATCCTTCTTGGAGTTCTCGTTGGGTCCATCCTCTCCCCGACCATCGCAGTCTTTTGAGCTGGATGACTTTCACTATATCGAGGTCTTCGTGTTGGTCCCTTAGCTCTTTATTGCACCTGATTCTCCACTTGTCCTCCACTCTAATAGGTCCAAAAATTGTATGCAGGACTTTTCATTCCCATTCTTCATCAAGGATCCTTTTGCAATCAAATGTCAGTGTTTAAGGTATAGTAATTATTTAAAATGAAAAGTGAAATTAGTAGATAAACACAAGGACAAAAAATGAATATTGCATACAGCTGGGAAAAAGGTAGCATAAAAAACCAGTAACATTTGATCCATGAGGATTTACTTAATAAGTGATAGTGTACTGTACTTATTCTAACGGTTATGCAGACAGGTCACTTGGCCTAGATTATAGTCAGCCACTAGTTCTCTCTACAATATAGAGGCTGGGTGAGCCACAAAAAGGTTCAATGATCTTAAAGGCCCCTGAGACATCTATGACTGTAACATATTAAATCATTTTTCTACCAAACTCGGATTTCAACCCGGGTACTTACAGTACATTAATTGATCACTCTACCCATAAAAATAACCATACGAATTTTAAATCACTTCATTATAGGTTTGGTAATGTTTTATTATCCTCAAGGTGGGAGGACCCTAACCATCAAAACATTTATGTCTAATATAACATATTTATTTCTATTTGAAATTAATGCTACACAATCTTTGGTGCTTTTTTATCCATACATTTTTAATTAAATATCTTCCTTATGTTTTAATAATTCTTTAGATAACAATACCATTCTATACCTGCGCTAAAAACGTTATTATCAAGTATGGGAATTAAATATAGGGATGAATCTATAGTTGAAAGAGAAAACTGTATCACGTATTGAATTGCTTAATTATAACAAACACTTAAGTAGTTTTTAAGTTAATGTTGCAGCATTAAAAATTATTTTTGTTGATTAACATATTTCTATTATAATCTGTATTAATGATAGTTTATTTTTATATTTTTTTACAGGTAATGAACGAAATGTTTTGCTTCATTTTCCCTCTTCGGAATAGTATGTACATAATGTAAGTCTTATGTATATTATCATTTGTTGTATGGATATAATGGTTTCAACTTTTAGCCTTTTATACTGGACATTAAGTTTTTCCAACGATAAAATCTTTGAATTTTAAATTATGAACACTATATTTATAATATAAAAGATATTTTTCAAGTAATTGCCAAAGACACTGCAATTTTAGTCAATCTATAAAACTACTTGCACTACATAGAACAATTTTATAATAATTTCAATTTATTTTCCCATCTTGTAGTACAAAAAATAAAATAAAATTACTAAAACGTTGGCTGATTTAGGAAGATCCCGAACAGGGAATAATGGTGCTAAGTCAGGCAAGATTTAAGGCATTAACATTAGTGTCTTCGGCATTGATTCCTGGCAAATGCAGTGTGCAATGGATTGCTATGTTGCGTGGCAACCTCCACAGTTACAAGAATCTCTCAATTTGATAACGCCATGTATCTGTTTCTCAGATCATACCGTATATTTTCTATGGTTTACACATAATTTATATATAATTATTATAATTATTTATATACATAAAAACAATAAAAAAAAAAATGTTTTTTCTAACAAAATCTACTATCTCTATGGTCATTCGTTCCATTTTCGAAATCGAAATTCAGGAATGAAAAATGTAAACTAATCTCCGTTATTACGAAGGACGAATTGGCTACTGAATTATATTTGACGGGTTGGGTTTTCTTTATCCCGTTCCATGAATTTCAATCTGTCAAATATGAGCTGGCTTATCTCTTCGAAGAGGGTTTGTTATAATGTCTGTAATTATTTGTTTAAAAATTGTTATATATCTATTTATTTGTTTTTTTTTCTCTTTATATTTCCATCCACAAGTAATTGACAATCAGCAGATATCTATTTATTAAATTATAAAATATCCTTATTTATTTTTAAAATGCATTTTTAATTATAAGAAAGAAAGAAAAGATTGTGAATGTAATATAGAACAAGAATGTAATATAGATAGAAAAAATCAATTCGTATAATCTATCAAAGATTTATATATTTTTAATTTGTTTGTGACTGGTATCTGTTATATTAAATTTTGATAGTATATTTTATTGACATTTATTAGAAACACATGAAACCATAAAATTCATAAATAATAATATATCTATGGCCAGGGTGAATAAGTGGTTAAGTCCAATTTTGTCCTGAGAGGGTTAGCTGTGTTTAGAAAAGCAGCATTTTGCCATGCTCGTAGTTTTTGGCTTGAAATGGAGTTGTAATATAAGCAATAACTCCTTTTCAAGCCAATTCATGGACTTGGCCTCTTAGTCGCTGTGAAAATAACACGATTCTGCTTACTTAAGTACCAGAAAATCATTTTGGACAAAACTTGACTTGACTGTTAATCGGCTGCTGAGTCACAATGCAGGTATTCTTCAAGGCTGGGGATAGGAAAGGTTGGAGGTCTATATATTTTGAAGTCTGACACTGCGAAAATGGGTATTTCAATTTGTATTTTGCTTTTGGACTTATTAAATTCGTCCTGAATAATTATTAGTTGACTGTACAATACGGAGAAAAGAATGGTCCGGATTGAGGTAAAAAAAAATTCGTAACTAGTGATAAACTATTAAATAGAAACCGACTTTTCGACTTACAAGACAGGCCTTCTTCAGAGCTGGATAGAAAAGGCTGAAAGTCTACATTTTTTAAGTCTGGCATTACAACGAAGTGGGTTTGAATTTGTATTTTCATCTTGTTCTTGAACCTGTCTTGTAAAATTTGTCTTGAATAATTATTAGTTCACCTAAATAAGGGGAAGAAAATGGTTAGGGTGAAGGTTCAAAAAAATGAATCCTTAAATCGGCATAAACTAAAGAAGTCCATACGGATTGCTCGTCCTGACAATCTGACAATGAAGAGGTTGTTGGATGCTGGAAGCCCAACTTGGGGACAAAACGGATGAACTAGTTTTCCTCTGTACAGATTTACTCCTTCAGCCGGTTTGATTCGTTTGGACCAATTACCACTTTGAACCATACCATCGTTTTCGGCAATGGAGAATATATCAGAAATCCCTTTGTCCAACTTATAAGAAAAAATCTAGTTACCCCGTTTATTCTTGTACGCTGACATAATATAAATCGAAGTTTCAACTAGATTGCAGGTCTTATACTTACCTTTCCAGCCCTGAATAAAACCCATTTATCCTGATGAATCACTAATTATTTTGATCCGGAATATTTTCTTCTCCATATTTTACTTTTTAATTAAAATGGTTTGGATATTCGTGATTTATTTTATTCAAGAAGTAGTACCAGCCTCGAGTATACTCTCTGCAATCCTTGCAGAGAGGAATATCATGAAATTTAAACAGATATTCCTAACGAGCTCCCATCATTCCACTTAAATAAATTAAAGAAGGAGAAAAGGACTAGTGATAAACCGGAAGACCTCAGCATATTTCTGAAAGCGGTAATGAATCAAGAAGGGAAAAAGAGGAGGGGGCTTCTAGAATTTTAAGGGATACCTCGGACGATAAGGAGAGAGAGAGAGAGAGAGAGGGTGGGAGAGGGAGGGAGAGGGAGAAAGATAGATAGAGAGAGAAAGAGTGAGAGAGAGAGAGGCGGTGTCTCCCCTGAGCCAGCCAGCTAATGGATGAGGATCTCTTTGTGCCACAGGATCGAAGATGGAAGATAGCTCAACCGACAACCCGAGGGGGCGGCAAGGAGCGGCAACTTGAGGGGGGCAACTTGGGGAGGGCATTAGCAACATTCGAAGGGATTTCCTTTCTGTAGCTATCGGCTCTGATATTTCCAACATCTTTCCTTCTCTTTGTAAAAAGTAGCTCTTCCAATATAGTTAATTACTGGACCTTTTGGGCTTATAGGGTGTTAAAATTATTTCATTAGATTTGTTTTTAACTTCTATATTTAGTTTTGTAAGTAGCCTTGCTAATTAAATTTTTTGCACATGTTTAGCACGTCAGAAATTCTCGAGAATACTTTCATTAGCTAATTAAAAATATAGAAAGAAATGTTTTTGTTGAGGGGTCCAGACTTGCTGAAAAAATGTTTAATCTTTTTTTTTTTTTAAGAACTCATCAGTATTTTATAGCAATATATAAAAAATTCAAGTCAAGATTTGCCGAGTATAACAGTACCAAGTAGTGTTTCAATTTACTCATTGAAATTTACAACAGTATTCTAACAAGTATAAGTATACAACAAGTAAATGACAGGAATGCCACATATTGGACAAGTAAAGAAACTACCCAGTGATAGTACTTAATTAACAAATTCAACTTAGAAGGTCACGAGACCATCTTCTTTTCAGATATTAAAGATTCAGATAGAAAAGAGTGATACCGGATTCGGGCCGAATCAGTAACAAATGGGACATTAAGTTCAATTATGGATTACTTTATTCATAAAAAAAGTAAGGAGCATTTTGGATTGTGAGAATTGAATACGAGAGGAATTCGATGGTCCAGATGGGCCTAATGATTACCATGTATATGAGCCTTTTGTAATTAATTGAGAGCTTAGAGCATTAAAGTTCAAGTAATGTTAGGGATAAAACTATATTCATAAACAAGGTTGGAAATTGGAATGTAATGTCTTAGACGTAAGAATTAAAGAAACCAGGAATGAAATGGACAGGATAGAAAATAGAAAGTAGGGAATGGATGAAGGAATTATGGAAAAAAACGTCATAATGCTTTGCGTGTTCCCACTGGGTATATTACCGATAAATAAACAAGTAATAATACTATAAAATTCTATATTATATGAGTTCTGAAATTTCCCATTTAACTGTAGTGACAAACACTAAAAGGATTAAAAATTTGAAATATAATTTTTTTTTTTTTATGATTCAAGAAAATTACGTAGAAAGTATATGGATTGCATTATTCAACAAATATAGTTGATATTACACATAAAATAATGTTCCTTAATGTTTTGATGAAAGGAGCCAGCTCGTATTTCATAAGTTTTGGATCAAATCAATTCAAAGTTATATTTCCTTGCAATATTCGGATGCTTCTAGGTTATTGCGTCTTTCGTCACAAAGATTATTTTATTGTGCAATATAATATTTTTTTTTCTCTTTGATGAGGCCTATGGGACATACTTACCAATTCCAATTCTTCCTATACTGTTGTTTTTTCTTCCGTTCTGCCAATTTTCTGTCATCCTCTCATTGTGCAGCTTCTTTCTGCCCTCGGATCACTTCTCTCCATGTTTCTTTTTCACTTCTCCCTGGTGTCTCCCTTTACTGATGATCTTCTTTCTAAAAATATCTCTGTCCAGAGTGTCAGATGATGATAATAAAAACATGATGATCATCATCATACTCTTTTCCTCACCTACCGCTGTGCAGTGTGATGATCCTTCTTACAGAGCCTGGGCCAAGTGCCTCTATCCTGAAACAGTTCTCTTCTTCGGTTCCAGTCCATTCCTCTCTCCTGAAAGCATCCCTTACGCTGTCTTCCTAGGATATGTGGGACATTCCTCTGGATCTTTTTTCTTCTGTGCGTGTCTCGTAGGTCTTCCTTGCGATTCTATCTGGCTCTTTCCTAAGTTGATGTCTGAACCACCTTAATTTGTGTTCCTCCAGGGCGTTAGTTTAATATCGAGAATAGCCCGAATTGTTGTGTTCCGTGTCTTATCTCCCCGAGTTTTTCCCTTCTACTTTTCGCAGGTACCTCATTTCCTTAGCTTGTATTTGACTTCTGTACTTTGAGGTTAAGGTCCACGATTCCGAAGAGTAATCACCCCTCCTATGTAGCTGCCCCGGATGGGGGAGTAAGCCAGGGTGCTCTGAGGAGGCAGCACTTCCACCTGGCTCGGGAAAAGTGGGCTGATACTCTACTTCTTCTTAAAAACTCAAATATTACGGAAAATAAATTATCATCGTTGTTAGGTTAACTATGAAAACCACTCCTTGTCTTTTTTTTTGTTTAATTCAACTTATCCTTGAAGATGGTGCACCAAATTCTTTCTTATTGGCTAATAATATCTATTTTCATCCAAAGCAACATCTCGTTTTTGGAAAAATTTTGTATTAGTTCATTTCTGCTCAATTCCTTCCATATACATACAAATCAATGATTAATACAGAATTTATTATTATACTATTGCTATGCTTTATAGTCTTAAATATATTTTAAATATTCTAATTGATTTTGGGATGTCAGAGTAATCATTTAAGATAATTACTCAAATTATTATTTCTAACTTTACTCTTAATTGGATTCTTTTCCCGAGGTCTGCTGCCCACATCATCCTACGGTTTCATTCTTAGCAAGTGCCAATTTAATGCAATTCTTTTCCACATGAAGTCTGATATTTTGTAACATACAGCTTACTATTATATAACGCTTGTGCTCGCCCTGGTCTTTAATTTGGCCAAGAATATTCTTCAAGATCATTTATGCATTGATTTACAATTTTTTTACCTGGTCTATCTTCTTCATAGTGAGGCATTTTGCAGCATACACAACTTTTGCAACACTGGTTGACTTTTTCATTTAGGGGCATTGACGTGTTGTAATTGTTAGTACAACATTGACTGTTTTTTTAGAGAATTTATCGTACAATAATTTATTAAACAACAATAATATTTCGTCTCTTAAAAAAAAATAAGTTAAAAATGAGGTAAAATCTGATTGGCTAGTTTGATTTAAGGATTGAAATATGAAAATGTACTACTTATCGTCGCTAAATCTAGAAAGAATTTAAAATTATTAAGCTACTACCAAATGAAGGGATTTATAATTACAAGGGCTAATACACCTTTCATTAACATTAAATGCAAAGTGGAATTGCCTCCTGTGTACTTTGTGTTTGTCAATAGAGGTCTAATTAGCATCTTCATGTCCTTTCTGTATTCCTGCGTTCACATCATCAGCGTAAGTGTATTGTTAATTCCTTTTGTTGCCATAAATTGAATTAATAATTAGGATGCAATAGGAAAAACGACAAAAAACAAAGCCTTAATCCTTTAAAAATACTTGAAAAAAATAACCAATTTTACCATTTGTCCAATTCCTAACACAGAACTGCAACACATCTCACATTAACAGTCTAACAGTTCCTAGATTTTAGAAGCTCGAGGCTATGCTTATTTACAATTCGGCTGTTAATGACTTTTATCTCTCATTTTTATTCATTCGTCTAATTTTTATTGCTTTGATTAATAACTACTGCATTCTTAGTAGCATTTCAATTTCAATGCAATTCATGGCAGTAAAGTAACATGGGGTTAATGCGCGCTAGATATTACAAAGTTCGACTTTGGATGGCTTTAAAATCTATATTTTCAAGATATATTTTTTCCAATGATATTTCACCTTGTACGTTTTAACTTCCGTAAGACAAATGCTATTATTCCAAAAATTTATTGTCTATTGATTTATGAGATAAGCCTGATTTCACTGTCCAATACCAATAATATTCAATTACGTAAAGCTGATTATAAATTGCCTCTGCTAGCTTTTGTATAAAAGTTGAATATACTTCAATGATAAAAAAAAAAAAAAAATGTTTCCTTATCTAAAGCTTGGGAACCCTTAGGAAATATCCAATCTCAAGAGACTAGCGTCCATCCAAACCCTAAGGCTGCAAACGTTTGATAGCAGGGTAGAGTAGTTTAAGAGGGTGTGTTATATACCGCATTATTACACACTACATATATATATATATATATATATATATATATATATATATATATATATATATATATATATTTTAAGACATTCCATCCAACATTCTAGGCATAGTTTTTCTAAAATTACCAATTGCCGTGCTGTGCTGAGGTCATTTCTTATGGTAATCTATGATTCGCGTGGACTTGAGTACTTTCTCACAAAACAAAGATACAGAGTTGTTAAAAAAAATCTTAATATTTTTTACCAATTCCGTCGACTGCATTGCATATACATTGCATACAAAATGATTATTTATTATATTTACAGATTATTATATTCATTATATTACATTAGGAGGCACTGTTTATGATATGATGCCAATTACTGGATAATAGAGACGTAACCTATGATATGTTCATCTAGATTCGAAAGATCTTAACATTAATAATAATAAAAATCGGATGTCTATTTAAATTTGATTAACATTATAAATCAAATAAATTCGCAATGGTACGTCCAGTATATTTTTCCGGAATATGATAATGGTGGTACTGGTATTAACATAAGAAACTAGACCGGCAAGTGGGCGAATGGTACTATTAGGGTACCTCTTAAAGATATTTTTTGTCTCCGCTGGGTAGTAGTCAATTATCAAGATTCATATTTCGGGATCTTCAATAAATATATAACGAACGAACAAGAGAATCGAAACCATACTGCTCCTGACCAGACCTCTCACCGCTAAATTCTGAACCTTCTCGTGAACTATAATGATGATAAGAATTTGATAAACATGAATAACTTTAATACTTTTTTATTAATGCGCATACGCATTCCCGGGTACGATCTAACGGGAGACCATTTGGTTGAGCAAAAAGGTGGGGTCATGATAGCCATTCGACACGGTACAAGATGGAGGGATCACACGACCAGTGGCCATCAGCGACCCAAAAATACACCACAAAACCATGCAGGTTCTACTGGATAAACCCACCATTTACAGGGTTATACAGAAGATCTAGATCATCCCATGAAGAATTCTCGATACTGCTCCAAGCGTGCGCCAAGAGAACAAACCATTGGGTAGTGGGTGACCTAAACGCCCGGCACACCCTCTGGAACAATGCCTCTTGTAGCGAAGCGGGAAAAATTATTTTAAAAACACCGTTTACAGTGGTTCACCCCGATACCCACACATTTATACATAGGGCGAATGTGACATTCAACGATCGATCTACTACTAACTAGACAGCCCCATCGCCTAATTGAATGCGTAGCGCAGGATATTATAACAACGGACCATAGGCCTATGCTTTACTCATTAGATAGAGAAACGCCATTCCCACCTCCACCTACTAAATTTAAATATCAAGCAGCAGATAGGGAGTTTTACAAAGCACAGGTCTACCATAATTTGTCAACTGTTCCTACTCTCCGAAAAACGAAAGATATAGACGATTACCTAGAGTTTTTTAGAAAAACGATCAGAAGCGCCGCGGATGCGGCCATACCGAAATTTAATCCACTTCCGCCAGCCCTGCGTCCCTTACCAGATCACATTCTTTCACTTATCGCCTTGCGCAATAAGTGGAAGAAGAAATGTACTAGTACATTTACATATAGGTACATATAGGTACAGGACTAGGGATCATGAGGTGAAATCGGTAGTGAATTCCCTTACTACTCAGGTTCGCAATCTCATGAAACAATGGCGGACTGCACAGTGGCATGAGAAGCTCCGAGCAATCCATGGCGACCACCGTAAATTTTGGAAATTACTCAGGGCGAGCACAAGGAAGAGAAGCTCTACATTACTACACGACGGAGACAAACTGTTGACAGATGAGGAACAAACAAGTAAGTTCGCTGATCACTACAGTGCCACTATAGCCCGTCGAACAATCAGTATGACCGAAATCCCGAACGAAGAAGTAAGAAATATTTATATGTTTGTATCCCCGAAGCAGCTGAAGGGGAAATCCGTCGTTCGCGAGGGAATAAAGCCCCAGGCCATGACGGAATACAAACTATACTCCTAAAACAAATACCAAGAAGAGGCATAGCTCACCTGAAGAACCTCTACAACTCCTGTCTCAGACTAAGATCCTTTCCTGAGGCATGGAAAAGAGCTATCCTCTTTCCGCTGCTGAAGCCCGCAAGAAATGGTAATCAGCCAGTCGACTACCGGCCTATTAGCTTACTTCCGCACAAAGGCTTTGAAAAGGTTTTGAGAAAATTATTCTTAATGATCTCAAAACCTATTGCTCGGAAATAGCATTAATCCCACCGGAGCAGACCGGCTTCCAGGCCGGACTGTGCCCGGACCACCAACTGGCGAAGCTACAAGCGGAAGTAAGCCAGAACACAGTTAAGAACGAGGCAACCGCTTTGATAGCCATAGACTGTACGGAGGCGTTTGACTCAGTGTCCCATAGCCTTCTATGTAAGACACTGCAGGACAACGAGTTTCCCGAGCAGCTATATACTATCATAAGGTCCTTTCTGACACAACGTTCAATAAAGGTACGAGTCGCCGAAGAGCTGTCCAACCCCTTTCCACTCACGTGTGGTGTACCTCAAGGGTCTGTGCTATCACCGGTATTATTCTCAGTTTATACGGCGGAAATCGTTGGTGCCAAATACAATAAAGCTACTGAATGCAGAGAGAGCTCTACGGCAGGCGGAGGTGGCCTGTGAGGAAATAACTAAAAGACTGGACGGAATGAATATTACAGTTAATCTCAAGAAGACCGACTGTATTATTCTCTCCTTCCAAAAGAATAAGCGCCCTCTACCTAAGGTTTATAGAGTAGCAGGCAAAGTTAACAAACCTGCGAATAGGATAACGTATCTCGGTGTCACCCTCGACCGGCACTTGACGTTATCCCAACATTGCAATAAGAAGATCAGGTCGGTGAGAACCAAATCTTACAGGCTAAATCATCTTTTAACCTCACCGAACATATCACTCCGCCTCAAAGTAATGGTCTATAAGGCAATTATTAGACCAGCACTCCTTTCTGGGGCGACTATGTTGAATAACATTTCGCCAACAACTTCAAAAAGGCTTCAAAAATTTCAAACCCCTAGGCTGAGGCGTATAGTAAGGCACACTTCTCTACAAAGGACGAAATCAGACATAATACACGAGACTCTCGGACTCCCGACGGTAACGGACTTCATCACACGGAGGCATATCAAATTCTTTGATAGCCTCCAACATTGCACGAACCCACTATTCAACGCACTTACACCGAAAGGCCGACCTCAGCGCTGGCAAACACATGTACAGACACTCAACATGGACTGAGTAAACTACAAACAAACTCCAACCAGACAGAACTAGTGAGCCCCATCACTAGATCCCCCACTCTATTGACCATTTAATTAATGTTCAGAAAATCGTTCAGACAATCGTCTCTTAAAATGCACATGGTGCAGTAAAAGAGATACAATGTATCATTAAAGGGGTAATAACCAAAGGGGTTAAGAAATAAAAAAAAAATACTTTTTTAGAGTACTGACTTCTTAAGGGCTGAAATGAGACTCATGAAGAAGTCAGCAGCATGACTGGCGAAACTTTGGCAAAAAATTTATCAATACTTTCTAAACCAATAGTCAACAAAGTCTTTTGTAATGCATAACTTTATTCGTATCAACTATAAGCTATTTCTCAGACGTGAAAATATCTTCAGTCCATTAAACACAGAAGCTGTGAACATCTCCCAGACCCTTCCCTTTACTATTTGACAATTGTAACCGTTTCCAAGATCCCGGGACACCTGACATCGCTAGTTCCTTGACCATTTCGGCGCTAAGAGACAGAGAGCACGGAGTTCGTATTAAATATCTGTACTGCAGTCCCTGTTTGAAGTATTTCATTTTGAGGATTGAAATAGTAATAAGTGTTTCTTTGTATTCATTTAAGCTCTAAGTAAATCGATTTTTTATTATTAAATTATATGGCTTTGTACTACGACAAATCATGAAAGGTCTTGGGTTTAGTTCATCGTAAAGATTGTATGGTTAATTGGCCAACGGTTTTGCAATAAGGTGATTCATCCAAGATCATTATCAACCATCTAGTTTCTTCCCAATTCAAGTTCCCCACATTATAGAAGCTGGGTGAGCCCATAGATGCTCTTTGGAGCCTGAAGGGTCTATATACGACTGTTAACGGATTAAAATATTCATCTCCCTCAGCGAGACTCAAACCAGGACTTTCTTGCCCCACACGGAATTATCAATTTTATAAGTTATAAATTCTCAATTTTTTAAATAACAGTAATATTAAGTTATAAAATAATAAAAATTGAAATGCAAAGATCTGATACAGATGGGTATTATTCCCGTGTTTTCGATATTATCAAGATACTTTAATATCTACAGGATAGTAAACATTTCGACTATTGCTGAATTGATAAAGGTGGGGCCGCAGGGCAGTATTTTAGGCCTAAATATTTACTATGTGAATACTTGCGACACCCGAATGTAGTCTGAAATGCTAATGGCGACACCAACAACCCGAATGACACAATATGATACTTCTCCACAATTTTTAACCAAATACAATTTCACAGAAGTACAAACTAATTTCAATTTTATTTAAACATTACAATATCCCAATACCCAAACAAACATTTTATTTTTATAGTGCATTATGCCTTTGATTGGCTTTGACCCACAATGCGTCGCGTTCTTTTAGCCAATGTCAAGTAAAATTAATGCGATTCACAATCAATGACCACAATTGGCAGTTGATCGTTCTCGCCGCCGCGTGCCCTGAAGATGGCCTACATTGTAGGCCGAAACGTCGGCACACAATAAATAAGTTACACTTATTAAGGTGTTTTTATTGACTTCACCCCCAACTATTTCTTCCTTATATATAAAATTAATGCGGTTCTTGAAAAGCGTAGATAATGAACCAAACTAGAAAATTGGCAAACTCTTGTATCGGAATCGAATATTTGGGTTCACCCAGTTTTATTATTATTTTAGTTTTATATAATTTTCTGACAACCTGAATTACATTCATCATTTTGAGGTAAAATTTGTTAAGCCTTATATTCGTAAAAACAGAAGACTTCAATGCATCTTAAGACAGGTTTACCATACAGCAAGGAAAGGTATAATAAATATTGCGAAGGATATTAATCCTTATCGGGACGGGCGAGGGGTGGAGAGGGGGTAGTGAAAGAGGTCCTTATTAATCAAGGGGATGGTCCTAATGAGGCGAGGCCAGGTGGGACCCCGCCAAAGTAATTATTTAAACCGCGCCAGCCAATTGCCTCCTCCCGCGCTATTGTCAGTATGGGTCCGTGTTTATTGTGGGTGTGGGTGTGTGCTTACAGTTGTTTCTCTCACCACAGTTACTAGGCTTTACCTTAAATTAATTTTACTTTGGGTGAGAATATTAAATATTAAATTATTTTTATTTTCAAAAATGTTATAGTTCTTTTGGTAATTATTGAGCAGGTTGTCGCTTCGAGTTGAGTCACAACAAGTTTTAACTTTTTCCCATTCGTTTCCCTTTTAATATTTTCCAAAAATACAAGATATCATGATGTTTAGCATGTAAAAATAATGTAGTTTTGGGAAATGTGTAGATTTCGGTAATAATTTTATCTAGAATTAAACGTTTCAACAAGCATATATCATCTGCACTTCGAAATGTTACTTGAAACTTTTATTTCTTGATGAAATTTTTACCGAAATCTATTCATTATTCATAATTACGATATTTTTACCATACTACAGCTCACTATAGCTTGCATTTCTGGAAAATATTTAAGATGAGACGAATAAACTGTTAAAACTTGTATGCGACAACCTGAGGAACAGATACCGTTATTTCATATATTATATTTTAAACGGCCTGTCATTGCATCCATCAATTTCGATGTATGTGATTTTCATCCACGAATTACATGAATATGAAGATTTTATAAGTAACTAATGGTTACTTAGCAGGTCTGTATCTTATTGTCATTTCAATTTTAGTAGGTAAAAAAAAAAACTGTACCGCCCGTTTAAAAACTGTACCCGTGAAGGGTTTTGGATTCAGTACAAGGTACAGACTGTACTGTTTCATGGACAACGGTTCTACAAGGAGGTGACTTGTCCTAGGTCACGCTCAACCGCCAGATTTTTCCTCCTTATTTTGGGTACCCTATTTTTATTATATTTGTTATAGAGGCTGGGTGAGCCCCATGAAGGTCCTAGATCCTCTTATGATCCATCTCCGGCTGTAAAGAGACTAAATAAAAGTACTGCCTTGCAGCGGGATTTGAACCAGGATTTCGGGCATGGCATCTCAGTGCTCTACCACTTAGCCACTCTGCCCCCCTTTCTTATAGTTAGTCTTAGTAAACGAGAAGAAATGGAAGATGATGTTCAGACAAGTGAAAGGTGAATATAACATTTTAGAATTGGAATAATCGTTTAGTAATAGGTGGTTTGTTTATTCCTCTGTACGCTGATGCGCTCTATCGGAGCCATTCCACTAGCTACTTACAATCGAGAGTGGATATTTTTTACTCAAACTTGACAAACAGCGTTGGTATCCTTCGCACGAGTCTGCAACGTCTTAAAAATTTCGCTTGGGAACTGATTGGGTTTGCAAGGCATCGGCCACTGACGAGATTTATTTTTCTTGTTCTTTCTGTGTATCATAATCTAAATATCATAGATAAATATCATAACATTAATTTTAATGTTTTTTGGATCGTTACATAGTTATTTCATTTTATTTCTATAACCGTCTTACTCTTGAATAAATTACTCTTGAGCCAACCAAGTAGCGGGACATTTATTATAAATTTATTACACACTAAACAGTTTTTATTTATAACAGATTGATATGATTGATTTAAATATAAAAATTTTATATACGATTAGTTGAAGGGATTATGTACGTACATGTATTATAATCAATCTAAGGCAGTGCCAGCAACTAACATCTCTGATGAACTTTTTTTATGATTCAATAAGCTATTAGGTAGAATATTCAGCCGACAAAGTATGAGAACACTGGAGAATTCGGGAGTCTACCTTTCGCAACACAGCAGTTAATAAGATTGAAGTTATTGCATCGCAAAGGTTTGTAAAGTGTGTGAAGTCTTGTAAAGTTTATGGCTCTAGTAAGAGAAGAATTCCTAAAAAAAATTAATTAACTAAGAATGGAAATTAAGATAAACTTGATTACTTTTGGTAGGAGTTAGTGATATTTGTTAGCATTGGTATCGGAATCAGAAACTGGTAATGGGGTTCGCATAGCCTTATCATTTTTTATTATTTTAGTGTAAATAAATAACTAAAAGCTATAAAATACTACCAGCACGGTTTCGGTGACAGATAATTTACAGGAATACAAGTAATCTAAACTAAACCGAGCCAAAGCCAATAAATTTTCGGTCTTAAAAAATAGCGGCCGTTAGAGGAACAAGGTTGCTACCAAATAAAAGAGCCTTTCCCGGACACAGGACACCGTCACGCCCCGCCACTTCATCCAGCCATCAATTCGATTGATCGATTCTATCCTATTGATCGATACTATCCATCTACTCGGGTTATTGTCTAATTAAGCCGAGTCATTGAGGACCTGGAGTGTCTCCTAATAGCTAGCCGTTAAACATTGGCCGTAAAATATATTGGGCTGGTTCGATGGGCTTCAGTTTTTGCCCGTTGTTAGAAAAGAGGGGGAAAAAAGATAAATTATTTTGATTAAATACAGTAATGCATTAAAAAAAACACAACAAAAACACGCTTTTTATAAGGAAATAATTGATTCATTCATTCCATTCAATTTTTCTCCTGGTATTTTCGATATCATTCATCTTCATTTTACAAATATAGACTCTTCGAAATTTATTTCCAATGGTATGCAATTCACTATTTCATTTTGAAAAATTCAATTATTATCACCTTTAAATTAATTAAAACTGTTACAGTGATTAGCGGTTGAGCAGGCCAAGGACTTCTTAATGACTCAATAATGTACAGTACCTAGTAACCTATCTATCTGGCACTAATTAATAATTATATCGTTCTTGCATCCTACTAGCTCGATAAGTGCTCATAAGAAAGTTTAATGATGTCTACAATAATATTGTGGAAATCGCATGACTTCCTAGGAATTCTACCAATTGCCTTTTCTGTTCATTGGCTCAAAAGTAATGATAATTTTTTTTAGATTAATTTATTTATATTTACAACCATGATAACATTACAACAAGTAAATCAGCGAATATGAACAAATGGCATGAAAAAAAAAAACACTTGTGGAGAAACTACCCATTGGTAACACTCCAATAAAATTCTATACTAGAAGGTCACGAGGCCATCTTCTTTTCAGACGCCTCGGAGGGTTATCAGGAATAGTATGGGAAGAAAGTTGAGAGACTAGCGGATTCAAGTGTGTATGGAGCTTGTCATGGAAAGATAGGTATCTAGTTTGTACCAAATCAGTAACATTTGGGATATTAGGATCATGATGGATGAGTTTTTTTGTGATATAATAAGGAGCATTGAGGATTTTACGAAGGATTTTGGATTGTACGGATTCGATACGAGATGAATTGGATGGTTTAGTAGAGCCCCAAAGCTCAACTCCGTATGTCCAAATAGTTCTGATAACTGCTATGTAAATGAGTCTTTTGTAATTAATTGGTAGCTTATTGTAGCGTTTGTCCAGTAAATGTTGAAGTAGTAAAAAACGTGGAGCAGTTTCTTGTCATTTCAGTCTTGTATGAGGATGATGATAAATTAAAATAAAATATGCGTATACAGACATCGTAAAACAATTACTATATCATCATTTTACTTATAATATAAAATAAAAAATATGTAAAAAAAAATAACTATTATGTAGTATACATAATACTAAGAATAAACCCAGCTAGAATGACAAAAAATACATTAAGTTATCTTAAAAAACTGTATATGGCTAACAGGATTCAGGAGACTCTAAAAGACACTGATGAGCTCGAGGTCAATCTGTCAGGCATTAAAGGACGTTCTTCATTTTGGAAAGAACTTCTGAATACTCAAGATTTCAAGAATGACCAGAAAGAAAAAAGAAAAAAACAGTTAAAGAATGTACGAGATATGGAGGAGAAAAAATACAGTTGAAACAAACACTATAGTTCATAGTGGATTACTCATAAAAAAATCTATAGTAATCATAATAAAAAAAGATAAGAAAAAGTAATCGTTGCTGTTTAGAAGTGATGACACTACCCTACTTACTACTTCGTCGCATAGCCACCCCTCGGCTCGGCCCAGGGACAGTCAAAGAGGAGAAAGAAATATACCTGGCCTTGAACAGCAATAAACCGTGGATTTAGTTTGATTTGTGACAATCCTTGACTCCTTGACAATTCTGGTCTGGCAATTGTCCCAAAGAAACGTCTAATGGATATAAATGCATTATACACAATTCCTCCATTAGAAGAAATTTTTCACTAAAATGGAGCCAAAAACTCAAAAAGAAACACTATTATTTATTATAATGCAATTGGGAAAAACCACAATGCAAAGCCTTATGTTTCAAAAATACACCCACTTACCAGTCGACAGTTCGCCTATTCAGGCATTATCAAGACACCAAAAACAAGAAGGGGGTTATGTGAATCACATCTCGAAGAAAAAGCTGCAATATATCCCAACGATCAACAGCCCAAACTGGCTCCAAACATGAGACAGCACCCCACCACCAAGACGTTCAACATACAACTGAACGAAAGTCTTGATAATGCCTGAATAGGCGAAACGTCGACTGGTAAGTGGGTGTATTTTTGAAACATAAGGCTTCGCATTTCCCAATTGCATTATAAGAAATTTTTCACTTTATTACGTTTCAGAAAATGGCATTAAAAATATATGAACGTAAATTTGTATAGGTATAACGTCTCTAATTTCTAAGTATTTGAAAACAATAAACATTAGTATCATAATTTAAAGTTTTTTTTTCATATAACCTTATATTTTCATATAAACTTATATTTCATATAATCCCAACACTTAGATGAAATAACGAAATGATCCTATCTTTGGAGAGTGTTTGAAATTCTCCAGACTGATAAAAAAATTACCCATTCATAGGGAGTTGATATTTTTTATTCAATCCCCTGCACAACTTAAATAATAAATATTTAAATTAAACCTTGACGGGCACACTTGAGATGAGACTGGGAGAATTTTTGTTTAAAGTTTATTTATAATTCAAGGGATGAGGATTGATCGGAAGCCTGCTAATAGAGTTAAACCTTTTACACGAAAAATGAAAATATTCCGCTCTCCATGCGATGTGTCATGGTCGGAAAGTTGCAGCGGTAACTAAGTTATGAGCTTTGGAAATATGATGAAGCACATTGACTAGAAGTTTAACTTGAGTTTTTTTACCCTTCAACTGCCGGCCGACGAGAGTTTGTGCCCTTCAAACGATTACGCAGAAGAAAAGAAGATGGCATTATAATCAAGTACCTATTCGGTATGTGTGTTTCCGATCCAACGGAAAACGAATCAATTAAAAATCATTGCAGGTTGTGCAAACATTCAGCATGGTAATCATGAAATACCTTCCGTTTTATTTTTGTTCATTCGCATTCAGTTCAACCATTTATTTTTTTTTTTAATTCTGAAGTTGAAGCAAAAATACACATTTATTTGAAATATAGGGGAACAACTAAACATTCCGTAAAAGAAATAACTCAAAATAAACAGAATTATTAATAAACAATGCGCATAAATAATTTAGAAGGCATAAATTAGTAGATAAGATGCCAAATTGTATTCTTGGTGGGATCTGGAAGCCGAAAAAAATTAATACACACTGAAAATGCTGTATTTTATGTTTAGAGCTTGGGAAATAAAATATACGTGAGATGCCCGCTGCCAGATATTAATTTTTCAGAGAGTATTGAGTAAAAATACAAATAAATAGTAAAATAGGCACAAGGAACCCGAAGGCTAGATTTTGGTACAACAATTCGCTATTTACTAATTTCCATCCACTCTTCTCAACTGGTGTTTCAAGGAAAAACATTAAAAAATGGTTTAACTAGAAAAAATAATGCAACTTCTGAATCATCTCACTTAAAATCATTAATTTCCATAAATATTGCTATTATTATTATTTTATTTTACATTTGAAGTTAAACATATTCGCATCCAGTAAATCCGATCTCAGATCATTTTTCTCCTATATTTGTAGTAATATACGCTTTCGATGTTATTATACTCGTTAGAAATATATCAGATTTATTTTTACATTCATGCATGACTATACATTCCACGTCGGTACAAGATCTTCGGAGTATATTATTTTATTAAGTCCTTTGGATTTTAATGTATATTAGTGTAGTATACTATGCTAGTTGGAGCGGAGTGGCTCAGTGGTGGAGCACTGAGTTGCCAAGCCGGAAATCTTGGTTCAAATACTGCTGTGGGCTAGACTTTTATATGGTCTGTTTGCAACCAGAGATAGATCATATAGGATATAGGACTCTTCTGGGGCTCACAAAACCTGTATAAAATATTATAAAAATAGGGTACCCAACATAAGGGGGGTAATCTGGCGGTTGAGCGTGACCTAGAACAACTACCTCTTTGCAGAACCGTTGTCCATGAAACAGTACAGTCTCTACCATGTACTGAACCGAGACCCGTTCACTGGTACATGTTTCTTTTCATATTATGGTAGTATATTATATTAGAGTAATTATATTGTTTTTAAACGGATGTTGCTGAAAAAAAAACATTATTTGGAAGACCATTTCATAGAAACTAACAAGTTTTTTTTTTTTATATTCATGTCGTTAAAGAAATAAAAGAAGCATCTCTCCCCCAGGCCCTGGTAGAGCGGTATTTATACCGCCAGAGCCAGCACACTCATTGAAAGGGAGCTGCCGAAAGAAATGACAGGACATGTAGGACAAAAAGTTCTAAAAGCAGGCTCTTACTTCTAAAGAGAGAAGTAAAACTGGTATAATCCCAGGATTTACAGTGCGGAAGTAATCCTGTTTGGCTCAGTTTTGGACATTCAACGTCTTTAGTAATCATTAAATCCACCAAGGTATCAACATTGAAACATTCTCACAGTAGTTTTCGTTCTCCGTTGTTAAACTAAGTGTGAACGTATGTCCGTTCTACAATGTTAAACTAAGTGTTGTGGTATGGCTTGAGATAGCAGTCAAATAATCAGACCTGATATAGTATGTTTCGCTGTCAAAGATTTTTTTTGAAACATCTGTACTATCAGAGAGTATAACAACCATGAAGAAGACCTGCAATGTGGGTCGAAACTTCGGTTTCCAAATAAACTGCTATATAAGAGGTTTTTTTTATGTCTACCCAGACCTATTTCAGCTGTTGTCCTGAAAACTTCCTTACCAATTAGTCATTGAGGCTTTGGTGGTGGTGGGATATTATCTCTGGCAGCTTGTTGCCATCTTGCTGCATTTTGGGGTTTGAGTATGTTCTATTTAATTAATTTCCTTAGCTATTATTCTCATCCTGTCCTTAAGATGCATTGAATATGTGAAATATTGATAATAAGTGTTGTTTTTTTTCTTCATTCTTAAGTTTTCAATTGGTTTTGTCTTAATATTCTTTTTTTCAATAGTTTTGTATTGATCATCAAAATTATCATTTTTCTTACTCTTTTTAAATGTTCCTTAGCAATAATGTATAAAGACTGTTGGATAAGGAATTTTATTCAAACAAGGGGGTCTGATATGGCCAGCAGAAGATAATAGGGAACAGTATCACCGGTCTGACAACACCACAGCACTGCTTATCGGCTTATCCCTACCAGTTTGCATAGAGGAAGGGTTAGTTAACTGCAGGTCCCTCGCAGCGCTAGTCTGCAACTAATGAACCACGTCCCTGCCAAATCCGTCTTCCACATATCCTCATCCTAAATATCAAATACAACAGGATAACTGTCATTAGCATGGAATGAAATCCTTTAACATTTGAAACCTCTATTATTACACAAAGACTAACTTTCAAGTAATTAAAATGAATATTTAAATGTTTATTTGGTCTGCCACCTTCCTTATAGTTTTGATTGAATTCTATCTACGATAATCATACAAATAAACATGGAAATGGTTCCGGGATTTTCTGAGTTAACTAATATTTTTGAACATCTATAGGTTTGATCTTATAATTCTGCTAAAGTTTGTTTGTTAAACTTATGAGATTTGTTTTATAGAATTCATTATGTATTTAGAAAATTTATTAGACATCTCGTATGACTACTAAGCTGGGTTTGCTGTTCCCCTAGCGGTAATATCGGCTGTGCCTGTAATAGCAATGGAATGGCCGTTGAAATGGAAATTGACGAAATCACTATTCAACGGCTCATATCACATTTTTGAAAAAAAACTTAAGAAAAGCTAAGAGAGGAAAGAAAAGCATGATGAGATGAAGAACGCATACAAAAAATCAAGGCCATGTTGATGACAGCGATGGGAGGGCGTGGAAATACAATAAAACAATAAACGACGCTGGAAATAAACAGCGTTATTGCCTAGGAATTTTAGAGGTCTTGGGACAGTGGAAAAGAATATGGGATAAGTCTCTAGCGACGGATAGATATTATTTTGAAGTAAATAAAATTAATTTAAATGCAATTTTTATAAAATTAGTTCGCTTATTTATTGGACATACAACGTAAATCCCTTCAAGTGTTTTATTTTCTACTTCACAAATAATTAAACTTCTGGACACTTTATAAAAAATATAGCAATTAAGAAAATAAATCATCAGCAGAATAATGACATGTAGTTGAAACTAATACGAAAAACGGATAGTTCTCAACTCAATGTTTTCAAACGGAAATAAAGCAAAATAATATTAATCGCTTATAGAACTAGTAGTCATCTACGAAGCTGAAACTTAGTGTTTTGTTTTACGAATTTATTACTCATAGTGAGGTTCGGGGAAAAAAGGTTATGAAAACAAGTAGAGAAACATGTAGGAACCTGTGCCCGCTAATGATGGTTAGTAAAATGGAACATCTTTTCCTCATAGATACGCAAGATGAAATGGATATTATTATGGAGAATGCTGAAGTTAGGATGAATAGGATGAACCGAAGAGAGAGGTTAATTGATAGTCTCAGAGTTCTCAATTGATAATATAAAAGGTACTGAAGATGTGTCGTGGTAGAATGATAATCTGTAATTTACGTGATATCTAGGGTAATATTACTCTGATTACAATGATTTATTTTTCGTGTCTCTAATTCATCTGATCAAGGTGAATAACATTCCTGATGGATTGGTACAGATGTTGTGAATATGGAGGTAATGAGTTCACATTAAATCAATCCAATGGTCGCTAACGACTGTAAGTAGAAGGTGAAGACAGCCAGCTAACAATTATCTTGTCTTTTGTATCTGAAGTCATCTAAAATCCCGTTATCACACGTGTGTATTGTTAATAATGTACTAAGAATCAATTTTTGCAGGGATATATCTACAGGAACAGTGTTTCAAGATAAAGAATGCTTGTCCACAAGATATAATGGCTTACAGATTAAAATAATTGAATTCCATAAATAATATATTTTGGTTCTATATACGATTTCATATAAAACTCGTTGTGTATTGGATTTATCTATACGTATCATCAATTAAAATCCATACATGTTTCTTCTCCCACCTTTTTTACACTATACCACGGTACGGTTTGTAGTGAAGGACACCATCTTATTTGATAAACAACATTGAGCTATGAGAAATGCTAATGTTATGCAGCAGCCACAATTATGCAGGTATTTTTGTTTAAACTGAATCATTTGAAGAAAAAAGAAAAACGTTTGGGAAGAAAACTAATTATTAATCCTATTTTTGTGTTAGTTTTGTGTTTTATGCAAGTTACTACGTTGAAATAACATTCACATCGACATCATTTCATATAATAGTCACAACCATAATATATGGATTATTCTATTTGAGATTTTAGAGTTCAGTGCGCTCTATAAAAAAAGGCATTTAACTCAAAGTAAAAATATTTATTTTCACAGATATTAAGAGGATTTTCAAAGTGGTAGTGAACAAACTGAATATATAATATATATATATTATTAGGCATTGGACATACACACATCTACATACTCATATATTGCATATTAAATATACATACATATATATATATATATATATATATATATATATATATGTGTGTGTAATATGCAATATATGAGTATGTAGATGTGTGTATGTCCAATGCCAAATAAAATAGAGCTCGGGATTTATCGACCCTAAAGTTCTAGGTCGATTCTGATCCTAATACTTACAATTTCAGCGTCGTTTGTTCTGCTTGTGTTTCCTTTCGCGTGACAGTGACAAACATATAATCATCTCAACGCTAAGGGTTGACAGAAGCCCAATTAACCAATTTCCAGCAAATCGTTGTGAAACTGTAGTAACAATAATTTTATAAAAGAACTTTATCCTTACTTCAACTAGCAAAAATAAGACGAGATGATTAAAAAAATAACTGTTTTGGATGTGAACATTTCAAAAATAACAAAAATCAACGCAAAGTGACTTTGAAACTCGTAATGCGTTTTTAAGCTTTATAGTATACAATAGTCTAAAAGAATGTAAGGGATCAGTAATAATTATAGTATTATTTTTATATTAAAAAATCAGCATAATCATATTTATGAAATAAGGGATATACACATATACACAAATTCCTCTCATCAACTCAATACCCACGTGTTCTTTCTCTATCCTTTTCCCTTTTACCCGGGCTTGATTGGAGACAATTGAAAAGACAAAGGGCTACAGATCTGCTCAAAAACTTCTGGTGATTTCAAAAACTTCATATTCTTGTAAACCAAGGAGAAATAACAAACACTAAAAAGACTAGACTATGACAAAAGTAAAATAAAAGTATACTAACAAATAACATTGACAGTCCAGCGATTTAAAATAAAGAACTTAGTAGCTAAATCGGAGTTTTTAATGCATCATATAAGATTCCACTGATTCCAATTTCTTAATTCTTGATAATAATTTCTTAATTTTGAGCAGCAAAAATGTATATATTTCCTTCTCTATTAGCGTAGTACCGTCATTTTTCAAATAGTGGTCACACAGGAGTACTTTTAACAGTGGGAAATATGAAGGAGGGAGTGCATTTTTCAAGGTTTTTAAATTTTGTAATTTCTTTAAACATGAAAAATGCCAGGTAAGCAAAAACCTTTAGTATTTCCTATCAAAACTCATTGAATGAGTTACTACAAAACTCAAAGATTGAAGTGAGGGAATGAAATAGTCATAGAACACATCGAGGCTTCCCCTCCAAGGCTACCTCTGTCTATAGAACCGTAGCAAGCGACTAATTTTCCTCCTGGCTGCCCAGAACTGTCTTAGGGACTATCCGCTACCGTTCAATCTGAACCATCTCGAGACTCTCTAAACATTTTCTGTGAGGGAGTGGAGGAAAACGTTGGATATACAATTATTTTATTTATTTTTATTGGCTAAAAAACATTAATTCGGAATATTCTTGAGGCGATCCTTATTAATTAGAATATAATAGAAAAAACAACTTTATTCTGGGACCAAGTCCCTTTAGAATATCAAACATGAACAAAAAAATCATAATAGATATCTGGCAAGAAGGCTACATAATAATACTAAACATGAAGTATTTAAAAAAGCCAAAACATAAGAAAATGAAAGTTAAAGAATTAAAAAGTACAAATCTTGATGGGATTTTAACGAATTTTAGAGAATAAATATATTAATAACAGCAGTTACTAAATAAAATAAATAAATGGGCTAGCATGCAATAATTTCTTTACATAATGTTTACCTTCATTAAGAAAAACAAACAAAAACAAGCAACAAAATCGATTACTCAATACTTGTATCTAATCAAAGAATGACCTGGTTAGAGAGCATTTTTTTGGGAGGACAGGAAGTGTTGGAAAACTAGGATTTAAATGAAATCAGTGAAGAAGCATAGCGGATGAAAACAGGGATTGAGTTCCACACTGTGGTGGTCTAGCGGGTGAGAAAGGAACGCTTGAATGCTTTGGTTCTGTGGCAACGAGTATAGAGATCGGAAAGGCGAGATCTTGTTTTGTGGTGCTGGACTGAGGATTTGAATAGGAGACTGTAGATGTATGAAGGGTGTTGAGAGTTAATGGATTGGTATAGAAAAGCACTAAGGAAATATTGTCTACGAATGGGAGGGAAGAGTCACTCTAACTCATCATAATGGTGGGGCACGCGGGATCGCCTCGGTGTAACAAGAACTAATCTAAGAGAGCAGTTCATTGTTCGCTTTAATCTGTCCTCATGAATTTTCGAAAGACCCCCGTATAAAACACTACAGTAGTCAATTTGTGGGGAGATAAGAGATGGTACGAGAACCTTACGGGAAGATTGTGTAAGGAGAGGCCAAGATCGATGGAATAACTTCAGGGAACATATTGACCGTCGGGATATCTGGGCGATGTGGGGCTTCCAGGAATGTTGTTGGTCAATTAATGCCTATGATAATATTTTTGCCAGAGGAGTTAAAACTGATGGGGTGATCGTTTTGGAATAATGTTGGGAGGGTGTGCATGGCTGTAAGGAGGGAATTGGAACCTAGAACAATGGCCTTGGTTTTCATTCATTCATTCATAGATGGTAGGAACAGTGGTGACCAGATTTAGGAAGATCGTTGATGTAGCAGTTGAAATGAAGAGGAGAGATGCTTGACCCCTGTGCCCACACCTGAGGACAGATTGAGGGAAGAGGTAAGGGATTAATTAGGTTTTGAAACTGCTTGAGACCTGTCAGAGAGGAAAGTTTGGAACCAGCAAATAGAGCTATAAACATATTATGTACATATAGTATGTATAACTGACTAAATTATTTATTAAAATGAAGCAAATCTATATCGAATACCAATTTTTAAAGTTCATTGCTGAGTGTATCGGGCATGGAGAGACAGTGAAAAACGATTACTTTTATTTATTACTTGTGTGTACATCTTTAGGTAAAATATTGCTTCCATTGTAAAAAAAAAAAAATCCGCGTATTGGATTAGTTTCTTTTTGTTTCCAGTGACTGGCTCTCATTTAAGAGCTTAAAAATGGTCGAAACGTACGACACATTTTCCTATAATGACCCTCTACAGTGAATGTTTAGTAAATATTAGCGTGGGCGTGAACTTAATGGTTCCATAAATATGAACTCAATATTGGCTTTATGTTTAACATTTTTGGAAATTTGAGCTGATGTAGATACACATTCCATGTTTATATTGACCGATGTATACCCATAATACACCTTCTGAATAAAAGTTAATGAACGAAATATAAACAACGTATTCCAACATTCATTGAAAGAATATGCATGCCCCTTTTTTATTTCCAACAAATAAAACAACTAATATAAATAACCATAATCATTGACTTAAAACGTTGACATATTAACATTTTATATTCACGAGAAATAAATGGCACTTTATTCTACAACCACAAATATTCCCAGATCCCTTATATTATCACTTTTCTGCTTCCTGTTATTCAATTTACCTGGAATATATTTCTTGAAGAGTGTTTTTCTTGTTGTTTTTGTTGTTGTTGTATGTTGTAAGTTTTGTTGTTCTAATAAAAAGTGAGGAAGAGATGCTGCAACTGTTCGAGATTATATAAACATTTCAATGTTGGTTTCACTGCCCAAACGATGCTCCTAGGGAATGTAAGATCCTTTGGCCTGAATATTATTTAAATAATAATATGGGATGTCACCCTGAGACTGTTACAACTACGGTACAATAATATCATTATCTATACATAATATAAAAATCCGCGTCTGTTTGCGATAAATTCAATAACTAATGCTCGGATTTTCATGCGGTTTTCACCAATAGATAGAGTGATTCACCAGAAAGGTTTAGGTATATGATTTGTCGAGGTTTTTTGTGAATGGGTTGGAATATAAAGATAATTTCTGGAAATGTTGGAAAAAGTATGCCGCTCTGGAGGTTTCATGGAAGACGCTTTGTAATCCCATCTAACGTGCATTAAAATATTCGTATTTAAAGAAATATTTTGTTTTGTTTTTATTGATTTAATTTCTATGTAATAATATACATTAGACAGACAAATTAAGTAGGTGTAATATGCCTTATTACCCAAGCAAAGCTGTGGCGGGCCGCTAGTTGATTATAAAACATACGTGTATCTCTCACTTTTCCAAAGGTGGACGTGTTGATTGACTAGGAGTTGTTTATCAATCAAAAATCCTTTTGCATAAGATGGGATAACATTACTGTTGATAGCATTACTTTTGTTATGTGGTGATTATGGTTCCAAAGTTATAAATCTACTAACAAAACGGGAGCCCGTTTGTTACAGGATTCCCGGCATTTTGACTTGTCCCTTTCTTGCCAACAACTGTAGCCAGCCGGCCTTTTCTTCAGGTACTGATCCTAGGGAACGCTAACGCTACCTGCTCAGTGTCCCCTAAATCGATTTATTAACTTATCCCTGGCATTCTAATTGATTAACCATTACAAGATTGAGTATAAAAAATATACATCCGTTGTTCAATCGAATATAACCACTCAACTTTCTCCCGGCTTGCTCTACATCTTTGCTGTAGAAGTGGATCATCTTTATTCTCCCTAGGCCTAAAACTAATAAAAAATGACTGACAACTTCAAAAGAACAGCAACAACCAAGATATATATTCTTTATAAATTTCTGCATGTATCACATTACTATAGGGTAGAATCCTCAGCAGGCAGCCAGCAAAGTAAAGGGGAAAGTCAGCGACTACAAATAAGGATGCAAAACATCTGGCCTGTCATTCGCAGGTGGCTCATCACCATAATCAGTTAGTAAAATCCTGTTAGTTAAAATGCTTTGATTAATATTGATAATTTATTGATTGATCAATAATTCATACAGTAATAATTATGTATTTATATTATTTATACCTTGTATTTGTATTTTCCTAGATATTAATGAACTTTATTGTCATTTTTTGCACCATTGTAATCATATCAATATATTGATCATTTGTAGAAGGCGTTGAAGACCTAAGGGGTTTACGCCTTTAAACACCTACAATCACTTGTAGTTTCAATCATTTTGTAAAACAAGACACTTATCAATCACAAATAAAATATTTTAGGATCAACAACTAGTTATTGATGTTACAATTTATTATTAGTATCAATTGTAAACCTTTTATTTTTCATTTACTATCACCATAAATCTATGACGTTTATACGTAGTCATACCTTTAGGTAAGTCATAAATACATCACTTTCATTCTTGTAACCATAAATTTATATTATATATTTAATAGCTCATATTTATCCGGTTCGGTTGATGAATTAATGTAAATATTCTTTACTCATATAAACATTTTATATTATTAGGTGCTTTCATTTATTAATTATTTTTCTCTCAGCTTATTTCTTTTATTTGTAAATTTGTAAGCTATTTTTGTTTTATTATTATTTTTTAATTATTCCACCAGACCGAACATTTAAGTTTATATTTATTTTCATGTAATTATGTAAATATTGTATTATTCTAATTATATAACCTTTTGGGCAGATATATATTTATTGAATTTTGTACACATATGTTATTCTTAATCTAGTCCCAGGATAAAGTTATTTTTCTATTCTATTTATAACTCATATACAATACACTAATACTAGAGCGAGAATGCCCCATGAAAAGGGACGGTATTCCTTCACTTTGAACACCTTTCCTATTGTAGTTATATTTTCTTTGGTGGATCTCATTTTCGATATAAGTTAATTAGCTTAGTTTAGTCAATTAGCAATCAGCGGTGAAGAAAGTTATAAAATAGTATTATTAATTTACCATAATACAAAGAAGACTGGTTATAAAGTGCGTACGTGAGAAGGTTGCGCCATGAGGGCCCCTGAGGGGTTTCGTTATTGCACTTATTGCCAGTGTTATATTTTCATAACGAGCCCCGGATGCCGAACACGTTCGCAGTCGCCGAGAAAATACTAATTATTCGCCACACAGATTTGCCGTGGCTCGAACCTAATCAGCTAGAAGCAGGGCCGCACTCTCTGCCTCTCCAATTAGTTAATGCTTTCAACCTGGCTCGTCGGAATAGTTGCCTACCCGAAATATTAATGTTTCTAAGTTGGTCCTGAATGAATGTGTAGTTGTTCTGTGAACCATTTGCCTAATAGTTCCTAGAGCGACATTGCTTGGAAAATTGTCAACTTAATAATTTCTCATCATAAAGTAAAAATACTGAAAAATAATACACTTCTAAATTAAAATATATGTATATAAATATCCAGAAGGCATTTCATTCTAGGATATTTAAAAAAATTCTGAACAATCCAAATACTTTTTTCATTCGCATAACACTTATAATATTATGTTGACTGTTAATAAAGCTTGTTAATAAAGACTTGTTAATAAAGCTTCTTATGATATATCCCTCCTTAATATAAAAAAGTTTTAATGATACATTTTAGTGGCGTTGCTAGGCAATCAATCGAGAAACTAATATTTGTTTACCCTTTTGAAGTGCTCGATCAGTTTAATTATAAATATTTGTAAGAATATGAAAATCACAAAGCCATTGGTCCCTTCTTCTCGACAAAATAAAGCACTTTTTTGTAATTTCAAGGGAAAGATGGAATGTATCGATTTAAAGAATATAATAAGTTACAACTTATTACAATATTTCGATTTTAGGACTTATTTGTATCAATATATAGAATTCTGTGAAATTATATTTGAATATTTTTCATATAAAAGATAAATGTTATTCATCTATAAAACCAACCTAAAATAAAAAAAAATGATTTTATTTGATTTATAATTCTCAGTATCGCAAAGTAATATTTATGTTTTAATGGGTGTTAGACACTAAAGTAGGGGGGTGGGTGAATAAAATATGTTTAATTTTGAATAATTTCTATATTAATATCTAGGCACCTATACTAAAATGTTAAGTACCCATTTTAGTAAAATTAAATGAACAGATGTGTAATTCGTAAAATGGGAATTGGTCCACTCTAATTATATATTTTAATTATTTTTATTTTATATGTTGTATATTCATTATTATCATTTTTTATTTTAGTGTACTTTAATTTGAGATGTAATATCCATCTCTGCGACAATTATATTTTAGTTGTTTACTATAACCGTAGTGTACTTCGTTTTAAATGGGGAACAAATTTTGGGAGCGTTGAAAAAGATTATATTCTCATTGATTGAGTAACTTACTTTTCATACAGTTTTTATAATTATCAAAAACTAAAATGTTATTTTATATAAACATATGCATTTGAAAATCTGTTATGTTAGTTATTTAAATAATTGTATTAAGAAGATCTTAATCCGTGCTCTGAATACTAATTGGTCTGACAAGCTAATACCTGATTACTCGGTTTCTCTAACACTATCACTGTTCAATTATTACCACCATTAATTCATAACCTAAGCGGAGCTATTGGTTTACTAAACCCAGGTGGTAATTGGTTCCGCTCCAGAGTACCAACATTACTCTTAATAATCGTTAGTTTTTATTAATTATCAAAGAGATTATATATATTTCATTGCCCAAAATACAATAAATATAAAATTTAAATGACAATTCAATAATTATCTTTCAATATTTACGAATATATTTATATTTATAAAATTGTAAATCGATATTTAAAAAATGGCAAAGAAAAAAAATTATAATAGAATAAAATAGAAAAATGATTCCTCTATTATTGATAAAGGTGTATAAAAAACAGTTGTTGTTTCAGACCATAAATATGTTCGTAAGAAAAATATGTCATACAAATTCCCTACCATGTACCGTTACAATTTTATTTAATTTATAAATAAAATAAAATAAATGCATTTAATAAATAATCAATATATTTTAAATATAATGAAAGGAACAATACAAAAATAAATTTCTTAATCTTTTCATTTTTTATCTTTTCATATTATCATAATGTTTATCATATTCAATTTAATAATGTAATAAATGTTACTATGATTACATTAACAATATCTCTACTATATAAAAGAGATTTTAGTGACCCTATTATATTTGATTTTACAGATACAAAGTTGGACGGACCTTAATGGAGACACCACATTTCATATTTTTCGAATTATTTCTCTTAGCATAATTCAGAATTATTTTTCTCCAAACCTGAAATGACCAAAACTCCTTTAATGACCTGAAGACAGTTAGAACAGAGCAAAATAATAAAATACAACAGGTCCAAGTCGGTTTTATATCGCAGTCACTCTAGTGCTGTACCCAATGAGCGAATATACCAACTATTTCCGGACAAAAACAGTTAGGGTATTGCTCACTACAGGGTCGGGCAATAATAATTTTTAAACAAATAAAAAATTTTGTTGCAATTATAAGTTTTTCTTCATTTCAATTTTGCTATATTTTTTCCGATATCCTTCTTCATCTTTTCCAATAGAAGGGCGTCTTCCTTCTTCTACTTTTATGCCTGCACTTCAAGTTCTTTCTTCATCATTATCAGAATGTTGCTTCTATTATTCAATCTTCTCTTTTATACTGTTTGCAAAGTGAATAAAAATTATTTTATTCTTCCTCACTTTTATTTTATTTATTATTTAGATTATTCTGTATATTGATCTTAGTAAAAACTACCTTAATTGTACCTTACTAACTTAATTGTAAACAATGCGTAGAATATAGCTATACATAATTCTTTCAGATTAGTGTCATATTCTTCGCTATCATTTCAAATGAGCAGGTTCCCCTTCAGCAAAATGTCACCCAATTAGTGACATAAAAATAACTGTGGTTCAGCAGATGTCCGATACAGTCACTGACCAACTATGAGTGGCATGATGGAAGGATGTACGGCAGATTAGAATAATATAATCTCCCTCCTTTATAGTACGAAAAATACCACAGATTGAAAATACAAATACAACCTATCTGGATCTGCTTCACACAAACAGTTCCCTAAGGGTGCCCTGTGATGTAGTAATTACTATAGTAACCTTATATTCCAAGGTTCCGCGGGTCCGCAACCCATCACTAATTATATTTTGCTAATTGCGTTAATTGAGACACTTTTTGCCTGTTTTATTAAAATTTAGAACCATGTGTAACTTGTGGCAGAGCTATGATTCTCCTGCTATGATTCTTAATGAATAACTGTTTTGGTTGTTTGTTTTTTTGCCTGTGAATACTCCGGAATCGGATGCAGAATCCCCAATAAGATTTGAGACCGTCCTTCAAGCAGACCCAGATAATGGCTGGTGCCGGGGAAGCAGACTGCACCGGGAAACCTTTTTAATTAAATTCCGGCCCTGCCCCCCCTCCTTCTTCAGTACTTTACTCGAGAGCCGAAGAAGAAAAACCTCAGCTGGAGCATTGTGGGGGGTGGCGAAATCTAAAGCTAGCCTTGTCCAAGGCCCAAAGTCTACTCCCTACAAAGTTTTAGAGTTCGGCTCTTTTTAGTAAAATAAAGTTCCCCTATTGGTCCAGTCTTTTGGACTGGATCAGGATCTAACTGTCGTCGTAGAGCTATATCTCTGTTTTATTTTACTTTGAGATTAAAATGTCAACGCCGCATTGTGAATTCTTGTGCGGGTTGTGCATTCCAGAGCTTCCAACAAGAAAAGGGAAATTTTACTCAGATAACGTTATATGAGGATCGAGATGGCCAAATGAATTATTTATTAACATAATTTCTTTAATCTGTTAAAAGATTAAGGCCCGGAGATGGGCCCTTAGGGATCTGGAGGCCCTCCTCGGCCTCAGGAAGCCTCTTTAAAAGAAGGAGAAAAACATGGTGGTTGAGCGAATCATCTCCCTGCACGTCTGTTGTATTAGAATCGGTAGTTTCTACCATTTACTGAACCCAAGTACTGACCCTTCATGGGTTATAGCAGTATAGTTTTTTTTTTTATCTTAGAGATTAAAATGGTAATTGTGCATTATACATGAGCAGTAGTAAATATCTCTCTATAATGAAAAAATCATAAGTTTCCATCATGCACATAATTTTCATAAGACTACAGTTTTTATAGGTCAGTGTTTGCCAAATCCTCGATCTAGAAAAAGAAAATTCAACCAACTTAAGATTATAAGTATAGACCAGAAAGAAACCGATAAGCAAAAAATTGCAGCATAAAAACTACAAACATTTAATTTCACTGAAGAAGAACGCACAATAACGATTATCAATTATTACAACGGGTTTTTGAATAATTTCAACAGTTATACAATTGAAATTTTGGATAGGTCGGCCTCTAGTTGTATAGGAACTACTTCACGTAAGTATTACGTAAAGTTTTATTTCCATTAATAATGATATCGTATAAAATTTTCACGACGGACTTATATTAATTAAATATTTTTGTTTTGAAGAGAAAAGATTTGCCCAGCCCGGTATTTGAACACGTGTCGTCTGCATCTCCGGGGGCAATATTTTCTCTTCAAAACAAAAAAAAATATTATAAATAAAAAAAATAATCACCATCAAAATAACAATTCATAGAAATAAAAATATAAATGATCGAGAGAACATTTTGTCTTGTTAATCTATCCAAAAAATAGTGCTATTCATACAGTGCTACTACATTACTTCACTCTTTGTATGATCACACAAATGTACAGGTATGTGTTTGCATGGCTCAATATCCTGTAATGTTAGGTATTCAACTATACAGGTACAATATTCATGGACGTCCAGTGCAATGACAAACGATTAATTTGTTTAAGTAAATATGCCCGTAATTCATTGCATGCATTTGTAGTATGTGTAGAACAGTAGGGTTAAAACATATAAATGTTATGACCGCAATCATTTCTTTTTAAATTAAACTGAATTTTATTATAATATTTTTACATTTTACCGTACTGATTGATATTTTTTTGGAAACGCTTCAAAACATTCACGGTATCAAAACAAGTAATATGACTTATCCAACTTTGAGACGTAAAATGAATACATTAAGCTTATTTCATTCAGTATCATCCTAGCTTGTTAAGCCCAGAAATATCAAAATTTCCCCTCATATCAAAATTGAACATTCGGTGCTCCCTTCGAACACTCTCGTAAAAAATGCACACCAATAAATTTTCATACTAACAACAACACCCTTTTAAGGCTTAGTTAAGTTAAAATATAATGTAACGTAATTGTTTACGGTATTAATTGTGACCAGAATTAATTAATTACCAAGCCAAAAATTTTCAACGTCATTTAATTTTTTTGTAAGTTGGAAAATTGATGAACAAAAAGTAAGAATACGAGATTTTTTTAAAACTTTAAAAAATATTATTATTTTTATATTATTGTAGTATATTAATGAGGATGGAGTGGCTCCTGGTTCAAATCCCACTATTGGCAAGACTTCTATTTAGTCTGTTAGCAGCCGGAGATGAATCATATAGGATATGGGACCCTCCTGTGGCTCACACAGCCTGTATGAAGTGGGAAGCGAAAGCAAGGGAGAAAATCTGGTGGTTGAGCGTTACCTGGAACAAATCAATTCCCTGCACAACCATTCTCCATGAAACAGTACTGTCTCTACCATTTACTGAACTCCAGACCTGAACCACGGGTTGTAGTGGTACAGGATTAAAAAATACATCTTAAACAAGTACAGGATATTAATGGTAATACATCAATAATTTTCCGGTCAGTAAATCATCTTTCCCTCCAATGCAGGTTGTGTGCGAAAACAGTTTTTGTTGCTCCCAACAAAGAATTATCCCGCCCTCTTCTCCCTTCAGATTAGGAATTCTCGTATCGTCTCCTCGTGTTTATGACTAAACTGGTGTTGGTGGTTTTTGCTACCCAAAAAACAAAAAAAAAAAACTTTCAGGAATATGTAAGAAACTAAGCTATGAAATAATTTAGGGTGGTTCAAACTGCCTCATCTTAACGTATCCAAATGCTCTACTCGATCAAGTAATTTTTGGACTCGCTCCGTCGTGGCTTCATACAGAACATGAGAATGCTCTTTGTCAGTATATTTCATTTGTATTGATCTCTTTAACGTTTCGTGGCTCTCACCTTATTTTGCACCATTAATCTTGTCCCTCTTAGGCATAATCTAATTAAACTGAAATTTCGTTGTTACAAAAGATAGTTGTCTTCCTTCTAGTAGTGTTCGGCCAAAAAATTAATTCTGTAATTGTTTTGTGTAAGAGTATTTTCGAGCGTTTTGGGTACCATCATAATCATAATCATATTCACCAAATGTTTTCTCGATTTTTTAAATCAATCTTTAATCGAAATGGTTCTAATATCAAAAAATCAAGTATTCTCATTGTCATGAAAATTGCTTCTAATTTCATTGAAGTATCATAACTTAATGATTAACACACTTCGCAATCTTGATCATTTTCTCCCTAACCACTTGGCTTATTTATTTATTCGAATTGGATATTTTTATCGTAAAGCCAAAATAATCGTATTTTCTTATTGAGCCTAACAATAATCTTTTCCTACCAAACTCGACAATAACTTTATAGAAAGGATATAATGAAAATGTTAAAACAAAAAAGATGCCTAAGTATAGGGTAAAGTATTTCTACCATTTTAACACTTCCTTGACCCAGATCCGATTACAAGTTTTACTGTTAACTTGTTTACCACTAGATTCGACTATATTAAGCTGTACATGCTACTAAAAGGTAACTGAAAACATACATTAATATAGAAGATATTTATACGTAAAAAAACATAATTAAACAGGTTGTTGTTGTTGTATGATGATAGGGGTAGTTAAGGTCCCGTAAAATGTGGTCACCTCGCGTCGTATCTCGACTATTTTATCTGTATCGGTCGTGTTTCACACAATTTTTACATCATTAAACCTAGCCAAAACATACTTCCTTTGGTATTAGAATCGGGCATAATTTCCTGCCCCTTTATGGTATATAGTGAAGATTTGTCAGCCTTGTCATATAACAGGAAATCATGTCGATTGAAATTACCGATTATTGGCTCAAACTATAGCTATCACATTGCTTCATTAAGATATAACTTTCAGCCAATTTTTTTCTAACCATTCCGATTTTATAGTGCTATGTTTTGTAGTCTTAAATATATTTTAAATATTATAATTGATTTGGGTATACTAGAATTATCATTAAGGATGACTAGTGAAATTATTAATTCTTGAAACATCCTAACTCTAATCTGAATTGGATTACTCTTCAGAGATTGGCTGTGTGTTAACCAATTTACTAATTAATTAAACCATAAATATATTATTCACGAATTTATAGTGCATCTAGTTTAAGGAAGCACCAAGAGAATTATAATGAATATAGTTTATTAATACAATTTGAAATACGATTAATGATTCAGATATACACAGAGAATTGTCATAAAATACATCAAGAGTTCTTCTTTGTGAGGTGTGTGTTCCCCGGCTCTATTTTCGTTCCTCACCAGTTTCCCCATCTTCGGCTACCACTACCGATCTTCCTTCTTGAAGTCCACCTTCCTCTCCCGGATCTTTTCAGAGAATGTTTTTTTCCAAAGGTGGAGTCTTGGACCCCCTCTCTTTGGTAACTCTTGACCCACCTTCACCATGGGGTCTAACAATTATACTTGTGTGACTTATTTCTTACAAACGGTCATTTGCTCATCATGCAAATATACATATTTATTTTTATAATAACGCCCGGTACGATCCATAGCAATAGATAACAAAACATGTAAGATTGTGACATATAAATGAGGTAATGTGAAGTAGCTTGGCGGGACTTTAACTACCACTACAGCCATGCTTGCAACCTTTGGGATAATTACCATAACAATCAGCGATTTTTTTTTGCTTTAAATCGGAAAATCTAAACAGAGGTAACAATCATAGAGCTCACCCCATATGGATCATCAAACATCCAGTGAAGTGAAAACATAATCAGCCCAAATAATGATTTAGAATTCACACCAGAACAGTGGCGGAGGGAAAATGTTTACGGTACTCTAAGCCATTTCGGAAGAGGTTGTTATTCATTTTTAAAATATAGGTTGCACTCAACGGCTCCAAATTTATTATTTAATCCGTTTTCCTCGCAACCCAGAATTAGTCAGAATTAGCATTTTCGTGTTTGCATTACAGATGGAAGTCACAACTGATTTGAAACCCTGGCGCATATAAATTGAGAATTTCGTGCAATTTTTTATTATAATTATTTTCTTTTAGAACAGAATGAAAAAAGAAAATATGATGGAACGAAGCCCCTAACGAATAAAAAGTATTTCCCAAACGAAAGGAGAACCTACTACTTATATTCGAATTGGCAAAAAAATGTCTTCAATAATTTAACCGTTATTTAAACTTGTTAAACGACTCGAACAATCACTAGTAAAAACAAAACAAAAATATAAATATAAATCCAAATTATAAAATATAATTTAAACAAATTGTTTAAAATGTCACTCACTTTAAACAATATAGTACAATTCTATATGATTAGAGAAATATTTACATTAACATACGGTTAAAAAAAAATAAATAGAAATATACAAAACTACATATATTTATTTCACACATCTGAAATATTTTGAATTCGAATAAATACATCAGCCATTCATGAATCGACCAAAATGAACTCTTAGCCACATTTTAACTAACTCATGATGATGTCACAGGTGTTATTTAATTCTTGCTCCTAATGACTTTTGTTCCGTATTTGTATATATAACTGATATTGAGATAATATAATTAAAATCGCTTTTACCATAAACCATTAGCTCTTTTTACTTCTACACTCGGATTTAAATAGATTGATAACATGCTTGATAATGCTTCATTTCTACAACAGTAAATTCATGGACTTCATTGTATTTGACTTTAATTTTAAAACAGTAGCAATTACCTCTTTAACTACTTAAATACAAGTACCTAATAGTGAAAGTTATAATTGTAAATAAGAAAATATATTAATATCATTAATACGATAAATTAATCATATTTTATATCTAACAGCTGCAGCCCCGGTGAATAAGTCGTCGAATTTTCTCTAAACTGAGTTTCTAGTACTTAAGTATCGTATTATTTTCGTAGTGTGCAAGGGGCTAAGTCTGGCACTAACTTAAAATGGTTATTGCTAACAGTACAACTTTTTTAGCTAAAAACTACGAATATGAAACAATTCCGTTTTCCTCAATATCTTTAACTCACTCTAGAATAAATTCGACTTTACTTTTTTGCAACTGCATATTTAATAAGTCATTCTTTATTGTGCTGAATAGATATAAGTTTATTTTGAATACTTGAAAAAAGTCTTGACAATGAATATAAGCGTCCTAAAGATGAGATTTGGCTTTTATTGATTCGAAATAAATATCCTTATAATTTTTATAAATCAACAAATAAGGATAGTACTGTATACATAAGGTTGTTATTTAATTTAATTCAATATATTTTCTTCTAGTTTATATAATATTATAAGTGTAGGACAGTTGTGTTCCGCAGTACTTAGCCAAAGACCTAGCCGAAAAAGAAGTAAGAGATCTCCGAGCAGAGTATAATGGATGTCTGTTTTAGCGTCCTTTAGGAAGTTCCTTAAAGGCCCCTGGAGTAAGTTGTGCCCTCAACTCCTCAGCTTCTGGCCCTTTTGTTTTTATCCTGAGCAGAAGAAGCCCAGCCAAGGATCGATTCTTCTTCTGGCCTCGTTCCAAAATTGGTCCAGAGGTGACCTCGCCAGGTCTCAACTCTAGGAATGGATCAGGAGATAGCTACCATAGTTTCTTGTAATATTGTAACAATTCACAATATTTTGAGGAACAATTGTATTATACTAAAAAGGATTATACTATAATGGCATAAGTATAGACATTTAAAATATAAATTTGAATTTGCCGGCACTGTTTCAGGCTTCTGCAACGCGTTCTAGACCAACTATGTTTCCAATTAATTACAAAAAATCATATACATGACTATTATAAGACCTATTTGGACTTAGGGAGTCTCTAAGTCTATCTAAAATCCTTGTTACAAATTAAGTCATCCATGATGACCAGTACTTTCATGGCATACTTTTTTCCCACCCAAACCCACTAATTTCAAGCCTAGGTACTTCAATTCCCGATAATCTTCCTAGGAATCTGAAAAGAAAACGGCATCTAAGATGAATTTAAAGCCTTGATATGGGTCTGAGAGAAGCGGGAGGTAAACGAGCAGCCAGTGTCTTGAATGAGTCGTCAAATGGAAGTCCCGTCAAAATGGAATACAGCCGCAAACTGCTTAACGCTTCCCCCACTTCTCATATCACCTCCCCCTCTCTTTTCTCAACCAATAGAAACGGAGAAAAACTCATATATTCGAATACAAAATGTTAATACGCAAAACATCCTTATCTTGCCACGGTACATAGGTAAACTCCAGACGTTAATACATTAAATAATACACACAAATCAATCAATATAATTATACTTATCAATATGGCTACATCTAATCAAATCATATCATATAACTAATTATACATTTAATATCATCTATCATTATACATTTAAATAATACATATAATATATGTATATGTGGTCACCACATAGTTATAATACAGACCTAGATTTCAATAAATAATTTTTTTTAAAAATACTTCGGCCCAAGGTTTTTCTTTAATTTCTTATACTATTTTTTTCCCAACTAGATACGAATGTAAGTGAGTGCTTTAAGACAACAAGAGAACATATAAATACAACATTACTTAGACCATGACGCAGAGGTACATCGTAACTCTCCATATCTGGTTCAATCTCGTCATTGTCGCTTTTTTTTTTAGCTTGGGTAAAAAATCCACGGTTGTGCCAAGTAGTCCTATAATGTGCCATGTGAAAGATCTCTTAAAGATCTTTCGAAAATCCCTACCCAAATTATACCTTTATGGTCAAAATTTAAGTAACATCATCCGAATAGCAACATAAATTGACGTAAAATGAATAAAATACATGTTTATACTTTTCAAAAAATTGAACAAGAACATAATATTAAAGAACGATCCGAATTATTTATGTTTATTTCCGGCTGGAAGATATAAAATAAATTAATCTGTTAACAGTCACAGATCGATCTAGTGGTAATCAAAGATCCTCCTTGGTCTTACCCAACTTCAATAAAAAAAAAAAACTGTACCACTAGAACTCGTGAGAGTCTTGAGTTCATTAAATGATTGCGAATGAACTGTTTCATGGGCAACGGTTGTAAATGGAGGTGATTCGTTCTAGATCAAGCTCAACCGGCAAGATTTTCTCCCATTTTGTGTACCCACTTAATCATCTATCATCCAGGATTTAGGATCTCGGGCAAAACATCTCCCTGTGCAACTGTTACCATAGAAACCATGAACTGAACCAAAGAATCTTCGTGGGTAATACTGGTACTGATCTTTTTACATTTTATTTATCATATTGTAACGGAATGTTTGAGTAATTATTTTTTTGCGATACCATCAACTCAGAAATTTTAAGAATTAGCATTTATAAATAAATAAATTTACAAAAATATATATTTTATTTATAAATATATATTTTTATAAAACAAGATGGCATCAGGTGTGCGGAAGAAGCAGTGTTGCCAATCACCAAGACAAGCCTTTCTATTGGATAATTTATTGTTTTCTCGTCCATTGGCAGAGCCTTCCCGATGGAAGTCACGTACCCTTCTTCCGCTAGCCCCCTCGCAACTTAAAATATAGCCATTCCGCTCCGCAGAGTTTTTTATGATTTTTACTTGTATAAAAATATTAAATGTCTAAAGAATTCACGGCTTTTTTACTTTATTTTTTAAATTTATAATTATTTAATTTTATAACATGGTGTTAGATTTTTATTTTTTAATTCTTATCAAAGATGTGCATTAGAACGACTTTGGACAAGAAACTAAGTTTTACAGAAAATGTAGAGCAAGATGTAGCTAAAACTCACAAATTTAGTCCAACAAATATAAGAATACCAGTCGTCGCTAATGGCCCCTGCAGTCGAAGTGACGTTAATGAAAATCAAATCAAAAAAATCCCGCATACATATAATACATAATAAAGAAAAAACAAATTAAATTAAATAAACAAACTTTTTTCTTAAAAAAAAAAGAAAAGATAAAATGTCAAAATTATGGATAAATTTTGGGGATAGTTTATGGCAGCTTGAACATAACAGTAAAAACATTGAAGAAGAACAGGTCAATCCAAAAATTTCGAAATTTTTTGTAAACAAAAGATAAAATCCAGTTTATTTTTTCGAAGTAACTTCGTTAATTCGAGAATGAGACTTCCTCTGCTTGTTAAAGCCCCCAAAGAGAGACTAAAACAATATTTGCCCAACACGACCGAGGCCACATCAAAGGCAGAAATTAATTAGAAACCATTTATATTTTTTTTTTAATAAACAAAATAACATTGCACAATATCATTAGGGGCATTGATAATTCTTAAGGTTTCTTTTAAATTTGTTTATAACTGTTTTATTATTCTTTTTTTAATAGAAGTTTTGTAGAATAAGTTTATGAAATAATATGAATAAGTGAGTCGAAACTAGAAAACCACGACTCAAGTTGAGTGTATTCAATTCATGTAATATAAGTCAACTACCGTGCTATTAATGAAGGTAAATATGACTAAATAAACACATCATAAAATTTTATTTAATCTTCTAAGGACAAATTTTTTTATTAACTTCACCCAGCTTCTCTTGGTATATTAAATAAAGTCACCAAAGTTAGGCCCTCCCCCCCACCATTGAACCTTTAAGGGCTCGGGGTTATGAATTTTTCTTCAGCCGTCGACATATTACAGGGAAATATAGGGTTGGGGATATTTTTATGTATGTGTAGCTCCATCCTTGCTCCCAGCGGAACATCTCGTACGAAAATGTTTCAATATTTACACCAACAATATTAAAAACAGGAATTATACATTACTACATCTTATAAGATATTATTAGTGTTCAACGCACAGTATTTATATGACTATAATATTAATAATACATATCAGCAAACCGTTTCAAATAAAAACTGGAGTGAGACAAGGGGGCGGATTTTCACCTGTCCTCTTCAACGGTGTTCTCGACAAACTTATGAAGACATTATGGGAAAAAGAAACATAGAATATCAGAAGAGCAATATCCTAGTAAAATGTCGGCTGTTGCTAATGATTTAGCCCTACTAGCAGGGTCAGAAGAAGAGGGGATTAGGCAAATAAATTCCTTGAAGAAAGTAGCTGAAAAAAATGGACTTAAGTCTCATTTCAAAAGAACAAATTTATAACTACAGTCCTCCACTTTAGTAAGAAAGAAGTTTAGTTTAGTTAAAAGTTTTAAATATCTGGGCGAAATAATAAGCAGAAAATTATCTGAAAAAGAAAGCATAGATTACAGAATTACAAATTTGGAGAATTAATGCTACTTAACGAGTAGTATGTATAATAATATCCTCTCCAAAACTACAATACAGTGGTAAAACAAGTTATATTGTACGGGACTGAGACTATGTGCTTTCTCAGTTTAGATAAACTGCTTAAGATAGAGAGAAGCATTCTTCCAGAGAATCCACGGGTCCAAAGTAACCCAAGAAAAATACCGGCTTCAATCTATCAATGAAATTTATTGTGAAATACGTGACTTGGAAACGGAAATGAGCGTAATGAAGAATCAGATTTTATGGTCACAGGATGAGGATGAACGAGGAGAGACTAAACAAAAAAATGTTCGCCAAAATTATAGGCGATATAATTATATATAATTATAATTATTAGGTATATAATTATTATATTATATACAAATTCAAATAAGAAACACATAAACACCGGATTACACAAGATTTATTAGAAAACAGAACGGAATGCCGAAAATTCTAAAATTCGGTACTAGTTGCAGACAAACAAATTTTCTTCCAAGACCTGGACAGAAGAAGGAAGAAAAACCTTCAGGGAAATCATGAACCAAAGATGGGCCGATAAAAAACTGAAAAACGAAAACAAAAAAATAAAGCTACATCATAGTCGCATAGTCCTTCAGGGCTGTTTCGCGTCAAATAATAAATATATAATACAATATGATACTTACTAATAAATGATCACCAACCTTTATATCAGTAACATCCAGAAATATTATTTATTATACAGTGGAATTACTACATTATATTTAGACCAGACGATGATAACAGAACATCCTAACAGATATTGTCTAGTATTAAAGAACTCAAATCATTGAGGTAGGAGTTCCTGCCGATGATAGTGAGCAGAAACAGTAGGTGAAAAAATTCCGAAATATCAAGAATTTAGTGGGAAACTCAAAAATCTATTAAGGATGGTAGAAGCAGCAGACTACTACCAATTTTAGTTAGTTCCAATGGATTATGGATTATAGGGGAAAAAATGGAACCATTGAAGATCTTTGAACTTAACGAGTAAGTTCAAGTAATGCAAAAATCAGTAGTAAAAACACGTTTCTTTATTGTTGTTTTTTATTAATTTATTCATTGAACTATATCATAACAATACAAGAAAACGTCAGGAACGATGCATAAATGCATGGCTAAAGACAGGTAGAGAAACTATCCACTTGTAGTACTCAAATAACAAATTCCACCTAGAGGGTCACGAGACCATCTTCTTTTCAGAATCCTCGGAGAATTATCAGGAATTGAAGAAGTATCTAGGTTTGAAACTATTTATATTGAGAATGAAGTTTTTCATGCAAGGTTCGATATTGGGTTCGGGCCAAATCAGCAACAAAATATTGGGAAATCAGTGAGCTAAACCTTTACTACTGCCCTGATAGACCAAATCATCCAACAATGCTGAAAAGAAGAAGTTATACAAATAATTAAAAATAAACACTAATATGAAATGAACAGTGAAAATAAAACTGTTAAGTATAATTGCAGTTATCGTTAATTCGTTTTAAGATACATTCATAGATAGTTTAGTTTGTTAAGATTATGTGTAAGCCCTACTTTACATGTTTGTGTTTCGTCTTGGTGTTTGACTTACCAAGGCTTGCAAAGGTGTGAACGCACCTTTGAATAAGTCCTTTGTTCTATGCCAAGCCTTTGTTTATAGTCACAAATGCACTAATTTTATCTCATTTTTTAAAATTTATTTTATCAAGAATATAGCAATCCGAAATTCATTGAAACCGAGACAGTGAATGTAATGTAATAAATCAATAATTTTAATTTTCACATCTAATTATTAAGTTTATTGTCGTTATTATAGATTTTTTTTAAAAATCGGTTATGAGATAAAAGTAATTAACGATTAATGTCGTAAAGACAAGACAAAATATACCGTAATGCTAATAATAAAAGGCATAGAGAATCCGAAGGTTCGATGCCGATAAAACCAATCGCTTTATATAAACCCTTATAATCCATAGATCTTACTTAATCAGCCCTCTTACGCCAGCAGTCTAATTTACTTTCCAGGCATTCACTCATTATTAAGCCCAACAACATTATAAATCCATCACAATCTTCACAATAATATCACTTATAACAACCGGATTCATGCTCTGCAATTTGCATTGTGTAACCTTCCAAATGCTCAAATGAATTCTTGGTCTTTATTCGGACCGAATATTCTATGCAATAACTACTTTTTGAATACCTTAAGGCAGTGGTTCCCAACCTTTTTAGTTTTGCGGACCACCAATTTTGAAAAGAAAACTTCGAAGCTCACTAACTAAATATAAATATGCTATAAATACGCAAAACAAATAGATTTTAGTGGAGGGGGCATTAATCATGGATTATCAGTTTATTTAAGATCAGAGTTGTTGTCTCGATCCACTTCATGTCTTTCACTCTATTCTTGTTATCTACTCTGCACGGCCCAGTCCTAAGAAGGCCAGGGACCATTGGTTGGGAATCGCTGCCTTAAGGTGTTATTCTTTCTCTAAACCTTGCAGCAACTTTCAACATACATAAATAAATAATATTTCCTCTTATTGTTCCCACTTACTTCTTCAATTCTCGGCCTGAATACTTGATTCCTATAATTTTTCGATTGTTTTCTAATACTCCTTTAAAGATACATCATTTATTTTTTTCATTTTGGTAAGCTAGAACTCGAACAGTGAAGAAACTCAAAAGAAAAAATGTTATCACCTTCTTGAAGAAGGAATAATGCTGAAATAAGTTAAATAAGTCTATGTTATTAAATGAAAAGCCACATTTTTTTTACAGGCTTAACAGTTATATTTGGAGAAACACATTAACTGGTAATTTAAGAGAATTTATTTTATTTTATTGTCCTAACAAGAGACAGTTATTCCGCCCTGGTAATTGGGAAATTTAATTAAAATTAATCCAGCTAATTCAGCGCAGTTATTCCCGGGCGCGGGAAGAGAGGGTGGCGGGAACCGGATGATTGACGCTACAACAGCGCTGCACCCGGCGAGCGGCCATCCTTGTAATTTCCGGCCTCGGAGAGAACTCCATACTAAAAGCCCTCGAGTCAGATGACAAATGCGATATGGGCCAGTTTGTTCTTGAGCCCTCTTCGTACCTGTCCGACATCTAATTTAGCTCGTTTTTATTTTATAGAAGCATTCTAAAAGTACCTGTCGTCGCTATGGTATTGTTAGCTTGATTGACGAATTTACAATACAAGGGAAAAGTTACAAAAACCAGGTCACATAAGCAGGTAGCAATAGGACCTGTGATGGGGAGATAATACATGCAAAAAGGTTTGCATTCCTTGAAGAGGGACCGCCAAGGGAGGCTGACTACAACAAGTATTCGTCTATAGAAACAGAATAAGTTTTGATCTCAATATTTTTATGTCAAGACCCCATCAAAACCATTAATAGAAATTTCCCAATATATTCATAAATTGTTACTAAAATAATGTTCATAAAGTATATATTTGTAAATGATTGAACTGTGTATATGATTCCTTATTCACCCTATTTATTGTTACATTATTGATAATTCTATCAGGCTTACTGATATTATCAGTTTGACTTATTAGTTAATCGGTAAAAAATATCCACACTCTGGAAAATAATCCAATTTAAACTAAAAGCAGAGCATTAAAATAAATAATAGGTTTGAGTAAATATTATCAATGATTACTCATGGCATAACAAAATAAATCACTCACTCACTGTTGAGCGCTACAGTCTTTGCAAGACCTGCAGGGCCTCTGCCACAATGTTTCCGCGGTCTCCAGCGAGGCTCCTCCAATTTCTTATTCCAATTCTTCTCAGATCATCCTCGAAGTCATCCATCCATCGACGCCTGGGTCTGACCAATTTCTGTTTTTCTTCTGGAGCACCATTTATCATCATCTTAGGCAGCCTGTAGGATTCCATTCTTTCTACATGACCCAACAATGTTATTCTGTTCTTCTTTACAGCACAGAGGATATAAGGATATCCTGTACAGGAGGATGGGTTTCCGTAGTTTCCGTACAGTTCAATTAGTTCACCATTATGGAAAAATAAATGTATAAGATCCTCTTAAATGACCAAACATATGATTGTTTGTTGTTTATTTTATTATATATTATCTTTATACATTAAGAATGTTTCAATAAGACCCCGTTACTTTTACCTTTAAATTTTTAGGAGAGTCTTCATTTAATTGAATATAAAAATTATACGTTATGTTCTAGAATAAAATGACAACATTCTCAAGGGAACAATATCAAATCAAAGATGAAACAACACCGGTGGTCAAGCTGTGGAAGTCAGATTTGTCGAAAGTATGTTTTTAAAGGAATTATATCATTCATTTATTTTTTTATTTCCCATTCAATTTTGGAATCATTTTTAATTTTTTAATCTTTCTTCCCAAAAATACTAGACTGAAATGATAAGAAACTGCTTTAGGATACTCCTACTCTTACTAGAAAACGGTCTAAACTACCAATCAATTACAAACGATCCATATAAATTAAAATTAAATAAGAATATCCTTATTTACCCTATTGTAGGAAGTTCTACTGACCTGATTAGAAGTTTTTCCTCCTCGACTAAACAGAACAAACCCCGTAAAATGTAATCATACCTGTATAGGTGTAACATCTGGTTTAGCAGGTACTAACATTGGTACCTCAGGGAGACTCACTGACAGGCCGATCCATGCGAGATGATATCGCAATTATGATTGATAGTCACTATTAATGATATCATTCGTTAAAAATCGTATAGCACTCGCTAGGGAACATACTCTGCATTCGCGTGCAACAAATACCGGAGTCCAAAAACCCTTCGAGAAGAACACGCAACGATAATCTATTTTTCCATCGGCTCAGATAGGTGCCCGAGCCATGGGCTACAGTCTGCGGCAATTTTGTTTAAACACCATTAATCTCGCCTTTTGATTGTGTAAATTTACATCAAATTACAAATGTAAGTCGTGGATTTAATTTAGCACTCAACGCGGGGTTTAGCCTCTGTTCCTTATCAGGATCGGCCGATATAGAACCATTGTGCAATTTTAGCTCTTCTATTTATAACACTGTATGATTTATGTCTGTGCTTGAGTGAGAATTCCTATATAAATAATGGCGACCAAAATATTAAGACTGTTACCATTAGAAAACTAGGAATATGATAGGATAATTAACATGTTAGGATTTAGTGCCTTTATTACCAATTTTTGTAAAATTATGCGCTGTTTGTCTCTTAATAAATTATCCCTTATTTTCAGGCTTTGGTTTACTTCTATCTTCTATGTTCTATGTTTTTTTTTAATGTAATATATATTTCGGATAATATATCCTATTGTAATCGGATAACATATGCATCCCATTAGTTACAGGGAATAAAATCCCTGGAATCGAGGCTTTCGGGGAATTTTCGGCAAGAGTAAACTACAACAATGGGGAAGCCTAAACTTTTGTTTACCAAATTCACGAAAATAAAAAGTATATAATTCATATTTCTCTATGTTTTATGGTGATAAACACGTTTTATTGCTTTTATTTATTTTAGGATGTCATGAGTAATTATTTATGATAGTTACTCAACATACTATTTATTTTAATGTCCAACTTCAACTATATTTTAAATTTATTTATTTTCCAGGGGTTAGTTGCGTTTTAACCAATTTACTATTCAGTCAACTTAATACCTAAATAATAATGTTAATGATATAATGAATGCACGGTGATTAAGGATATATATACACAGTCCAATCATTAAACAAATATAATTTATAAATATTAGTTCGGAAACAAATATATGAATACCCATATTGAGAAATTACGATAATTGATTCAGATATAACAGAGGATTGCCATACAATATGTACATAAGTTAAATTATCACTTATCTGGTATAACTATGTACGTGAACAAGGACCATAAATTTGCTTTCTCCTCTGTTTTTTTCATTTCTCAATATTTATTCTTATAATGAACTCTAATAATAACACAACTAAGACTAGAAAGGTTTAACTGTGCAAAAAGACATGGATCACAGCCATATAAAAACTTTGAATAAAACCTTTCAGTTTTACTATATTTGTGATCTTCTCCTCTATTCTCCTTTGGCCTAGAGAATGTGTTTTGAAATTTTATAAAATATTTACTGGTATATTCAACAGTTACAGCCAACATATGCTTATCAAACAACAGGTTCCATCCTGAACAGTTTTCACATTTCTCGCGGAAGATTTCTGAGGGATCGTAGACCTCAGTTCTACCAATATAGCAATATGTATAAAAAAAAAAGAAAAAACAGGCAACACGAAATGGTACGGCTAATTTTATCATACGAATGAACTAAAAATGTTGATTTTTATATGATGTTAGTTAAATTTTCGATTTCGGTCGCGGCGATCTGAAAAAAATACCAATGCGATCTGTCTGATCGGCCGCGACTAACCAAGGATTAATTTACTAGGATGGATTTCATCTTTTTTGGCTGGCAAATTCTCTGATCTTTCCATTTCATGAGGTCTATTGAGCTCTGATGGAGTGAAGATCGTGGTTTCTTGGCGAGGAGGCACAAGAACCTGCCGAGTTTCCTGATCTGCTAGCTCGTCATCCTTAATGGCAGTATAATATAAAATGTACGGAGTTATTCTAGTCTTGAAGTATAAGATATGTTATAAGATGAGATGACTTTATAAATATTATGTTTATAACGACTTCGAATATTTACTTGATTACTCAATTTGTTACAGAGAAGAAAGCGAGAAGTGTTTTTGAGCTAATTTTAGTTTTCAGTAATAATACTCAGTTCAAGCTCTTATAGTACACTTATGAAAACTTACTTGTCTTTTTTTCCTGGGCTTAGATATTTAACTTTATTTATTAGCCTATTATTTTATTTCCCCTTTCTATTTATTAAATATATATATATATATTTATATTAGAGAAAATAGTTGACTGGAATATTATAATGAAGGATAGAGTTGGTCAGGGGGCGCAGTCAATAAAAACACTAAAATCAAGTTAACTTATTTTTTAATTGTGCCGACGTTTTGTATTAATAAAAATTCTAAATTCATATTTATATTTATATTATAAAATATTTTATATCATTACCTGTAATTTAACGAGGTTTTCCATACATTACTTTCTACAAATTTCTATTATATTTATACTTTAACATCATATTTTGTATTAATTTTTTACTTATTTATATAACATTCTATAATTTTCAACTAGGTTTTCCATACTTTTAAGTCTCCCCATTTTTACATTTGCACCTTTTTCTTTATTTTTCGTATTATACCTTACTTTTACTCATTTTTCTTACTTTTGTATTTCTTTACACATATTCTGTCATTTTATTTTTCACATATATATCCGCTATATTTCTTTACTTTTCTATAAACTCTATAATCTTCTCTATATTTCTATATTCTTTCTTGGTACTGCAATGTTTTTTTTTTTTATAGTTATTTTCTGTTTTTCTTTCTTAGCCCTGAAGAAGGCCTACGACGTAGGCCGAAACGTCGGCACTATTAAAAAGTAAGATAATCTTATTTTAGTGTTTTTATTGACTACACCCCCTGATTAACCCTATGCTTCATATATATTTATAGTAAGCAAAAGTATTAGTATATACAATTTTAATCCGAGTGTGAATCTCGAAAAATGGGTATTTTTAGAAAGCGGAAACTTGTATAAAGGTGATATTATGTTTTTAGAGATTAAAAACCAACCTACCGGCACTAACTCTATTTTAACGATTCTTAAACTCTTTTCTATTTTCTTGTGAACGAACATGAATAAAATATCTGGAACTCATAAAGCCCTTTGTAATTCTGTTATCTGCAATAAGCTCTGCAACAATGTGATGTAATAATTGAACTAAAAAATTTCAATTAAATTAAAACCTTTAAAACTTATTTTCAGCTTGACTACTCCAAAATACAAGTCTTCGTTACAAAATTTTTGTTGCTTTTATTTTACCTTTGTATGAAAATATGAGATGTGCATGCTGCTGGGAATATTTCAAAGAAGAAACGTCGGAATAAATGGGGTAGTCGGATTCCAATCTTACCGGTACGAGGTGATCTGAGGATGTTACATTTATCTGATTCTATCTAATGATTCTCTCTCAGGTAAATTAAATGAAATAATACTTAGATTACTAATGTTTTAACATGAATCTTACATAATTTTGTTACAATTGATTAAAACTCAATTCAGCATTTTAAAAACTAACCCCTTCATTTTTATAATTATACAAAAATATTTTTATCTCTTTTGACATGTGCTCCTCAACATTACTGAGCAATGTTTAAAAGATGCACTAATGTTTAAAATTCCCTACAAATAAGAAATAATATCCAGTATTCAGAGAATTTTTCTGTTTTTTTTCCTGTTTTTTTCAGTAATAAGTCAATGAATTCTCGCCATATAATTTTCGATTCAAGTTCCATAGAGTTTCATTAAATCTTAATTAAGAAAAATAAATACAAAGTTTATCTATTATTAATATTTTAAATAATAAGTTGAATTTTTTTCTTTCTCTTGATGAGGGATAAATACAAATTTACAGACACATACCATTTGCAAGTATAAATAAATAAATAAAATTAATTTATTGGGTAAATTTATTTAATACGAACTAACAGAAACAATAAACCAAATTTCGCTTTTATTTTTACGGGTAAGGGATTTTATAATGGAAACTCCTACAACCTGGTACCAAAAATTGAAAAATTTCTATGCAATAGTTTCTTATGATTTCGCAAAACTGGCCGAATACATAAACACTTCTTGAACAATAAACTAAAAAAAAGACCACAAAGATTTTTTTTTAAATTTTTAAAATGAAGATAGCATCTACTTTAAGCTATATTGCATACTATGCATGTGTTATTTTTCCTACACATTAATGGATACAAAGGTGCACTACATTTAAATTTTAAATTTAAATTCCATGAAGGGTCTTGGGTTCGTGATAGAGACTCTACTGTTTCTTAGATAACGGTTGTGCAAGGAAGGTGATTTGTCCTAGACTTGTTGTGGGTACCGATTTTATAAAGCCTGGATGGGCCCTAGGAGGGTCCTAGATCCCATGGGATCCATCTACCACTTAACCAACTCCTCTAATAAACATAAAGCTTAATAATTTAAGGAGGGATATCTGCAGTCGTGCATGATCTCCATCAACTCACCTCCCCGTTGATTTGAATTCAGTACAGTCACTACCAAAATTAATTTATCTTTCTCTGTTTTTTTTTAACAATCATCATACTACCCGAAATCTTTGCTTTAATTATTAAATTTTTAAGAGGAGCGATCTTGAGGAATAGACTATGATCGAACTAGAGTATCCTAGGACTTACCGAAGGAAGATAACAGGGTGGTTATCGTAGCGGACTAATTCCTCTCTGATGCCCTGATGTCCTGATGCCCTGATGGCCTGATGCCCTGATGAGCTGATGGTGCCTGATCAAAGGTGAGGCGTCGGGAGTAGGCCCTAGAGCTGGGCTGAAGTTGGAAGGCCTTGGAGTTGGAGAGGAGATCCAACTCCATAACTCTGTCAGCCGCAGCCCGAGGTCCGCCCTGTTTTGTACAAGTTTGTTTTAGTCAGCCCTTCATCCTTCATGTTCTTATTTAAATCAAGGGTCTCTGAAGAAGTGTATATATGTATATCTAGCTGAATAATTATCTCCGACTTTTTCACCCACTTTTTTCTTCTAATTTTTTTTCCATCCTCCAAACTTTAATTTTGCGGAGATCTTTCTACCAGTTACAGAAAATAAATTCTTAGCTTATAATTTCTAAACAATATCCATGATTCTGATTGGAAACCCAAATGTGCCTCCTTCAAATGAACGAAATAACACATTAAATCTAATCTACAGTATTTAAGTTCTTGTTTTAACAATAAGAAAATTTTTAATTTTTAGCTTCTAACTTTTTTATTTTAATTTTACTTTTTTATTCTAACTTATGTCATTTTTCTCATAAATCTAAAAGTCCAAACATTATACAACTCAAAATATTACTTTAATAAAAAAAAAGAAGTTTTTTTTTATTTATTTTTTTAGATTAATTTATTGATATTTATCACTGTAATAATGTTACAACAAATAAATCTGCTAATGTGAACAAATGAGATTACAAAAAAAACACTTGTGTTGAAACTACCCATCGGCAGTACTCCAATAAAGTTCTATAGAAGAAGGTCTCGTGGCCATCTTCTTTTCAGACGCCTCGGAGGGTTATCAGGAATAGTATGGGAAGCAAGTTGAGACACTAGCGAATTCAAGTGAGTATGGATCTTGTCATGGAAGGATAGGTATCTAGTTTGGGCCAAATCAGCAACATATGGGATATTATGATGGATAAGCTTGTTTGTGACATAATAAGGAGCATTGAGGATTTAGCGAAGGATTTTGGAATGTAAGGAATGGATACGAGATAAATTGGATGGTTTAGTGGAGCCCCAGGAGTTCTTTTGAAGGAGTGATATCTATTTTAATTTTTAAGAATTGAAAAAGGGAATGTTGAAATAATATCAAAGCTAAGAAATAACGAATTATGTATTAATTTGGATCGGACACTACTGTGATAATATTGCTCAATCAACTATTTATATAAAGAGCATTCAAACAACATAATTTTGAAAAAAAAAATGAGCTTTCAAATCTTTCCCAAAACGTTCAAGGTAAAAGTACTTAAAAAATCGCTCCTTCAAAAGAACAACTGCATAACTCAAAAATTGGCATATCTTAGTTAAGCCTTCGGAAGCAATTTCATTGGTTGTATCTTTCAATTTATGAACAACATATCTGACACTCCAATTCCAACCTGTTTTATTTTTTAAATACTGCCATATTTTGAGTTGATTTTGAACTTTTTATAGGAATTACGAAAAATGTAAAAATAAAAAAAATTCAAGCATTGAAAAAAAAAAGTTTAATAAACGGATTCCTATACCATCCTTTTAGGATTGGTTCGCTTTACCAATAACCAAATGTTTAATATTTTTATTAAATTATTATTTACCTGCAACTTTCAAATAACTCTATTGAAAAATTAATCAATTTTTGAGTAATGATGTTGTTCTTTTGAAGTAACGAAATATAAAAAAATATAAAAATATCCTTGATAAATACTTGAGATGACACACGCCTGGGTCGTACAGGAACATTTCTTCATGGTACAAAAAAGGTTCAAAAAACCTTCCCCAACTTGTCAACATTCCATGATCAAAATTTGCCCTCACCGGTTCTCGGTAAATTATGTTTACACTTCCGAAACCTAATACATTCTGCCCTTCCGTGACCTTTAATAATACATCGATTATTGCAGTAGTTGAGGGCTCTTTACCCACTACGTTATAATGTCAACATAAACCCTTCGTACAAACATTATGTGATTAGAAAAGTCCTGAATATCATGGATTTTCCTCAGGAAAATATCCAAAATTTGTACCTCACTGCAACAAAGCAAACGTTGCTGAAAGTACTATCAAAAAGATATTTTTAGAAAATGATTATGAAGAAAATATCTTAAATTAAAAACTTGATTCAGTGCCATCAACTACATTTACACTGCATCAACTACATTGTCACAATCCGTATTCATGTTATTGGTTCAGTGTGATTTGACGACATACGATTCTTCGGCTATCAACGACACCTATTGTATTATATTATATTTATTAAACTTATAATTTTTTACGAACATATGTACCTAAAAAGAAATCTTATAGCCCATGAGTTCAGTACATGGTTGGGACTATACTGCAATTTGGCAGGGAGACGATTTGTCCTAGATCACGCTAAACAACTTGATTTTTCTCCTGTATTTAGAGAACCAAATTTACAGAAGGTGAGTGGGCTCCGGAGCCTCTACAGATCCAAAAACTTTAAATAAGATTGAAGCCGTTGCAATATGCTGTATTTTTTATAATTTTATCCATGGTATTAGTCGGTTTATTTTTAAAGATGTTATAATTTTCTTGTTCTGTTATCATGTAAAAAGGTTGTTGATAAGTCAGGGCTTGAATCAAAACTATTGAGGTAAAGTATAATTTTGTTGACTTTTGTTTAGCGGTGTGTTAAGAGTAAGACACGATTTACTGATTCCCAAATGAGTTAGTATAACCTCCTGCAATACTTAATCAATAAAACCACGATTAATAAAAACTGGTAAAAGTTTTTCTTTTATATTGTAGTTGAACCATTTTTTATTTGTGTGCTAGTGAATTTTGTATAATAGCAATCTCTTTGTTAGAGGGAAACGGATCTGCACAGCGTACTATTTTTTTTTTATTGGTGGCAATTTTTTCTAGACATTACTTGATATCTTGGATTATAGATAATCCATCAGACATTCTAAAAATGATTCTTAATATTGTGTGTAATGTAAAGGAGATAGTTGGGGGGTGCAGTCAATAAGTACATAGAATAAGTGATGAACTTATATTAAGTGCCGACGTTTCGACCTACACTGTAGGTCGAAACGTCGGCACATAATATAAGTTCATCACTTGTTCTGTGTACTTATTGACTGCACCCCCCAACTATCTCCTTTACATTAGATCATCCAGTCAACTATTTTCATCTCATAGATTCTTAATATTATATATTATTCATAAAATTCTATCCATCGAACGAGATAAGTCATATGATGAGACCGGCAAGCTATACAATACAGATAGAGATGTGATGGTATCAGAGGTAGAGAATCAATGCAGTATCAGATCTCAGCTATAAAACGATTTATATATCGGAATGACACAGCCTGCAGTAAAAGGCAATGAGCGGTTGAGCGTTTTATAGTTGGGAGCTAAGGGATTGCAACTTCTATCTTGGTCACAATATTCTATAAGAGCTCTTCTTGGTCTTATTACGCACATAAAGTAACTTTATATGCATATAAAGTAACTTATTTTCAATAGAATCTAATAATAAATTAGGAAACCGCTTTTTCTTTTTAAGCCTTTACAAAAAATGGTTCAATGCCGAAGCACATCTGAAGTGGGTAACAAATGTCTCTATTTTTACTCCTGTTAATTTAGAAATCGTTTACTAAAAAGTATTTGAATAAATGATTCTTAAAATATCATTTATTTCTTACTAGAGTATACAGCAAAGACATATGTGTCCGTCAAGGACCAACGACTTCCTATCCTGTATCGTTTAATAACATCCAACTGATTCTTGTAGAACAGGCCCGGTACTTAGGACTACAACTTGACCAACGCTTAACTTGGAATCTTCATACTAGACTGAAACGACAAGAAACAGTTCGCCGTTTCTTCAAGAAACATGTACTTGACAAACGCTCTAAGCTCCCAATTAATCACAAATGACTCATATACATGACAATCATTAGACCAATCTGGACTTACGGATTGGGGTTGGACTAAGCCATTGAATTCCTCTCGTCCATCGAATTTTTACAATCCAAAATCCTCAATGCTCCTTACTTTATTACGAACAAAGTAATCCAGATGACCTTAATGACCCATTTGTTAATGACCTTAATGTTGCTGATTTGGCCCACAGAACATTAAATAGACTAGATGCGCACCCGGGGCTTGTCATATGAGTGAGAACGGCACCACCTCATCTACACTCTTCTCCACTCCTTTGACCCACTGATCCGGCCTCATGCCTTCGCCTTTATGTTATTAATCTTTTTATTGAGTAACAAACAATATCTATGACATATTGAGCTGGTGCCATCCCACAACTAGCGTTTGCCGCTTCTAGTCTATTCAACGTTCTGTGATTTGGCCCGAATCCGATATCAATCTATTCATGACAAACTTCACTTCCACTCAAATCCACTAGTTTTAAACTTACCAACCTCTTCAATTCCCGATAATCCTCCGAAACGTCTGAAAAGCCTCGTGACCTTCCAAAACGAACTTTTTATTTGAGTACTACCACTGGGTAGTTACTCTGCCTGCCTCTATCTCAGGACATTATTTATCTTTGATTATATTTACTTGATGTATTGTATATGTATTGTATATACATTCCACAAGTGTACTCCATAAAAATACGAGTTGGGTCATTTTATTTAATGAATCGAGAAACAAATCTAAATGCATTTTTAATTTACTAAATGTAAAAAAATACAATTATTCGACACCTGAATTAAAATAAATGAAAACACTTGTTATCAATATGTACATTTTGCTCAAGCTTAAGGACTGTGACAATAGACCATTTAAAAGTACACAGAGTGAATCTTTTAATAGTATTTACTGAAATCCTTTTGATAACAGAAACACTTAAAAGAGTTGTTAAAAGATTTAGGAAAAATACCAGGTATATTGATAGCAATACTTCTTAAAATATACATTGCAATAGAATGAAAAGAATTGCGGTTAATATGCACCAAAAGATCTAATTATAACTATATCTTAATTTGTATTTAGATATTAGGCGTAAAATGGCAATGTTTGGTGCTTAGATATATCAACAGAGACAAAATGAAAAGCAATAGACAACTAGAAAGGTGATGAGAAAGTGAAGGATAATCGAATCATAAATTAAAAATTTATATATTTGTGTTATAGGCTTTATGTGCTTCTTCTTACAATAAGCTATGTAATTGATTTTAAAATTATATATTTGTTTTATATTTGGTTCCACCTGTATACCCAAAAATACAGTTATACTATAATTAATGATTTTATTTTGTTTATTAATGGTGTCCGATTATTTTCATGCTATTATATTAGAATTCTGGATTTTTTTTTTAGTACTGAGAACCAGGAAGAATGGGTGTAGTGTTGAAGCGAATGATGGATTGCCCTCTACTTACATTGTTATGTAATAAAGAGACTTTGCTTCGCAACTATTAGTCACAGAACAGGAATGTCTTCGCCCTCCACAAATTTACAGCAATTGTTATGTATAAAATTAACCTTTCAAAAATGAAAGTGGGAGATGTTCAAAAATACATTAGCGCGTATATAATTTGAATCCTCGCCCCAAGCACAAAATTAAGCCTCACTTCGAAAAATATTATTGTTTTACGGTCTATAATCCATTTATTGTCTCCGGGGCAGTGTGGGCAGTTTCTATAGAGTGGCTACCTGACCGGTGAGTGGTTTACCGTGTTGTGTTTTTTATCTAAAATCGCTTTCTAGAGTGCAAAGGAAAATTTATATATAGTAAGAACACTGTATGCATAGTACGTCTATTAATATAAATCGGTAGTGGAGGCTCAATACAGACCATCAATATTCTCATATTGTTTCAGAATTTTAAGGTTTCGATGGAAATAAAAGTAAGTGGTTCGTAGAGAAAACTTCACTATTTCTATAAATCTATATTTTACGTCAGAAGAGATTTAATTGTTCTAAAGTTAATAATTTTTTTTTTTATTTTGAAACGGTTTTCGTAAAAAGAACATCATTAATCTTAATTTTTGAAATTTATTTATTGAAATTTATCACTGTATTATAATACATAAAATAAATAGATTGAATGATAAAAGTGACATGAGATAAAGGCAAATTGAGAAACAACCAAGTGATTGTACTGAAATAACAGATTATCAATCATTTAAAAAATTGTCTACATCTTTACAATAACCATCCGTAACTTTAAAAGTTATATATCTATAACATCTCACAAATGTATATTTTAAAAAAAAATTCTTGGGGATATATCCATCCTCCATGTTTTTTATTTTAATGTTTCATGTTTTTTATTTTTTTATTAATATTTTGATACCATTTGGGATCACCTTTTATAAACTGCGTAGACATAACTGGGGCAGGGTGAGAAACCTATTGGTGAACGTGATCTCGAACAAAACACCTTTCTGTACAACCATTGGCTTACGAACAAAAGAGTATCTACAATCTACTGAACCCAAGAATCTTATGTGGATTGCAGTCTAATGGGTTTATTTTATTATTTTTTGCTATTTATAGAAATAGATAACATTTATTTGTGCTAAAATATCGTATATAACATTTGGCGATCAGGGTCCAAAAACGGATTACTCCGAAATTTCAAATATTGATTTTTTGCTTGGTTCAGTCAAGCATTTTTCCGGTCCCGAAACTTCAGGTTGAGAACCGGACTAAAAACATTAGAAATAAGGCGAGAATGTGTTATGTTAAGCTTGACTAAATTAGCTAAACATATGAAGAGACAATTTTTTATATTTAGGAGGTACCTGCTTTTCGTCCAAAACAAGGTTGATAACTTTGTTGACCGCTTTTATGTCCCAGGATAGCCATTTTTTGTAAAGCATTACTTTCTAACTCTTGAGTTCAAAAGAGGATCCCTTATTTTAGCATTACAATGTTTTATGATCCTGCAGGAAGTAATTCCTAGCTACTGCAATTTACCGATTTCACCAATTCACTATCTAGCAACATTGAGATCTGTGCGTTCTATCGCTATCCATACTAGTTAATAGGGCCGTTATCTACTTCGGTAAATTCTCACCTCGGGCTAATACCGATCAGGGCATTGAGTGAGAGCCGGTGGGAAGGACGTTAAAAGGGAATGAAGGGTTGGAGGTTGGTAGCGGCACCAACTTCCTCTATCAGTGTCCATTGTTCTGGTAATAGCTCGGCTGAACTAGACACTATCTCCACATTTAGATTAGACGTAATTGTTTGCCTTCCTGATTAGCCAATATCGATTATACTTTGCCATAATATATTAATGCAGATTGTATAACTAGATTAATCGAAGATTAAACTGCATAATTCATTTATAAATATAGAAAATAATATTCAATATTTATTTTTAATAGCTACTTAAAACAGAATTTTAGACCAGTAGAAGCATAAAACGACACCTGTCAACAGTTTATTGTGTGTGTTAATGATAAAAGTTTTCGAACAAAACTATGAATAAATATAGGTTATTCATGAGTACCTTATGACTAGGAGAAGTTCATTTCAGTGTCCAATATGTATGAGAACACCTATTATGGTCCATATATTAGAGGAATGCCCTGAAAGATCGAAGGATATGACGTGCCTGGGTAGTCCTGTATATTTAAGTAGTCAGCCAACTGTGTTAACAATATCTTAATATTTTAATTTATTTGGATCCATTAATATCTTGACTTAATTTACATTTTCTCCTATAAATATTTTTTGTTTTTATTTCTTTCTTTAACAAAATACCAATTTAACCAAGGAAAGGTTTGGAGTTTGGAGTTATGTTGCGATGCAGTTTCTTCTCTAGGTTATTTGATCGTGATCAAGCTTAGCACCTGGTTTTCCTCCATTTAAAGGTATTTATAGATTTTGATACTTTATAGATTCTGAGTGTGCTAGTGTTGTTGACGGGATGGTTTAGACTCGGTATTAGTACCGATGCTTACAGCACAGTAAATACATTATAAAAAGAATACAATAATATTTATAATAATGCAATTGGGAAAAACCACAATGCAAAGCCTTATGTTTCAAAAAATACACCTACTTACCAGTCGACGTTTCGCCTATTCAGGCATTATCAAGACACCAAAATCAAAAAGGGGTTATGTGAATCGCATCTCGAAGAAAAAGGTGCAAAACATCCCAACGATCAACAGCCCAAACAGGCTCCAAACATGAGACAGCACCCCGCCACCAAGACGTTCAACATACCTTCGAGATGCGATTCACATAACACCTTTTTGATTTTGGTGTCTTGATAATGCCTGAATAGGCGAAACGTCAACTGGTAAGTAGGTGTATTTTTTGAAACATAAGGCTTTGCATTGTGGTTTTTCCCAATTGCATTATAATAAATAATAGTGTTTCTTTTTGAGTTTTTGGCTCTATTTTAGTGAATAATATTTATATTTTAATAACTTGGTCATTAACATCAAGTAACTTGGATGAGATAAAGACCTGCACGAATACTATACACAAGCCTCAGTAGGCCGGAAAGATAAAACAAAAACAAAATAAAACAATACACCTTTAAATATAATGTAAAATATAGTATAAAATTTAAGTAAAATAAAGAGCTTTCTGTTTAACCTACAACAACAATAAAGTAGATTGATCATTTTCTCAAGATGATATTCATTCATTCAAGGTTTCATAATATAACTCATTGAGTACCATTTATTGTAAGTCGCATAAACAATGCCGAATTGGATATAAATGTATGTAAACATATAGAGTGGTTACCGAATGACAAGTTACCTTGAATCATAAAAACTTCGATTTGGAAAACTGAAATTTTATGGGAATACTGTCGGGATAAATATAAATATAGTGACTAAGCAAATTCTTAAAAAAAGAGTGTGCCTCAAGAATATAAAAGGGCATTCTCAAGAGATAAGAGATTAAGATAATAGAGATAAATAAGGATAGAAATAGGGATAACATATGAGAATGGCATGAATGGAGTTTGGTTCAGGAAACGGGTAAAGAAACCGAAAGGAAAGTAAAGAGGAATGAAGTGATAAAGTATTCATAGAGTAACATCGATGACTTCATGAGGATAATGAAGATCTGGAGGAAGAAGAGAAAAAATTGCACCAAGAGCGTGGTGTAAAGTAGAATTGACAAGTGATTAAATTTAAATTTATCTTTATAAATTATATTTTATTGAAAAAAAGTTCAATGAACATTCGTCCCCATATATAACGTACATCGCAAAAATTGCGAGATCTGGGGATATTGGATCGGTGAAGAGAAAGGATTTGTCTGGTTTGGTTACGAACCCTGGTAGGGTAGTTGGAAGAGTGCCGCACTAGAGATGTGGAAGAATCGGGTGCAAATCCGGGAGGATTATCGGGAATTGAAGAGGAAGCTAGGTTTTAAACTAGAGGGTTTGAGTGGTAATGAAGTTTTTTATGAAAGGATAGATACTGGATTCGGGCCAAATCAGCAGCAAGAGGGACATTAAGGTCGTTATGGATTCTTAACAAAAGAAGGAGCATTGAGGATTTTATGAAGGATTTTGGATTGTAAGGATTGGATACGAGAGGAATTCGATGGCTTAGTGAAGCCCCAAAGTTCTACTCAGTAAGTCCAAATAGGTCATATGATGTTCATGTAGATGAGTCTTTTGTAGTTAATTGGGAGCTTAGAGCGTGTTGAAGTATCCTGAAACGTCGAGCGGTTTCTTGTCTTTTCAGTCTAGTATGAGGATTCCAGGTTAATCATTTGTCGAGGTACAACCCTGTATCGGATCTGTTCTACAGGCACCAGTGGGATATTATTAAAGGATACTGAAGGGCAGGAAGTCATTGGTTTACAACAGAAGGTAAAAATGATTTGATGAGATTTTTGAGAATTTATTTTAATTCTCCAGTTTTGACACCATTCTTCAAGATCAGTGAGATGGGATCGCAGGCTTTGGGATGCAATAACTGGATTGCTGTTGACTGATAATACACATGTATCAGCATACGTGGTAAGGATAGTATTAGGATGAGTTGGGATGTCAGCTGTATAAACTGTATAAAGGATTGGACCAAGGATACTACCTTGACTTAAAAAATACTTAAATTCATTTTTATTTCATCACTTTTATTTTCTTAGTGATATCTAGATTGAATAAACAATGGTTAAACTTTGTTCTTATTCCTCAACAATTATCGATTAATTAATCTATCAATGTCAGAAAGACTGAACTAACCTAATGGACTACTCGATAGATCAAACTCTCGATCTTAAGTGAATTAGCAGTGTCGACATGCTTTTGAACAGCAAGTTGTGTCATGTGCTTTATCCGTATTGGGTCTTTGAAATATGTTTGTATTTTTAAATATACTGGTCATTTAAAAAATATAATGTGACTAACATAGTCACCTCCATTTTTCCGTTATAGTGCTTATTTCCAAACAACTATATTGACAGAATAAAATATGTATCTGAGGTATAAATATTACTCTCAGCTGATCGGTGGGAAAAGCTACTTCGCGTTGATGTCATTATTGTGTCCTATTAGTTACTGCCCCACAGGTACTTCCAATTTTTCAAACAGAAGATTATTGCTGAATAACTTTCTTTCAAATTTTACCGGTTATTATTTCTTCTTTGGAATATTTATAGCTATGTAGTATTGCTGTATGTTATGTTGTGCTTTTTCTCTTGCCATATTGTTATCATACAACATTCCAATATACTTGAGGTAAAACAAGTTTTCGTTTGACGATTGCCTGCTGTGTGACTAACTTACTCCCAGCCTTAAAACAAATTGATGGTAGAATGAATTTTTTAATTTAAAAAAGTCACATTAGTTGCCCCAGGTACAGGTAGAGGTGTAAAATGACATTTTTATTTCTAAAGCTAGTTATTTGAAGAATAAATAATTTTTATGAAAAGCACAATTTGAATGACAAATTGATAATCTTATCAACTCCGAAAATTCAGCATGTATAGTGTGTTTATCTATCATATTTCTTTACATATGCCAATTCATTTAACAACGTACGTACGTAATATATGATTTATTAATTTAACTACTGTCCTACTGTAACTTCCTACTTTTCCAAACTATGGTATATTGCTGAGTAATTTTTTTTTTTAAATAAAAGTTATAACCCACAGCTTTACATTATTGGATGTTTTTTTATTCTCTGCTATATTGTTACCATACAAAATTTTATTATGGCTCCCTTATTCCTACCACTAACACCATTTCTTTTTTTTAAAGAAATGGCTAAAAAAAGAGTCACGTTAGTTACCGTAACAGGTACAAAATGACCCATAAATACCGTACAAAATACCGTTTTTTTAAAATTACCCAAATCCATATATATATATTTATATATTAGATGGTAGGAATATCAATAGTATTTCCCTACCCATTGATCCATTTGCCAAGTACATGAGGGTGAAATGTATTCTATTCCAGTTGGCTGACACAATGGGACTGCTTGCAGCTGCTGCCCCCTGGAGACCAACGAGTTAAAACTTTCATCAAAACATCTCTCATTGTCCCCCCTCCTCTTGCATTTGAGTGTAGAGTTCTCTAATAACTTCGAGCCCGGGCCGCCTAAGTGATTTCACAACAACAGAGTTGTTATAATTACCGAGCATCCTTGGACATTATGGATATTAAAGCAGCCTGGGGATATTGTTTTCTCCTCTTTGTTTGGAGCTAACATAAGCAAATATAATCACATAAGGTGTTATTTCAAGTTTATTAAATCAGTAGCTAACAGTCAAAATGATAAACCAGGTGCTATATTAAAATTAAATAAAAATGTTAATTAATATTGTTGATTGAGGGAGATAATAATAACTCAAACTTATTATTTATTTTATAGTCCTTAATTTATTTTTAACATTATTGTGTTACTAATTACTAATCAGTCAAACTTATACCGTAATAATAATAATATCAAAAATGTAATGGCATATATGTAATAAGATGGAGGCTGAAAAAAAAGTACATTCTGGAAGATATAGTGAAAAAACGCCTGAAAGGGTTTGAGCATTTGACAAGAATGCCTGAAGGAAGACTACCCAAAGTGGTCCACCATTGGAAAGTTGGGGGAATGAGAAGACGAGGAAGACCAAGGAAGACCTGGAATAAAGAAGTGAAGGAATACATGATGGGTCATGGTCTACGGGAAGAATGGACCTTGGATAGGACCTTATGGAAGGAAGCCATTGAGTCACTAGGTTAAGGAAACACACTATTGGTGGAAACTCCTTAAAAAAAAAAATGTATGGTGAATACGGATTTATAAAAAGAGCTCAATCATTAAAACAAATGTAGAATAATATTAGTTGAACTTGTATATAGCCAACGGCCATACCACGTTGAACACACCAGTTCCCGTCAGATCACCGAAGTTAAGCAACGTCGGGCGTGGTTAGCACTTGGATGGGTGACCGCCAGGGAAAAATCGCAGCGGTTACCATCTGGGAAAAGCCGCGTGCTGTTTGCAACTAACTTAACAATTAAACAAATAAATACATACCTGGCTGTATGGATGGAAATATCCAATGCCATAAATTAAAAAAACTTGTATATATGGGGGAAAAATTGGTGTGAGTAGAGATCAAGAAAATTCTCTCTTATAAGGAGAACTTTTAATTGGTAAGCCAACGTTTTAATCTTTATATACTACAATTCTGTCTGCTCAATAAAATGGTCTATTTAATTCAACAAAATCTATTAAATAATTAATCATTGTTTTCCAATTGAGTAGAATGTTTTCATATAATTAAATGTTATAGAAATATATAATATTCAAAGGCTAAAAAAAAAAAAATATTTTTCCACCCTACATTGTCTTATTATGTTATGTCTACATTTCAAGGAAATTCTTCTTTTACCAAAACATCATTATCAGATCATAACATTCTTTACTCTTAAACAAAGAATTGTGGAGACTTCAGAACTTCTTGAAAAATTATATTTTTTTTAAAAAGGAAAATGTACGAAAAAAATCTATTAATCTTGGAATATCTAAGCTGCTACACCGTTCTTCAAACCATAATAATGCAAATTTATAAATTTAAACATTTATTTTTATAAGTACAAACCTTAATATTGTATAAAAACAACTAGGTGTGTACTCCCAGTCGACCTAGCGGAATACCAACCACCATTTTGCAAACTATACACCTGTTTATTTAAATATATTACTTACTGATCAAATTTAATAATTGTCATCTATTTGTATTGTGTATTTCATTTAAGATTTAATTACGCTTTGCAATACAGTAAGAGCAAGAAAAAAAAATTTCAAGTTTTTATCCTAGCATATTAAAATTTACATCAATTTAGTGCCACTTCAAAAACATTATCCGTTAATTCTTTTTTCTCTAAATAATATAATAACATTTTATAATAAAACTTAAATTCAGTTTATTCAATGTTTTCAATTAGCTTTTTCGTCAATGAACCAAATCATTTCAGCCATTTTTCAGTTTGAAGTTTATTAAAAAAAAAAAATTTTTATTATTATGCAGCTGCTATAGCGACGGATTGGATAAATTTTTAGACGTCATTATAGGCCAATTTTGGATATTTCAATATGAAATTTAATTTTATAGAGTTCTGAATTATGTATTTTAATGAGAAATGTATTTATCTTAGAATTTAGGTATCATAACATATATTTTTTCAAGAACAGGCACTGGATTCGGGTGTTTTTTCGATAGATTGCGTTTCTACATTTGAGAATTTTTTTTCATGCTAAAAACATTTTCGATAGTTACACCAAGGATTATATTTTTGAGGTTAATAATTAATATTAATAATTTTTTACATATTGATTTAAGATTGAGTTGATTGGGAGTTACGGTGGCATGAATTATGCCAATGTCGGCAGACAGAGTATGCAGGTGAACGACTGGAACTGATGTAGACAGGAGTTATGTATTAGCGTGGCCTGGGAGGTCAGAGCATTGTCTGTCCAGAACAATAGGCCCTAGCAGGATAACCACCAACTTCTTCCTTGTTCAGGAACTCTTTTTATCACCGATGTCTTCTTCTGCAAAGATCTAGAGTTTTAGGAATTATGTGGAAATCATGAATTTAGGAAGTATGTGGGAATCATAAATTATTATAGGTGTTTACATAATTATTTATACATGTGTATGTGTATGTTGTAGCATAGATTATATAAAACTAATTATGTATATATCAATTTTTATGACGGGGTTATTAATATTCGTAGAAATAATTAATATGAAGGATTATGTAAAAGAAACAAAAAGTAAAAAATAAACGACTTTATCGTTCAATGGTCTTCATTGATTTTATATATATTTTTTAGTCGTAAATAGCCGTTTCAAGCTACTTTGCAATAGTTATAGATACACTGTACATACAATCTTCAAATCATTGCGTATGTTAATGTTATGTTATTCTCAAAAAGCTTGATGGGTCCGTTTTTTGTAGTTTCCTTTATTATATTTTTGTATTATCGTTTTAATCAATGAAGAATGTTATCAGACTAGAGAATAAAAGTAAATTCCAACAAATCTCATCAAATCTGTCACTCTTCGACGGGAACCAGTGACTTCCTGCCCTCCAGTGTCCGACAATCCTCCGATGCGTCTGAAAAGATGATGGCCTCGTGACTTTTTAAGTTGAATTTGTTATTTTAATACTACCTACACACCATTATGTATCAATCATTAGGCTTGCATGTTTATAATACCATGGAGAATTTCAATAAATACAATTTTAAAAGATCATTAATTATCAGTAGTTTTCACTAATCTACATAACTATTCATTCTATTATTGATTGAATAAGGAGATTTTTTGGTAATTGTTCCGCAGGTTGTCGCTTCGAGTTGAGCCTCAAACAAGTTTTAACTATTGATTCGTTTCCCTTTCAATATTTTCCAAAAATACAAGTTATCATGGTCTTTAGTTTGGAATAGAGAATGTAATTATAAGTAACGAGTAGATTTCGAGAATCATATCATCAAGAAATAAAAGTTTCGACAAAAACTCCGGAGTACAGATGATGTATGACTACCCAAGTAATGATTACCCATAATTCCATCATCTTTTCTATGGTAATGATAACTTGTATCTTAGAAAAATATTAAAAGGGGAAAGAATGAACGAAAGAAAAGGTTAAAACTTGATCTGACACAACTAGAAGCGACAATCTGTGGAATAATTACCGTTTTTTTCTCGTCTAATAATAATCCAAATGGAAGAAAAATCTCATCAAAATAGATCCGCTAAGTCAATTTAAAAGATGACTACAGAAATATAATCGAGAGGGCAGTGCGGACGATAAAAAAAAGAAGAAATTGCCGGGAAGAAGACCTCGTAAAAAAACTAAGACCCTTAAGAGTCAATTCCGAAGAGGCCATAAGAAAAGAGCCCGAAGAGGAAAAAGAAAGAACTCCATCCTTGCCTCGGCGGTGGTGGGCCACTCTACGCTAACAACCAGAAAGGTCATTCGAGCACCTCACATCGGCAGAAAATTATCTCTGGATATAAAAAGTTCGTACTACATAACCTTAATTAATGTTCAAAACGATATTTAATCGATTTTCACATCCATACTCTTGATTTGGCTTGTCTTATTTTATATTATTATTGTATTATATTATTGTATATCTTTGTTTAAATATTTTTTCGGAAGTATTACATGTAGTTGGTATTAATTTTATCTGCTCATTAGTTTTAACTAGCTTCAGTTAATCCATTCAAAAACTATCTTGGGATCCTTTGAATCAAATCTGTGTATCCGCATTTTTAGATGTTAATGTGAAATACCTCACAGGTTATTGTAATTTGTAAGATATATTATAATGTATAATTTTACATAGAGGAAAAAGTATTTTGATAAAGCATGTTGAAAAGAGGTCAGACGGGAAAGAAAAAGCTAGAGTACTTTTTTCTTTCTTCCTTTTTGCTTATATTTTTATTTTTCATGGCTCGCATTTTATGTCGAGGTTTCGGTGTTGCTACCACTTTCCTCAGGATCATATAACATCAGTTTACAATACTTAATGTTTCCTCTCTATAATTAAAAATAATATCTATAATTTTTACCATATATTTTCCATCTGGCCTTTATTTTTACATAAACTTGAAAAAGGCGATTTTCAGCCAAAAGTAGGGCCTTTATATTCAGATTATGCTACATTAACCTCAAGCATACTAAGAAATATAAATATAATGTAATGTACATCTATAATAATAAATAACAGGTAAAAAATCTGTCATATTTGAAAATAACATTAAATTGACTAAAAATATGGTAAAAAATATGTATGGTTGAAGATTTAATAACTTGTTGATGTTAGAGTATCCTAACCATCGCGCCTATCCATACCTAATGTAAGCAAATTCTTTAAATAGAAGGATGTTATATAGTGTATTTTTTGTTACTTATTATAACAGGTAGTACTTATAGTACTTATACTTACTTATAGTACTTATATATATATATATAAGTACTATAAGTATATATATATATATATATATATATATATATATATATATATATATAAGTACTTATAGTAACAGGTGAATCTTAATATGGTCCTTTACATAACACTACCCTATAAATTTATAAAATGGCATTTATAAAAAAAAAACTGTAAACAACTAATAAAGGGTCATACAGTGTTCAGTACAGCACTGTCTAAGTCAACGGTTGTGCGGGGATGTGACTTGACCGATAGCAAACTCAACTGCTAGGTTTTTTATCTCAATTTATCCAAACTCTACTCCCAGCTCCAGAAAATTCCCCAGATCATCATAGTTTATCTATGGATATTAAAAAATTAAACCGTTTAAGCCTACCACTGCCAGATTCTTCAGTGTATGAACTCTATTTTCGTATAAATATTCAATATGTTACGTTAACTTTGATTGTTGAGACACTATCTACCAGATCTACCAGCTGTTTCTATTTTGTTATATTAACCCCTATTTTAGATTCGTATAATAACTTATATATTTTCCGTTTTGAAATTTGCTCACTTTTATTTAGTTACAGAAACGCATGAGTAGTTTATAAATTAAAATAAAAACAGAAGTATGTTTTTAGTGTTATTGTATCATGTTTATTGTATTAACATGATTAGGGAATAAATATATAACCGTTATTATTCATAACCTTACCATTATTTTTTTTTTCATGATTTATTGTCATTTTTGTGCATCATTACCGCATTCATTACGAATATATTTACATCGTCTTATACCTTTTTATAGCAAAAAGAGGATCCTAATTTTCAAGAACAAACAACAATTAAAAAAATGGGACATAATAGGGATTTAAGAAATAAGAAAGAAAACTTTACGATTATGGAAAGAGACAGTGGGATACTTATGCAAGCCTCTTCTGAAAATGGTCAATGTAGAGTGGGATTTCATTTTATTCTTAAGGTGTATAATAATACAAAAAAAAAAAAAAACCTTTAGTCCTAATTCATATCTATTTTCTAAAGACGTTTCGACCTAAATGGTCATTTTCAATATATAGGTTTCACGATCAACAGTATAAAACTCTGTCTGCAAACAATCAAAAAGAAAATTCACAAATCATAAAATTTAACATTATAAAACATATTTTATATATATATATATATATATATATATATATATATATATATATATATATATATATATATGTACATATACATATATATATATATATATATATATATATATTTATATATACATATATATATATATATATATATATATATATATATATATATATATATATATATATATATAAAACAACACAACAATTTTCTTATCGCTTTAAATTAGTTACATAACTATACATAGTATCGTTAATATGTATTCCGCAATTATTATAATTTCTACATTGTTATTGTTCTTACAATAGTACATAAGTTGTATCCCATAGTCAGTTGCTATACTAAATGAGTGGAGCTGGTACTTTGTCCAGTCGGGATTAGTAGATGATAATAATGGGTTATTATATTTTATTTATTACGTATTAATTCTTTCCTTTAAGTAAACTAAAACATTAGAGGTATTTTTAATAAAAATTCTTTTTATTATAAATATTGAGGATTATCTATTGGTTCTTTTTTGTATATATCCGAAAAAAAAATTTTTGTTTAAAATTATTGTATTTAATAGATAGATTTAAGGAGAAGTGTATGGTGTGTTAAAAGGTGAAAAGACTTTTATATAAATTTTATTAATATTTTAATGCATATTAGTGAGCTGATAATTTATGGGATTTTTTGATTTTTGTATATAAATAACACTAAAAGGAAATATTTTAGAATTTAAAGAAATTAATCACAGAATAGCTCTTAGTCAAACTAACTTTTAAGAAGAAAATCCTAAGCATTGTTCAAGTCCACACGCCAACTACTGATTCGACAGAAGAAGATACAATAGGACAAGAATTGCTCAAAATAAAGTAAGTGGCAGAAATTAATGTCAAACTCCACTTCCCAATAGAGCTGGTCACTCCGGGAAGTTAGACCATACTCCCATAAGGGAAGGCCTATAAAGAGTTATTATGTATGTATATGTTTTTGTAAATATTAGTAGTTTATTGTAAACCATCTTGTTTTATAATTCCCTTTATAATAAAGGCTTTATTCATTCATTCATTTATACCTTTTCATACATTTCACTATTGATGTCTATTAAACGAAAAAAATACCATTAAGGGTCTTTTGTTTAGATCGTGGCAGAGACTGTACTGTTTCCTCTGATTGTGAAGTTGTCCTAGATTAGGGTTTCTACATAATCAAGGGTATCCAAATTATAGAGGCTGGACTACCCCAAGAGGATTACCGGATCCCACAGTGTCTACCCCCGGATGTTAACAGATTAAATACATCATATGCCCGGCCGGGTTTGTACCCGGGACCCGCAGCACGGCAAAGCAGCATTCTATAGTTCTATAGCTACCTTGTTCCCATTTACTTTTATAATAATAATGCCTATATTTATTCTGGGACAAGTCCTTTAGAGTAACAATACAGGTATTATATTATATGCCTTAGAGTGTAAAATAATTACAATTAATTAATTATTACAAAAAAATGCAAATTACCTCCAATAACAATATATCAAAAACAGATTAGAAGAAGAGGAAGAACAAAATTATAATAAGTCAACAATAATTATATAAGAAAAATAGTTTATAGTTACATTTTTATCAAATTTATACCAAACAAAATACAAAAAATAATTAAGAAAAATTCAAACAATACTATCAGTGATTTACATTTATTTCCTTTCATTCATTTCTCCTCCTTTAAAATGCCTAACTAGATGATGTTAATACATATGTACGTGGTTTATATCCCACACACTAATATATATACATACATAAGCCTCATTCAAATAACAGAAGAAATATTGTTGTTAATTTTAAGTAAATTGAGTTGAAAAGAATAAATTTGCTACTATTAAAGCCCCGTCCCTTTAGGATTTGCCTCGACACGCAGACTATTACGTTGACATATTCCTTCATGAGAGATATGAAGCTTCGAACAAAGCAGGAGGTTAATTTGGCCTTGATTAATTTCAACCAATTACCGAAGCGACCTAGTCAATATATATGGTAAGCGATCTACCTTAAGTCTCCCTTAATGAGATCCGGTCGAAATGAATTCTATGCAAAATTGAGTAGCTCTGAAATTGATCGAGAAGGAGGAAAAAAAAAATAAAAAGTTTTTTCATTAGCCCAAGTCCCTACTGGCAAAGACAAACATTTACAAAGCCGCTATGGACTTAAATATTTCTTCCAAACGGAGATTTATTTAAAATAAAACTTCTAGACATTCAGGTACTGCTCAGCAGGCGGTACATTTTCTACTTGAATAACCAGGAATTTAAGAAGAACAATATATATTGATACCTAATTTTCTTGAGTGATTACCGAATACTTAATAATATTGAACATGTATTTTGATTAATTGATGTGTTAAGAACATCGTACAAGTGTCAATTTTATATTTAGACTCTTAATTACTACTTGTATAACACCAGATTAAACATATGCATTACAAATAGAAGGCATCCCTTAACAGGATCACAGAAAACTACCGCAAACTTTTCAATCGAAAGTACTCAGACTTGTCACAAAAGCATCATGATCATAAAGCTGCATAATGCCTTAAAAATACCAACGATTGGCTGATTAATGATTAAAAATATATATTTTTTAATTACGTTTAGAAACAACATTTGATTGCTTATAAGTCTGCCATAAGTACTCTCAATTTAAAATTAATAAAAAAAAAAACTTTCGATATCTCTAGAAATACCCATCATATACATGGAAACTTTATATAATCACAATCTCTAGCCATACTATATAGGCGTTATTCTGAAAGTATGCTATATATATTTCCTAAAAAGGCTTTTTTTTTAAACTAACCACGAGAAAATGCAAAGATAATTATGTAAAGACAGTCCAGAACAAACCCCAATCCTCACAATAACTTACTTTGCATAGACATTACTTGAAACAGGGGTCCCAAAGAATCCCTTATATCTTCAATCAACAAGTGGCGCCGTCTATAGTTTTGGTTGCAGCATCTACATTGAGCCATAGGGTGATCCTATCAATACAAATCTTCTTATTTCTTAATTGTATTCACTTAAAATATCTGTAATAATAAAAACTTGGCTAATTCTTTAGTCTACTGATTATAATTGTGACTAGGCTAATCAATAATCCAGTGCAAGGACCTTGCCCTGATAAGTTAAGCCAATTATAGTTTGAATTATTTCAATTTCAAGATTTGTTAATTATTTAAACATAAGTCCTGTTTTCACCTATATTGGCTCTCCGAACAATAATTCTAAACATTTTAATGTCGTTTATTTATTAATCAAAACATATCATGGAATGCACAAGGTCAATACAAAATATCAATTTTATTTTTATTTTTTTTAATATTTTTATTTTGAAGAGAAAACATTTGTCCTGGCCGGGTTCGAACCCGGGTTGTCTGCGAGAATAAGGGCGTATAGGATCAGTGAAGAAAATGGATTTGCATGACTTGGATACGACCCCAGGAAGCTCAGTGGTTAGAGGATTTCACAAGAGATGCAGACCATCCTCGTACGAATCACGGCATGGACAAATCGTTTCTCTTAAAAATAAAAATATTTAAAAATAATCACCATCAAAAGAACAATAAATAAAAATAAATTATTATTATTACAAGATGGTTAACGTTTGGGGCTTCTTGTACTTCTTATCTTCTCACGAGGTTTTCATTTGCTGTGAGAACACTTTTCTTTCCTCACTCCAGTTATCTGCTCTTTCGTTTCTAGCTTAATCTCCCATTTTTCAACTTAAAGTTTAAAATTGTTTCTTGAGTTCATGTCTTCATTAGTGATTATAGCTAATTCGAAGTCTTTCCTAATATTTTGGATCCATTTCCCCCCATTAACAAGGGATGCTAGGCATTTTACTGTTCTTTTTGCAAGTCGGTGATCGGGAAGCCTCATTATGTGGCCATAGAATTTAGGACTTCTTTTCCTCATGTCTATATCTATTCTATCTATTCTTTTTCGGTCTATCTAGGTCCCAGATAGACTAGGTCCTAATTAAATATAAATTTTATATATAATTAAAATATATAATTTTAACTAGTTTGGTTTGAATTGAACAACTAATAAACGGCCTTTTAGTTAAATATTATTATATCAATGGAATTCTAGGACTTGAACTGAAGTTGATTTTGCCAATTGTGCAGCTTACAAACAGGCCGCTGAGCTTTGCGAGTGTCCTACAAAACCTCACGAGAATGTCGGTGACGCGTACATATAAGTTTTCGCCTACCAAAAATCGCTCAATGCGGCTTAAGAAGTTATCACTTCAAAATATAAAAGCTATGTTTTTAATGTACAGATACAAATGTTTTTTCCATTAAATTTAGCAGGGTAAAAACACGTTTTATTATTCACCATTAACTATAATTGAAAATCAGGCTTAAAAATACAAGGCTCGGGTAAATTTTGGTATAATAGCTGGTTGACTGGGGGAATAAAATACGGTGGCCTGAAGCTGACTGGGCTGCGGTGAGAGCTAACCAAATGAAGTTGAATTATTCAGCCGACAATTAGCCGCATCAATCCCTACTCGCTTCCTTACCAGCGCCCATTTCCATTTTATTTGCGCCCTGCGCTCCCGCAACCATCTGCTTTCCTTCGCAAAATGGCGCACGTTCTAGCCACACTACGATATGAATCGACTTATCATATACAAAACTGACTAATTATCTGATCCAACGCAAGTTCGATTAACATTTATGGTCACGGAATGACATTTAAAGGTCATGGTATGGATGGGAAAGCAAATCGGAAAGTGTGATAAATTAAACGGAACAGTTTTTATTTAACGATTTCTTCTGTTTTACCTCGTTCGGCTCCCTTCTACTTTTTGGGACACTGAAGTCGAATGACAGATCTGCACTGATCCTATTTCCCACCGGACACGAAAGCGACAAAGCACGACTTGTTCCACTCTCGACGAGCACGTAGATTCCCGTCTTCCATCGGAGCGTGTTCTTCAGCGCCTCAAACTCGGTAGAGAACGTTTCTACGTGATCGGCAGTAGCTATGGGAATGTGCCGACAGAACTTGGGAGATCCAGTAGATCGAAAGTCCCCATTTAGCTACTGGCAGAGAAAGTAAACTCATAAAGAACTTTATTTTTCTATATTGTCTACCTCCGTCGGTTCATGCTAATACAAGTCTTAGATAAGCTTGGAAAATATTTATACTTGGGAAATATAAATCGCCTCGTTATTATAAGTTAAATAAACAGTTGGAGTAGTCTAGGTGGATCTAGTTTATCTTCAACCCGAAATCCATTACTTTTCGAATTCAAACCATGTTCTACACTTATAATTCTTCAGTCAACGGGATATAAAATTGGATTGGGCTGATGACCTAAGATTACTGTGTATACTTGTGGGCTCCTAACCCCTAAGTTTTGAAATATCTTCCGTGCTGTCAGCAATGTAACTTATTGGATCTCCCCTCATCTGCTGCATGTATATGTCTCTAAGTTAAAATAGTGAAAGATTAGATAATGTAGCTGAGAAGGTAGGATTAGATTAAAGAATGTAAAGAGTGTAGTTACTAAGTTAGTTCTAGGGTTGTCTATAAGTTATAACATAACTCCAAAGTATGTTAGTCTCCTAGATAGATCATGGAATAAAGTCTCAGTATATATCTATATTATATCAGTTCGATTTCACTAAAAATACGTATTTTTTTTACAATTTGTCCACTGTTTGATAACTGATCAGAAAATCCTCGTTGTTTCTCCATCAATTCTTTAAATACCACATCCCCCAGGTCTAATATACCTTTTTATTGTATCCATCTAAAACTGTAAGTATCTTTAGCATAGCTATACAAACCTGTAAATATGTTTTCTTCAAGTGTGGTTTGAAAACAACAGCTTCTAATAGAAATTGAAGTTAATTTAGTAATTTCAAGATGAAAAACCATGATAAATTGGGATATATAATTTTTCTAAAGAGGTTTGCGAAATTTACCATTTAGGCATAGAACACCAGATTTTTTATGCAGTAACAAACGCCATTTTACGTATTAATAAATAATAGATGACATTGTGTTAATTACATCAACAATAAATTGTAACAAACATAATGTTAAAAACATTTTTCATTATTAGATTTTTATTATTTTGAAGCTATCGGACCATATGAAATTCACCAATGAAGTTCATGACAAATTATTGACATTAATAGATGCATTCAAATACAGGTCGGAAAAGAGTTATGTCTTCTCTGTGAAAGTAATGTGAAAAATAAAAAACACGAAACATTACTTATGTCTTATTTAATACATAAAATGGATGATCAGAAATTTGTAATTCAAAAAAACAAACCAAGGAAAAAACAGACTGTTCTGCAAAAAACATATAAGCGGGACTATTGCCACCTTTGTCAACCGAAGAGTTTGTGTAATTAAGTCCAGCCTTTTGTAGCAGCTCGAAAAAGTGTCTCGCTGGTGTGTCCATTTCCCCGGAAAATTATTTTCTTTATCTCTTATTCCCAACTGAATAAATCACAAAGCTCTCTTTTTGTTGATAAAAGTTGTATAGAAATGTTCCTATCTATAGAACTGAAAAAGATTTTATTTATTCAGGTTTATTTTTGATTTACCTATAAATTTTCAATACTTAGATTCGTGATAATTTTTTTTTTTTTTTTTTTGCATAGGCCAACTTAGGACCTTTTCAACTGTTTTCTCTTAGACTTGATCATTTTCCAGTGTTTTTCATACGTTGTCAGGTTTCTCCTTTTTTTTCTACCGCCCATTTCTTTTCTGCTCATTTAGTTTCATCCTGAGACGGTTGCATTCTTGAATATATTTCCCATCAATCTCTATCTCCTATAAGTCTTAGCCAACATTTTCAAACAAGGCTGTTTTTCTTTTCTTTTCCTTAAAATAGGTAAAAACCCGGTACATCAATCTTGAGTGATCCATTTTCAACAGGTGGCCATGAAATTAAATTCGTTTTTTTGCTTTTTCTCCATGACATCCGGAACATGTGTGTACAGCTCGCTACAATGCCGTCCTTTATTATCTTGGTCTCTAATTGGGCCAAGAATTTTCCTTATCAGATCAGATCTTCATCTTCTCTATTCACGAAACATTCCGCAAAAAATAGAACCTCGGGTCGTATAGCAATGCAATAATGCCTGAGTTTCGCATTCATGGGCATTAGCCTTCTGTTGCCCTTGTTGAGATGGTACGCTATTTTAATTTTATTCAAGTGGAAATATGAAAGTGATTTCAGTAGATTGAAACGTCCTATTAGAAGTCTTAGGGTAATTGAATACAACCAAATAAACGCAAATAATCTTAGTTTTATACCGATAACGGTATATTGCAATAACGTATTTATTGTATTTTTGGGTTTGAAATATTTTAACATATAGGAAAAGAAAAAAGAAGACCCAAGCATAAAGATAATCCTAGAATTGAAAAGGGTAAATAATAAGAGTTGGCTAATTTCAACAGTAGCCCAAGAATGAAAAGGTTCTTGTGCAGGAGTTTATCGTATTAGGTATAAGTATCAGATTCAGAAACCTATGTCGGAGTCATGTACTATCTTGAAGGCTAACGTTTTGGAAGTCTGCATGCTTGTCTAAAAATCAGAAGTACCCTATTGTAGCAAAGCTATTTGCTAGCCCTTTATCATTACCCAACTGACATAAATGATAGAAGCTACTGTAAAATGCTATTTGGCCTTCGGTGGTAATAGATTTTGCAAAGCAGAATCTCATGATTGAATGAAATTTAGACTCTGATGATGATAAATTGAGAGCTTTTGAAAAATTAGAGAGAATGATTGAAGGTTCAGTACAATTTTCAACTAGGTAAATCTAGTGGAATTATAAGATTGAAATCCTGACTAGAGAAGATTGAGGAGGGCTTTTTTACTCAAGAGAGTAATAAAGCTAGGAATATTTAATTCTTTCGAGTGGTTTTTGGCTAGTTGAAAAGGGTGGTTATTATAACTGATTCAATGGATCTATTGGCTTAAGAAAGAAAATAACTGTTTCAGCTCTAACATAGTTACTTCCTAAGAGTATTATTTTTTGTGATAGTAGTAAATAGATGTACAGAATTAGAATTGAAAGCGGGAGGAGCTGATTTATAAACATGAAACAGTTGCTTCTATAACTGAGTTATAAACAATGATCTGATATGCTTATACTTTACATGTTCTCAGTTTTGTTATGCGGTATGGAGGTTGCCACCCTTACGATATGATGAGAATGAAGGCCTTGACATGTGGCTATAGAGAAGATTACAGAGCTAGAAATGATAAGGTTTTGCAATGTCTCATAAAGAAAAGAATTAAACATGGGAATATACTTGGACCATACCATAATAGGAGGGAAATATAAAATGCTGCAGGAAGTCATGTGGGAAAAACAAAAGAAAAGCGCAGCCCAGGAAAAATACGAGTGTCTTTTCTTCACAATCCGAGAGAATGGTTTAACTGTTCAGCGAACCATTTTTTCAGAGTAACAGACTACAAGATTCAAACAATCGTGATGATCGCCAACTTTCGAGGTTAGATGGGACCTCGTGTTAAAGCTATCTTGACCCCATCCGAGCTAGCGCGACAACTAAGACAGAACGTACTCCATGAGTGGCGGCCTTATGGGACAATAGCCCTCCAAATAAATTGAAACATATGAAAGCTGTGCTAGACCTTGGAGCTTCCTGTCGTAGCATCCGAAGAGAGGAAGTGATCCTTACACGACTTAGGATAGGACACACTAGGCTTACCCACGCTCACCTAATTATTAAACAACACCTGCCAAGATGCGAGAAGTGCAAAGAGAGCTTAACAACAGCCCATATCTTTGAAGGCTCTTTTTCAAATGAGCGATGCGTAAATAGAACTACCTGCCAATGTATCCATGGTATTAGGAAATGAAGAAAAGTACCATAATAAAGTCATCACCTTTCTATCAAAAGAAGGATTAATTAAGAATATATAATACACTTATCTCCTGCTATTTATTTTCTCTTATTTTTTTTAATATACATTTTTTCATTTAATTTTATTTAATTATTCTTTATTTCCAGTTGTATAAAAATTGTTACAAAAAACTTAAATAATTATTAAACTGAACTAAACTAAATAAGGCGTTGATGACCTTGGTTTTACGCCTCAATCCTGGAACAACCAACCAATCAAGACGGGACCTTAATACGATAGAAATGGATTTCGTTTAATCTAGTTGAATAAATTATTACAACTCCATTCTAGTATGTTATGTTATCTCCATATTATTTTATATATTGGTTTTAACTGTAAAATCTACATAATTATTATTTGAAAATAATAATAATTAAGAAACGTTATAGATCTGCTCATGTATTTCTAGCTCTTTAGTAAGTTCACCAAAGTACTCAATAAACAACAAAGATTGTAGCCAAGGCCAAATTAGTTTTCGACCCTGATGTACTATTCAATTAAAGCAGCAAACTTTCTTTAGAGGTTTATTGTACAACAGTTCTATTCATTATTATTTTAGGATTTGTTAAACGAACGAAATTAGTAATAGCCATTTCGAAGAGTTAGGTAGGTCGAATACTTACTTGATTTAGCTTTGTGTTCCATCTCTGTTGAAATTTCGTCAAATGTTCCTCTACTCTTTGATTTCTGCAAGTCTTTTCCTCATGCAGCCTATTTTCTCACACAAAAATCTAGTTATTTACGGCCGGTTCGTTCGAAAGTAAATTGAGAATTTCAATTTCTCTGAAACTCTGAGCATTCCGTTTTATTTAGTCTCTTTTTTTTGCTCGTTAAAAAAAAATCCACTGTAGGTAACTTTCCCATTTAAACACTAGTGCTAAATATTTAACTTCAATTATCGTTTATCTTTTTTTTTTTTTCTTAACACCTATAAAAAACCCTGTAGAATATTACTTTTCCCTGGAAACATTACCTTTAATGCATTTTTATGGAGTTGTTGCATGCTTGCCGATATTAAAAAGCGTTGGTAAACTCTGTGTTCAATACTACCATACGACTACTCAAAGTATAAATCCTTTTTTTTTTTAGTTGTTTTTAAAGTCATAAATAAAATTAATGAATTCAATCGTTGGATGCATGGCGTAAATGTGAAAGAATGTTTTTATTTTGAGTCACTTATCTGGAATTCTTTCACGATTAAACTAGGCATTAAATCGAAGAATTTATCCAAAGTAATTTTGCAAATTTTGCAAAAATTGGAGTCACGAGTTTTTATGATCGGTTGGGTTTCTATTCTCCATCACGAGAAGCTTTTTTTGCGATAATGTTTTATGCCGATTGAAGATTGAAGTAATGTATTAATACTTCGGCCGATTTATTAAAATTGATTTACAATTTCATGTGTAATGAGACGTTAATTTTAAATTCTGTATTCTGGGATTAGTCCAGAATAACTATAAAAATATGTATGTATAATTTGAAAATACGATAGTAAAAATAAACTAATTAATAATTAGACATTAACCCTTAACTTAATTAACTTTATACATTAACATTAACTTTAACAGCTAAATATGACGAATTAGGTCGATTTTTTTATTCACTTTCCCTATTGAAAATATTTTTCGAAGGTAAAAAAATGTACTTGTTTTTTATAGCTAAAAACTATTAATTATAATAGGAAGAAAATCTGGTTGAAGGTCAGAAAAATGTTCTAAACAGGAACAGCTGTCTATTGGAAAGTAAACGATTCGGACTCAAATATATTGGGCTACTGGGTGTTAAAATGAATTAAACTACTGCTAAATTATAGATACTAATATTTATTAACAGAAGAGATAAAAAGGGTACAATTAAACTATTGGCAATCAAATTATTAAACTGATATAAATTTACAGTAACAGTATTCTAAATATTTATCATCTAGGCCTAACTCCTATTTAATTATTACAATACTATAAGATATTACTAATTCTAAATAACTTAACTATTTACATAAATTTGTATGCACATTATAAAATTACACTACAATTTATAACTACTAATTAACACTTACAGTTCACAAATCAGAGTCCACCAACCGTAAGATTCTCCAAATATGACAAACTGACACACATTAATACACAAAGACGGTTTAATACACTCGCGAGACTGTCACACTTATTACACTGGCCGGTTCAACACTGAATAGTTTATCACACTGACACTCACTTCTTACAGATCATCACAGGGCCTGTTCTACTCTCCGACTGACTCACTCGAGGCGAGAGGGCTATTTAAATATGCAAGGCCGAACATTCTAGAACACGGAAGTAGGGGAAGATTATTTTGAGAATGCCGAGAACCTTCTTGATCTCATCCGACAAAGCAGAGGCGGTTCTACTAGGTTCGAGAAGGTCCTAATCCAATCTTAAGTTCTCCCGCCGACGGCTTAAGACGCTAATCCCTTGTTTCCGTCCTCTCTGTGGCCGTAACAATATTTTCCGGATGTCGTTAAAGCTTTGGTGTTCATTCTTTGGAATTCTCTCTATTTCTTTCTTTTGTAAATCCATTGTTCAGAAGCTGTGAATTCTTTGATGTGTGTCAGTTCCTTGATATTTCTCAGATGAATTAGCTAAATAATAAACGAAAGAGAGAAAGGGTTGGAGGGATAGATTCTTCAGAACTCTACTGCGCATAATTTCTGTCATTTGCTTATTATCATATCGGAAACATCCTCGAAAATGATATTGAGAAAAAACCTGACATCGTTCATTGCCCATTGCAATGACACAAAATGAGAAGTGGACAGAATCTTGACAGAATGCTGAGTGAGTATACCTGCCAACGATATTTTAGGAATCTAATAGCAATCGTCTTTGGATTGATCTAAATATGTAATGGAAAAAGGCTCATCACCAACGATTTTTTTTTACTTGAACTCGGAAAAAAATTTGCTGCACTCATGATTCAGAAAAGGTTACACAAGAAGAGGGCAAGGTGTTACCAATGCTCAAGAAAAAAATACACTAAAGTAAAAAATATTGCTATTACTTGTCTACAGTCCCTTTCAATCAGAATTATATGGAATGACTTTTGGATGGATATCATCAAAGCTTATGGCAGAAAAAATGGGGTTCCTCCAGGGACCTCACCTGGTATTATGTGTAACTTTTTTCATCCGGTATTAGGAGGGTTATTATTAGTTCATTTAACGTCACTTTAAGCTGCTATGGCTAATCGGACGATGCTACAGAGGGAGCTCTAAATTTTGCCTTTCCAGGTTTAATTAGGATAGGGATTTTTAACGAGTACCTGACATCGTACAGGCTCGAGACCCCCGTTTAACGTCCCTTCCGAAGGACGGCGTAATTAAGGATTTTTTACTTCTAAAAAAAAAACCTAGGGCCACCTGCCGGGCTACGAACCCGCGATCTTGGGCTTAGTAGTTTTTTACGCTAACCAATAGACCACAGGTGACCGTGTATTAGGAGGGTTAAGAGTGATCTGGCGGATTTAGGTTTTGGTAGTGGTTCTTGGACAGAAGTTTGTAAGCAGAGATAAGTGGTAACGGCATCGAACCTTCGAGTTCGCTAATTATTCTTCCTATATTTTTTTTCATTCTAGCCGACTAGGGACCATGTGCCAATTTCAATTCCTTCTCATTTATTGTTTTCTTTTCCTCCAATACTCTCTCATCTCTTCACCACGCCTCTTCTTCCGACAGAAATTTTATAACTATATAAATATCCTTTTTATTTTCTTATCGAGCTCCTAATATAATGGTAGATATGTCAAGATGCAATAGCAAAAGACTCATCTAATATGTTCTATATATGAATATTCCTCTTCTTCAATCATCACAACAGGCGCACGAGGCTGCCCTTGGCCTGCTCAACGGCTGTCTAGGCCACGTTGATTATGCGTAACAAGGTGTTTTTTAACGATTCATGGGAAGTCAGCCCATGAATCAACCCTCCTCCTTTACCCAGGCTTGGGATTGGCAGTGGTCCTAGTTTAACTATTTCCACTGGCGGAGTTTCCATATATGAATATTTATACTTTATATTACTATTTTTTTTTTTTTACATTTTTGTTAAAGCTGGAAAACATAATATCTATAAATAAAAAAAACTTAATTAAATACAGATATACAGATACATTTTCAAAAAGAATGATTACAGACTTATTATAACTATCTTCAACTTAATAATTAGCAGTCCAGCGATAATCAATCGGGTGGAAGAAACTCAGAATAAACTCATTAGGCTGAACATTTCCATAGAAGATGCCACAAACAGAATTCGGAGAAATAATATAGAATGTATATCTAAAACATATAAATAAAGAGAAAATAATAAGACATAATAAATAGGACTGAAGAGAGGAAGAATGATAACAGTGAATATATGGCAAACATGTCGGATATTAGTAGGAAAAGAAGAACAATGACCTTAAATGAATAGATAAATCATTGTATACTTGTTTAATAAATAGTAATATTATATTTATTGAAACGAAACTATAGGGCACAATTATTAATGATAATATTCGCTATTCTATTTATTCTACATCCCGGGCAGCGTTGTTGAGTTAGTGGCAACAATAGTTGCGCTAATTGCTCTCAGATGAGAGAAACTGGAAATTAGTAGCGGATAATATCCTATGGCCTGAAAGCAAAGCCACTTTCGGAACTATTTTTGTTATATTCAATACATTTCGGGAAACGTTGTTCTAGGCTAAAATTTGTTGTACAGACAAGATAATTCTCTACACTATTTGTCTGAAAAACATTCGTATTAATGCAATATAGTATTAGGATTTCAAAAACCTAATAAGAAAAGATATGCCCACGGCCGGGATTCGAACCCGGATCCTCTGTCTTTCAAATCTGTCTTTTCTCTTTAAAATATAAATATTTAAAAAATCAAAACAGTTGAGCAAAAATTATAAAAAATCATATTTTTATGGTTTTTTGGTTTACCTCTCAAACAAAACCGGGACTTTAAAATATGAGAACGTGATTATTTTTGATATGTAGAATATTTTTGACGTCCGAAAAAATTGTTTTTTCCTTAGCCTCTTGGCTTTTATTATTTTTGATAATAATATATTAATAGGATATATGGGATCTCTTTTATTGCAGCAGGTGCAGTTTAAGAGATGAACGTGGATAGGATTGTCTGGCTTTCAATTGCATGGTAGGAGTGGGGGGAGTTTAGTGATGGGGCTCACTAATTCAAGATTAAAATTGATAAGTAGAACCCCTTTACACACCAATCACCAAATGGTATTTTTTGGAGGGGGTTCTTTCTATCAAGAAGAAACAAAATTGTAATTAGTTGTAAAACTAAACAGGAAAATAACTTCTTAATAACCACTCGCTCTTACTAGGAACCTTTTCTTATGTGCTGTTGAGTAATTACCGTATTATAGCACTTGGTATCGCATGAGTTAACTAATGGATCTATGACCAAACTTCCTTAACAACCCCTCCTATTTGTTTGAGTTCATTCATTTAGCGATCTTTTATGATACAGAGGCTAGTCGGACAATGCTGTTGTGGGCGTCCATAATTTTTCCTACCCATTATATATATGATAAGGATAAGCATCTTGTACGAGTACCTGAAATCTCACAAAACTCGGCACCCTTATTTTATGTCCTTTCCGAAGAACGCCATAATTAAGGATTTTTTTTCTCCTTTTAACAGCCGATTTGCAGTTAACATCTTCACTACCCATCTCTCCTATTTCATATGTATATATAAAAAAATACGTACCACCACTGGGGGCCAGTACATGGTATTCTGTACTGTTTCATGGACAGCGATGGTGCAAGGTGGTGATTTGTCCTAAACCATATTTTCCCCCTTATATTGGGTACCCACTTTATATAGGCTGGGTGAGCCCCAGGAGGGTCTTAGATCCCATTTGCTAATACATTAAATAAAAGTCTTACCAGCAGCTGGATTAAAAGTAGGATTTACGGTAATTAACGGCAACTCAGTGCTGTACCGTTGAACCAATCCGCTTCCCAAATTAAATTAATAAAAGATAGAGGTTATATAGTTTTATTTGTCAATATTTTCACCACTTAAAATAGAACTTCCTTAAGATAAAACTCTTTTTGAAAAGCTTACTGAAGAGGAACGGTAAGAAAAAGGTGGAAGTTGGAGGAAATCGAAGGGAGTTCCTTAGTCAGCTGAAGGCGGAAGGAAAGTTAATTGATGAAGAGTAGGTCGTTAACTCGGTATTCTCCAGGTCGTTCCAGATTATCCTGATTCCAGGAAGATTATCCTGGACTCCAGGAAGACCCGGAGGAACGGTCGAGGAAGGCTGTTGCCAATTTACACCGGGCCGGAGCACGTCCCCTGGCTTTTATTATTTCATACAGAGGCGACAATTCCGGCCTGCGACGTGACCACCCCCCTCCCCCCCCCGCTCCTCCTGAATCAGTTGTTGACTAAATTACTACTTTTTCTTTTTCCTTTTTTACACTTTCTTACTTTTTTATTCTGTCCTTTCAAGCCGTGCCTTTTATACGAGCTGCTAAGACGCAATGAAACGCAATATAGTTCATATTGGGTCGTTTCACATGAAATACCCGTTTTCATTTCCAAAGAAGATTTCTGTTAACTACAATTATGTTTACAGATCGTAGTGAGCTGTTAATAATACTCTCATATTTTATAATCTTTATTATAACGCAATTTAACAACATCGGAACACAAGATTTTCGAACTTTTTTATGAGTTTAAACTTGGACAATGTTCGGGGAAGGGTGAATTTAGTAATGATGAGACTGAAAAATTACAAGCATTTAATTTTTTTTCTTCTTCGATTTCATTTTTCTATTTACCATGGACCTCTATTAATTGAATTTATGTTTATGGGTTTGTATCTAATTTTATGATTTTTTATTATTTTAAGCTCTAAAAATTTCCATTAATTAACTATTTCCGGTTTTGTTCCTTTAACAACGCCACGACAGGCTGTTCCTATACCCCAAGATCCATCATTTTGCCACTTCTGATAGAATCAACAGACCCATCAATCAAATATCAATCAAAGCCGAAGATCCTTGTAAAATACAGGTATTTAGTGAAAATTCATATTTGATCGACTGTTTTTATATGACACAAGATTCGAATATTAATTAGTATATATATTATTAATTCATACCAAAATTATATTTTAATCCTAAGAAAAAAATAATAAAACAAAATGCTCCAATGGATAGGTATCGCTCAAAATTTTAGACAAAATTATAAGTCCGAAATTTTTATGTATTTTTTTTTACATAAGAAGAATTTTTATTCGAATTTGAAGAAAACATATTCGTCAAAATTTTCTTTGGGGTTATAACTTGAATGTAAGAAAGTTATTGATAATATATTTTTTTATTTACAGTTTTGTTTCTCTGTTTTTGTTTGATGGTATATTTTATTATATACCTCATAATAATAATATATATATTTATTATATATATATATATATATATATATATATATATATATATATTATATATCATGTATAATATATCAAAACCCACCCATCACATCCTGTTAGGCTCTACCCAAGAATTTCAGGTAGTTTCTGTTTTAATTATTTAAAAAAAATAATAATTAACAAGTGACTTCAGTAATTTTCCCTATGAAATGTATCATCGTGGCTGTTAAAGAATATGACTTCTTGTATCTCAGTAAACCTTGCCGAAATTTGAAATATAATTTGCCATTAGAGTTGGAATTTTTGTTTGTATTGATGAACGATGATTTTCTTCAATTAGGGTATATAAATTAACGCAGTCATGAGCGTATGTATGTGTGCATAATTGAAAAAAAAGTTTTTATTCATATAGATTAAGTACGACGAATAGTATTTGATGAACCCTTCTTTGCCGGTCTAATTATTATTTAGACTAAATTCTTCTTTACAACATAATTTATTTGTTAATATATTTATTATAATTTGTTACTCTTAACATGTAAAATCTGGATCATGTTACTGTCAACCTACATTCATATACATAGTTATGTTCTCATCATATTTTGGATATTTTTCTTCTTCACAATTCTCTTCCCATCTGCGAATGTTTCTGTTCAAGGGCTATAAAATATTATAATAAATTATGTGAAAGGAGGCAAGGAATATCCTTATACTTCGGCCAGGAACAGAGGATACAAGGAAGGCCCTAGAACTCCCTCAAGAACCTTTCAAGTATCCCCACTGTCTCTTGACACGCTCACCATAGAGGACACCTTCCTTGATAAAATCGATCTTGACGTACTCGATATCAGTTGATAGGGCTTTATAATTTTAAGGAATATACACTAAAATAAAATTATCCATCACGACACTTTACCGCTTCATTTTTTATGATTTTAGTCCGCTTTAGAACCTGAAGTTTCGGGAGTAAAAGATTGACTATACCAGAAAAAAAATGAAAGTATTTTTTTTTAATTAATTAGTCATTCGCTTTTGATCCTGAACGCCTAATTTAAAGTAAATGTTTAAAGACTAATTAATATAAATTAGCAGAATAAGTATTAAAAAAATGTTCGCAAAGGACAGGTTTATAAGCAAAAAAATAATTAGTCAGACTTCTTATCCGTTATCAGGTCTGGGGTTCAGTACATTGTAGAGACTGTACTTTCATGGACTTCCCTGAAGGGAGGTTATTTGTGCTAGATCACGCTCAACCGCCTGATTTCCCCCCTTATTTTGGGTACCGACCTTATAGATGCTGGGTGGAGCTCAGAGGGTCCTAGATCCCATATGATCCATCTCTGGATACAGATTAAATAAAGGCTCGCCAGAAGCGGGATTTGAGCCAGGATTTTCGGAATGGCAACTCAGTGCTCTGCCGTTGAACCACTCCGCTACCCTGTAAGTGCTGGTGTAAAAGCATATACATAATCAATAATCTGCTTATAACGCAAGAATAACACCAATAAGTACGATTCCATTATCCAGTTAAAAAAATATAATTAGTTTTATAATTCATTATTCATTCCATTTTCATATTTAATTAAATATAATTATTTAATATCCACTAATCTTACCATCCATTAACTATGACGTTGTAATTAAGTCTGCCAGGTTAATTAAAACTGAAATAATCAGAATCAATTTTAATCAAAATATCAGAATTAATTATGAAATATTCATATTTAGTCTTCTAGCCAGGACTAAAGAAAATTACATGAATATAATTTTTCCGGAGCAACTAATTGATCTGAAAACTGAAATTGCTTATTACTGTGCAACCGCAAATTCATAATTGCACAAATGCAAGTAGATACATAAACACAAACGGAATTCAAAGAAGAATCTCACCTCTCATAGTCATTATAAAGCAGCGATATGAATATCAGGTGAGGGATGGTATATCCCTCCGATTTTTGGGTAGTTAATTACGAAATGTCACCCGTTTATTATTCAGGATATAGCGCGCACATCCTGTGGAATTTAAATTAGCTATAGGTAACGATCGTACAGCAAAATAAATAACTCATCCAATCAGAAGTTATATGAAAAAAAGTATTAAATAATCTAAAACAAGATTCTGCAAAGAAAGCAAAGTATTACGTAATTCATAGTTTTTTAAAGAAGTAAATCGTTGGTATTAATACTAACTTATTTATTTATTTTTAGTAATATTACCTTAACCAAGAACTAATACAATAAGCTGAAATAAATAACAACTTAGATCGTTTCAACAAATAGAAATTAATAAAATCATTTACTAACAGTATTATTTATCATTATTTACTCCCTTATAATGAATTATATATTCCTGTAGAGGTGACTTTTATAAATAATAAAGCTAAATACTCTCAGGGCCAATAAGAATAAGACAAAGATGATGTGCATCAGGAGAAAAGATACGAAACTGCCCAGAACAAGTACAGCTGGTTGGTACAGAAACTGCACTTTACAGGTTGTCCCTAGCTTTCAATATCTGGGATCTACAATAACTAAAAACATGGACGAGGAGGCTGAAATAAAAACAGACAGGCAGCAGCTCTTCTCCCCCACCAAAATTAATCATAGAAAATGGATCCTGGCGACTACGTTGGGATATGGGGTTATATAGGGAATACCAGGATCTCTGGCTTTCTAATTTTGTCAAAGTGCAGAGAATAAAATGGCTCGGACACGTTATTAGGTTGGAGGATGGGAAGTGTTCTTCGAAGGTGTACAAAAATAATCCAGTCGGGACCAGACCTAGGGGAAGACCTAGATCAGGGTGGAGGGACAATGTACTAACAGAGTCCTTAAGACAAGGAGGAATAAACATAGCCCAAGCTGCAAATAGGCAATTCTGGGGCAAAATGGTTGAGCTGGTCAAGGATCACTTTAGGTGTCTTTCGCGCCACGAGAAGAAGAAGATATATTCCTGACGACCCTGATTCAGTAGACTGAAGCATTGCAAACAAAATCTTTGCTCATGAACTTTATATTATAAATATTGTTCTTGTTTTTATGTATGACAATGTGAAGTGTGACAATACGCCCAATGCCTCAGGGTGGCATCCAATATTACTATTTAGAATAAATTATATTAATGTTTCTTAACTCTCCCAGAGATCATTGTTGGGGCTAGTGAGGACAGTATAACATTTTGGCATCCCTTGTGGGGAGCGATTTTGATCTGGATTATTAGCTCGATAAATGTTCACACAGCTAACATTTTATATAGAGTTATGATGTTCTATCTTCATCAAATTTTCACGATCATTTTCATCTTTGTGTATAAGTAATTATACATTGTAGTGTAATTTTGTGTTAAAACCATAACTATTTACTGTAAACATCATAACTCAAAATGTGAAATTTTTCAGTTAAGCCTTCAATAACAATTGTATTCGTTGAAGGTTATTATTCAGAAATGACATACCTAATATTCCATTTTCAATATATTTTTTATTTTTTATAAAGTCATATTTTGAGTTGTATCATGTTTAAACTTGAAGATTTATGGGAATAATGAAATAATTTTAAATCAAAAAAGTGTTAATATTTATTTACTAATGGCTAATAAAATAATTTCAATATCACCATTACAAAGCGAATCCTTTAAATACCTCTATTGAAAAATTAGTTGTTTTTATTTTGAGTTATGAAGTTGCTCTTTTGAATGTAATTTATTTTATTCTAAAAATGAACCTAATTTTCTGGTCTGCTACTTATTTGAAATAAGATTTTTCTTATGTCAAATTAATGATGTCAAATATGTCAACATTTTCCATCTGCCTATGTATCCTTTTCCGGTTCCTTTGCTATACAAGGAATTTAATCAGACATTTCCTCTCCACTTCGATTGAGGATTCGACATACTCCAAGGCCTGGGAACTCCTTCCGCATCCCTCGTTCTCTCCAAGAAGACATAAAGAATCCAGTTGCTAATTTGAGACCTTTGAGAGTTACTTCCTTTATCGAAGAAAATTAACAGCGCTAATTCCATTTGTGTTCTTTTGCCCGAGGAGCTTCAAACTAATTTTGATTAAATTAATTCCGTATGAAGTTGAAGTTAGGGAGGCCGCGTGTGTGATCTTTGATCAGTCTTTATTAGCGAAGGTGTTTCGTTTCAAGATTGGCTAAGAATTGCCAGACTTAATGGAACAGTTTCTGTTGCTTATTCCTAAATAAGTCATTATAATCATTATACCTCTAGCTAAGATTATTATTATTAATAATAATAATAATAATAACAATATACTATATTATTAAAACACAATAACAAATTTACTATTATATCGCATTGTATACATTATTTTTCTGTTTTGTTTTTTATTATTATTATTCAATGTTACTCTTGCCCTGCATCAAACCCTAAGGTCGAATTTCAAACCCAGGAATGCAAAAATAACTCTATACAAGACAGTTATCAGGCCAATGGTGACCTATGGGAGTGAGAAATGGGCACTGACAAATCACACAGAGGGCGAGATTAGCTGATGGGAACAAAGTATATTAAGAAAGATATTTGGCCCAATACAGGAAAATGTACAATAGCGGATAAGTCCAAAGCATCTATCAGGAACAAGGCTGTCTTGTCTTGAGATGACTTGGGCATGTGGAAAGGATGCAGCCGAGCAGAGTCCATAAGAAAATGCTCTATGGAAGTCCAGGAGGAAGGAGGAATTCGAGGAAGACGATGTTTACGGTCGATCGATGACACTGATCTGAAGGTGGAGAGAGAAGGCGATGGGTAGAGAGGTGTGGAAGAAGATAGTTCTAGGTCCTGCAAGCACTGTTGAGCCCAGCAGTTAGTTAGTTAGTTTTGCACCTGAGCATTATCGCATCCAGCAAATGTGACCTCAAAGTTTTTTTTCTACTAGATTTGCAAGAATATTAAATTTTTAAACACAATAATGTTTTCCGAACATCTAGACCATTGTTGTATTAATCTTCTCATTGGAATACAGGTAGCATATAGTGGGAAGAGTATGAACAAGAGGATTGGGGTGATTTGTGTTGAAGAATTGGATGTGCTGTGAATATACGATTTTACAGTGGGAATGTTCAAGTTAGTGTGATTTGAAATAAACCTAGGAACATTAACATGTTTTTTCTAAAAACTTTGTTTTGTTATTATGCATCTTGTGATAGTAGACTTGTTTAGCTGAACCCTCAAGTTCTGCTCCAATGTCCAAATAGATCTTAGTATTAGTAGTTTTGAGATTAGTCGTTTGTCTCGCAGGTCATCTATAGATCATATTCCAGATGGCCTGATAGTTGTCTATAGTGTATAGTCACTTCGTATCCTTTTCATTTTGTATCTATGTTCCATGTAAGTCTGTTGCCCAATTTAGGCCCAAAAAAAAACTTGTATATTTTTTTGAAGGTAGTTCGTTGTCCATTTATATTATTAAAAACGAAGCTTTCTCTGCCCATAGGAAGAAGCTAACGTGGCTCAATTTTCCGGAGTATATTTCATTTGCCTCTTGTGGAAACACTTTTCTTAATCAAATAGATATTTTTAAACATTTTTAATTAAAATATAAATTAAGTAATGTTGAAAACTATGTTGGTTTTTATCCCTATCAACCACATTCATCCATATTAAGCAAATATGTAAACGAATTTAATTATCCGTGAACCCTCACTCCCAGCATTACCCTGCATAATCTAGGTTCCACTGTAAATAAATGACTCTTTTGTCGAAGAATATCTTTCGCGTGACCGGAAGACTATCTTGTTTACTCATCTTAATTAGGCGAAAGTCATTTGGTATCGTTGATAGTGAAGACAGTCTTCGGGCTCTAATAACGAAAAATTGGCTAATGGAATTGGTTATAATTTCAGCTGAATTTATTTCATGAGATTATTTTTTGTGATTATATTATGATAATGTTTATAGATTCACGAGCTTTTCTAACATTCAGTTATTTTTAAAGAAATTAAATTTAGATTATTTACTTCTGTAGATATAATGTTATGTTTGTATATATAATATAAGAATCTGCAATGAATCTTTTAAAGGAAATATTTTTTATGAAAAAAATATTTTTCCGTCAATCCTGTCCGTAATTTGTCTTTTTAAAATGGATTTTTCAATATATACAATAGTGCATAAGCACTAAAGTGTGGAAGGAAATATAAGCCCGACTTTTATATATAAAGTTTCTTATATATATATATATATATATATATATATATATATATGTTAGGAAAAGTATATAATATTATAATTTTAATTTATCAATGTTTATACATTAACCGTTACAACTCTAAACTAATGTTTTAATTACTGTAACCATTTGCATAGATGTTTCTAAAAGTTTGATAAACCCTAGGGAACATAAAATATCCTTCCTTGCGATTTTAGACTGAAAATGTGAGGGGGTTCGTCAGTGACAGTACGATAATGCGGTAGATATCAGCTGATAGCCGTTCGTCATAGCGCGCTCAGAATAATTTCCCTATCTCCCGCCCAAACTGGGTCACACCAGCTGATAAGGCACCGCTTTCCCGCCTAATTTTTATTATTCCCTCCAGAACTCGGGCCACATATCGTGTGTTTTTCGTCATACGGCGGCTCGCTCTGATAACCAACTCCTCTGTTCGGTAATTTTGCAAATCGATATTCCAGGAAAATACAATCCTTTCAAAGCGTTTTTTACCGTTTTTTTTTTAGTTCTAATTTCAGAAATGTAACACATTATTTCATTTATTTTATTACCGCATTCATAGAATATTATATGTCAATATATTGGTTTTTATTTTTTGAAGGACAGTCTTTAGTAATAAAGTTATAGGTGCTGATCGACAGTGATATGTACGATATAAATAATTCTAAAACATTTAGAAATAACTGTTAAAACTTTTGGAAACCGTTAAAACTTAGGGTGTCAAACAGTTCCACCACAGGCCTATGTCCTTCTCAATTTTATATCGGTTCTTCAACACTCATGATGGCTGTCATCTACAATATTTGTTGTTTAATTTATGATGAACCATTTATATTTTTATAAATAAAATTTTTATTTGAATGTTCGTCACAATCTTATTATCTATTATTCCGTATTATTTATTCATTATTTTATGCCATTGTTGTAAGATATTACTTGCTAGGTATTTTTAGCTTTTTTATTTTTTTTTCAAAAAGCTACCGTGTTTATCTCTCTCATGAATGCATTATTTAGCTTATTTGTTTAATAAAAATATTAAACAAATAAGTTATCTATCGTGTATCTGATTAAATGATATTATAAGGATTGCCAAAACATGAGCTTTTGCAATAAAAATTATGATTTTTACTGCTCAATAAAACCGTAAAAATTAATGGTGGTTTTCTATGTCAATTTAATGATGGGATAAATAATCATGAAGATCTCTGAGTAATATTTTTATTCTTATGTACGAAGTTTCAGGTCTAACTTCTGAGACATCATCGGGATTGAAATATTATCGATCATATATTATATTTCTTATCGTGATTTTTATCTTTTTTCTCTCTCATAAATTCAGCTCTATTGATGGGATTCAGGGTTGGGGCTGAAGCTCCGGCTTGAGAATAAAAAATATATACTTACTTCACTCATACTAAGTATTCAATTCAAAATATAAGGTAGCCTGCTAATCAGGATAATTCACTTTTTTTAATAATAACCATTGGCTCTTTAGAAATTTCAATCTACACTAAACTAAGGTTTTATATTGTAGTAGTTCTTCTGCTATGCCTCGTAAACAGCTGCAATCAAGGGAAATGCAAAAAAAAAAACAATCAAGGGAGATAAAAAAAAACTAGAGAAAAAATGAGGAGTAATAGACCGGTCCTCAAACGGTAGATCTTGTGGAAGATAATGACGGTGCAACTGTATTTACAGAATCAGACAGTATTAGCTTACTTCAAGAAAAAAAGACCCTAGCTCTAAAGATACATTTTCAAAAAGAATGGTTATTAAAACTGTAGTATGTCTTCAACATAATAATTAGCAGTCCAGCGATAATCAATCGGGTGAAAGAAACTCAGAATAAATTCATTAGGCAGAACATTTCCATAGAAGATGCCGCAAATAGAAGGAAATTCGGAGAAATAATATAGAATACATATCTAAAACTTATAAATAAAGAGAAAATAATAAGACATAATAAATAGGACTGAAGAGAGGAAGAATGATAACAGTGAATATATGGTAAACATGTCGGATATTAGGAGGAAAACAAGGACAATGACCTTTGTTAGTTTTCTAAATATATAGATATCTATATTTATTTATGCATCTACGTTCATCCTATTTGGGGTATATATATATATATATACATATATATATATATATATATATATATATATATATATATATATATATATATGCGTTTGTTTGTATTAATGTAGTTATAGATAAATAGTGTAAAAGATGAAATTTAAATAGTACTTTGAATACTAAGTTTGAAGTGACATATTAGTTATATTTAATTTAGTGCTTTATTTGTTCCAATTATCTCTTAAATTCAAAATAAAAATTCAACCCAGAAGAATACGAAATTGGATCCCCCATTAGTTAGATGTAATTATTTATCAGGTGCATTAAAACTTACAATTTTAATTACTATACAAAATGTACATTTGTGCTTAAATGTTAATAATTGACTCTATTTATAATATTAATGATCTCACCGTTATAGGTGTAATATTGAACCAATTAATAGAAAATGGACGATGTACGTACATACAAGGGACTAATACATCATTAGTTGCGGGTTGAGACCCTGGTTTCGGTATAATGAGGGCCATGTTTAGGTCTAAACATTATTATTTTAATATATACCTTTCCTTTTATAATAAATTCGTATACATTCAATTTTAATAATATATATCTTTTAATTATTTTATTCTTCTGTAAAGTAGATCATCTCAATAGATACGTTCTACGTTTAAATGCAGAATATTTTGCTCATTTAATCTACTAATTAATATATGAATTAAGAATCATGTATACATATAACAATCTTACTTATACAATCTATCTAAATTCAGAATTTTGATAATTTTCAATGTATCTTCTTAACAAGGTTATGAAGGAATAGCATGTAGAAGCTAACCACACTGTATGACAATAACAATGTGTTACTAGGTTGATAACATTATTGAAGTTCATACCACAGTGTACATCATATATATATATATATATATATATATATATATATATATATATGATGTACACTGTGGTATGAACTTCATTTATATATATATATATATATATATATATAAATTTTTTAACTGTGCCGGAAGAGGACATTCAACCCTGTAGGACACAAGGATCTTCAAGAACTGAGATTTAAAGGTTACCGAAAATATCTCAGAAGCCTAGAACTAAGATAGGAATTACAGGACTCGAGCACAATGTTCCTCTTTAGGCCGAGGTGAATGGTAGGAGAAGAATCAGCGATTATTATTATTATTAAGTAAATAAGGTTGATGCCTGTATTATTCCCTGTATGCAGCTCCAGAGGCAGCTTATTATCTTAGAATACAACCACTGACAGATTTTTTTATAACATATACTTAAATATAAATTAATTAATAGAAGCATATGTACATAAGTGAAAATAAGGCTTAAATATTTTAAAGTGTTGAGATTAATATTCTCTACATCTCCCAACTTTTTCTTTGATGGCTTATGACGTGGATTATAATTTCATCAACAAAGATTTGGAAAATATTTGTTTAATATGAATAAATTCGTAGATCCTCCCTTTCTATGGACTGTACATCAGTTTATTACATACATTAAATTGTATGGGCTTTTTTTAGATTAAGGCTGCCAATTACATTTTGTAACCAAATGATTACTTTAAAAGTATTTATTAAAAATTAAAAATCGCTTTAATTAACATAAGATTAGGTAAACAAGAATACAGGTTAATGAAATATTTATTTAAATTAATAGAAAAACAACAACTAAATATGAATTTAAACAGGAAAAAAGCAGCCATGTCGTCAATTATTTGTAGAAATAAATTTTTGTTATAGTTTCTCTGTCTCCATAAAAACTCACACAAATAGGAAACTAAAAGCTTCCTCCTTGTTCCACATTGTTTTCTATTCCTCATTTTGGCTTTCGCCCAGAGAGATTCTATTGATTGTGTGTTGGCTCCTGCTGTAGTGTCGAGAAAATTTTTTGAATGATTGACAGTAAGATGCGCATAATTTAAAGAATATAATGTTTCTCCTTACCCTTTATATGCCTTCCACCAATCCGAAATGATCGTTTTTCCTGACCTTATTATAGCTTTTATACAATTTAGAAGAGTTTCTAATGTCCTATCAGGTACTGCACACATAAAACAATATATGGTTTCTATTCTATCTATTCATCCCTAATATCAATCTATTCCCTATATATACCTCCAAAAACCCACTGATGAGGGTACAATCTTCCAATATTATTTTTTTCTTTTACTAAAACAAGATTTGTCAATTTCTACAGTCATTTTCCCCTTCTGTTTGAATAGGATTATTTATTAAAGTATAGGCACAAATTTCTCTCAACATATTCTTCCAATCCGTAATACCTCCACTACTAATATTAAGCTCTTTAGTACACAATTTCGTAGTTGTGTATTCCTGTGTCCAGCAATATATAAATAAAAGAGCTTTACCTAAAGGTAGTCTTGATTCTTCGAACCACGTATTTGAGAATAAACACTTAGAAGTTCTGCAAACACTTAGCAAACCAACTTTTTTTTTTATAGTTCAATTTCATATTGTGTCCACACTTTTTAAATTTAGGTAAGACACCTTTATCTTGAAAAAAAATTAAGACATTTTCTTCTTCATTACAAAACAAAATTAAATTAGTAAAATTTATCTCTGTATCCATTAGACACATAAATAACCTGCTTAATAGAGATTGTAGTTGTCATATGGTTTATTTTTTTTTTATATAGGTGAATTACTTTTAAAGCAATCATTTGGTTACAAAAAGTAACTGGCAGCCTTAATTTAAAAAATATCCAATTTTATATGTATTAACACAAATAAGGCTATACATTCAGGATTTTTTAGCCTCTTCATTGTAAAAATAGTTATAATTTTAACATGTTTTAAATTATTTCACCTTATGGGCGAATCAGCTATCATTCGGAACTGATCACAGTTGAATATCGGAAGGGAAAATAAGATCGTTTAAGTTTATGGAATCAATATAAAATAATGTATTTCGGCTGAAAATATTATGGGATTAGTGAGTAACTCTGCAGAATATGCATTTTATATGACGATTCCATCTGATAGCGTGTTATATTTATTTACTTCTACCCCGTTGCTTTATATATAGCTACTTTATCTGATAAAGGTTTATTTATTTTTATTTACCCCCGCTCAATATATATTTCCATTAAACCTTATGCAGACCTTTGCCTATTTTCCCTTCCATTAGGGATTTCCCATTTCGGGCTAATGGAGCGTTAATCTGATAGGGAAGGCTAATCCTGCATTAGATCATGTAAATATTTTTATCTAGATGAACAGTTCATCAGGACGAGCAAAAGATTAAATATTAAATTTATTTTCCAAAATGCATAAAAGCTTAATTTCACAATCTAATTAGATATAAAATACATCCATATATAATGATGAATAATTTTACATTCAAAATAAAATTAACTTAAAAATTACGTTTATATATTTATTTATTAGATGTAGGAAGATCCATCAGACCAGGAATAGGGCGAATTCATAATCAACTTATGAGATTTTGTACTTATCATTGTAAATATTGATTAATATAAGTGTTGTTCAATGTTCTTTTGGCAAATCAAAAAGTTATTGCAATATTCCATATTTGAGTAAATTTTTACGATGAAATTGGGCATTTCATGAAGATAATGTCAATTTTAATTTAAGAGATGTGATATTTTAACAGTTGCAAACGTTCAGGGTCAAACGCGGATAACCCTTGGCTAGTCTAGCCAAGCAATGGTTTATGTTCTTCTAGCTTCAGGCTCAGAACCGGACTAAAACATGAAAAATAAAGAAGCAAAGTGCCATGTTTGGCAGAATTGATAGATAAAAACAGCGAAAATCATGAATAAGTGAATTTTTTGGGAAATCCTACTTTGTTCCTGATCGCCTCAATTGAAATGAACTAAATAATTCGACCAATATTTTTTTTAGGTCGTATTTTAAATTTGTATTGAAAATCCTCATATGTAAGAAGTGAATAATTAAATACACATATTTAATATTTAAGTTTATTTTTTTAGAAGATGGCCTCGAGACCTTCGACTATAGAACTTTGTTGGAGTTCTATCAATAGGTAGTTTCTCCACAACTGTTTTTTTGTCGTGTCCTTTGTTCATACAGAAGATTTACTTGATGTAATATAATTACAGTTGTAAATATCAATAAATTATTCTACAAAAAAAGTAAACTTTTAGAAAGCCACGTAAGATATTCTTCATTTCCTTTGGATTAGTAAGTAGTCTAAGAGATAAATTATTTAATTTTTACCTAGAGTCTTTTTTTTAAAATTAAATGCTACTTGATTAGAAAGAGATATTACTCTTTAACGCTATCTTATAATTGCACAAAAAGTTTGGTTCCAGTCTAGAGATTTTTCTAAATAAATGGTGATATACTTTATATTTGTTTTTGAACAAGGTTCTTCACACGTTGGTAAAGAAGGATTTTCAAGAAGTGAACTCTTTTATTATTTACCTTGAAGTGGGAAGGATCGACCCAAGTCATCAAGGAACCATAACCTCAAACACAATACGGTCGTTTGCTTCTTCAAAAATATAAATGCCTATATCAGAACCGCTACCTTCTGTCAAATTCGGCCCACCGTATACATTATCAGCAAATTTCTGATAAGTTCACGACTGATAATATTATCTATCGGTGCGATATTTTCTTTTTCCAAAGATTTTACATATTAACAGTTTTATCAAAAAAAAAGTTTTGACATTTAAATAAATACATACTCATCGAATCACCATCATTAGATCTAATTAATAAATAAAAGTAATCTTAATTAAAAATAAACCCCAAAGAAAGCATTTTTTTCTTATTTATTAAAAACTAGGAAAAGCTGTTGGTATCTCACTTATATGCAAATATTGTATAGATACAATGGTTACACATAGATATTATTAAAAATAAAATAAAACAGATAATACAATTAATATTAATATAAAATAATTGTACAGCAAAATATATTTTGCAATAAATACATTTTTATTGTTTATATAGTTTTCATGTTTCTTTATTTTTCATCCCTGATTTTACTCCTTCCGACCATTTCACACTCTTGTATAATTTTCTTCGTTACAAACAATACGGCAATCCTTATTTGACCCTATCAGTGGTCATATGCTTGTCTCAAAGATTAAGCCATGAAAGCCTTAGTAATTGCGCTTTAGAAGTTACTTAGTACATCTCTCACCTACCCCCCTCCCCCGACTATTTCACACTCTTCTGAAATATAAGAGATTCAGATCAATATAAGCATATTTCAAATAATGTGAACCAGGGTGAGGTTCAAGCCAGAAATACAATATTTTATTAAAACAAATTTAACAGTCTGAAGAATTGATAATACTTGAAAGGCAGACATTGCAGAACTCTAATAAACAACAGATAGGAGGAAATTAGAAAATCCATTAGGTTAATATTTGTTAGGGAGTTGTATCGGGCGGAGGTCATGGCCCGAGGATTAAGAGAGTCGAGCAGGGGGCTAACTCCATAACGTAGTTAGTGCCTTGCCAACTCCCCCTAGGGGCGCCTCTAGTTCGATTATAAGAAAGGCTCCCATTGTGCCCCCTAGGTCCCGGCCCAGGGCCTCCTCCAAATCACTTGATGGCACCGGGACAATATAATTCGCGAGTTTGTCTTCGGCCCTCGGACGGATTAATTGCGAAGTTAGTTGTCGGGAAGGGGGAGAGGGAAGAGGATGTTCTGCAAAGCGGCTTTGTCGTTGGACGGCCATTGTCGAAGGGAGGGTCCCACCCGGAACCCGATTAGCCTTCTCTGCGGGTTCGGTCCGTGTTGGAAGAAAGAGGATTTATTGGATCTGTCTCTGCCCTTTGTCTCAAGATCTGGGGCGGCGATGAAAAACGGTAGTCCGTGATGGAAACGTGCTTCCAGTCCTACTTATTAGTTCTAACTATCGTTCGTTTGATTTTAGGGGTATTTTCTAAAATATGACTGTCAGTTACTTATTACTAATATATGCCAACTACGTTATTTTTGAGTAACTGAATATATCATATCGCACTAGTATTTCTGAAATGACATAACATAAAATCCTACGTTTTTGGAAAAGAAATTGGTAGTAGAACAACGTTTTCTCAGACTCTGAAACAGTAACAATATCGCATCTCAACATAATGCACTTTTAAACTTTATTTCAGTTTGGCTCACCTCACGATTCAAGCTCAACAAAAAATATGTCACTCTTACGGAAGGAAGAAGAATAAAATTAGGACACTTAGACATAAAAGCTGTACAAGTTATGGAACTATGTGCATACATTTTTGATGAGTAATAGGGAGACACTTGTTTATATATTTCATGGTTATAAGTAAAACACATTAATTTTTTGTTTTGTCTCTTTAGAAATAGAAGTGCGATATGACGATTATCATAAATATGTGTAGATAGGCTACTTCTATTTTCTTAATCAGTAATTGAAGGTGCGAATTCAATAGAACAGTTTAACATGCGCAAAGAAGAATAAAAAGCTGATTTTTTTTTTTTTTACAGGAAGGTGGGGTTATCTCAACACCACTATGCGTTACATTTAAACACATATGTTAACATTAAGCACAAGTGGTTCTGTTTTTTAAAAGCGAGTGTTCGAGATATGTTCGAATAAATAGGTTGAGTGAGCAAGAGTGCTTCTGAATAAAGCAATTTTATTTATATATCTTTGGTCTCTGAAATTAACATTAATTAATTAATTATTAATAAATTAAAATTGGTCAGAGAAATAAATAATGATAATTGAACGTATCATTGCGGTGGAATTAATTGATAAAATAATGGAGATAACTCCTTGAAAGCAAAGTGGTGCGTTACTTAACCCAAATGGAATTCATAATAGATAGCCTGTACAGAATTTTTTATTTACTGGCTATATAGGCTTTACTGCTCTAGCTATGCTCTCAGGCAAAAGTCAGATCCTTTGATCTGAATATATTTAAATACTAAAATGGGATGCCACCCTGAGATCGTTATACTTAATATATAGTAAATTTATGTTATTAATAAATAAGAGACATATACTCTTCTCCAAAGATTAATGTGGTTGACTGACCAGGAGTTGTTTATTAAATAAGAATAATTATAGAATAACATTATTTTTATTGGTGCTGATCATGGTTACAGACTTAATAAAACTTATACACTACTTAAAATGAAAAGGGGAAGCTATAGGTGACTTGTGTGATACATGTGGCTTCATTCTTCCTTCTCTTACTTACATCTTGACTTGACGGCTCCTTACCGACGACTCCCCCTCTTGAAAGTAAACGTAATAAACCCTAAGGGTCATTTTGCTCTACCTGGCCCAGGCACCCTACCACACTCACCTATAGCATACTATTAATTTAATTTTAAATTTTATTCAGTTTATGTCCGTTGTAAATATAAGTTTAAAAATCTATCTTTGAAACTTTATAATTTTGCAATGAAGGAGAGGCAAAAAAATTCGTTCGAAATATTTTTTATTCTACAATTTTGTTCCATTATATATGTGACCGTCCTATTTACATATTTATATACTAGGTGAATTTAAATTAACTTGCCAAAACAAATAGCCAAAATGCACATTTCTTATTAACGAGATTATTATAAATAAAAAAGTAGAGAGAAAAATCTCCTTAAAATACTAGAAATTATTTACTTTTTTAAGGTAAGGTGATATTAAATCTATAGGAATTTCTTCTTCTTACATCAACTTAATTCTTTCTAAATTTCTAAAAATCTTGACGTTCCTTCTTTTCACTGGAAGCCTTTTAAATAAAATTTATTTTTTAATAACAGTTTACCTGTAATTCCTCCCACTGAGACCTTACTGGGGGAGCTATAAAAAGTATTTTTTCATGAAAAATACCCTTAAAGTATGCGAAAATATATCTTTATGGTATCAGTTCCACAGGCTGTCCCTTCGAGTTAAGTCACATGTTTTAACTTTTCATTCATTCCTCATATATTATAAATAATTTTATTTCTGACTGTGTATACTAGCTATTACAGACTGTATATAGATTAATGAAGCGACTCACACATATTGTTTAGTTTATATCATCATCTATACTTATAAACTATATCGTTAAAATGTTGGTTGAAACCGATCCATATCGATCGATCTCAAATTGCGAGAACACGGGGATATAGGATTGGTGAAGAGAATGGGTCTAGCCGTGTTACGAGCCAGGTAGCTCAGTTGGTTAGAGCACCGCGCTAGTGACGAAGGTGACCCGGGTCCGAATCCCGGCAGGGACAAATCTTTTGTCTTCAAAATAAAAATATTTCAAAATTATCACCATGATAAGACTAATAAATATAAAAGAAAAGAAAAAAATTAATATCTGCATAACGAAAAAATGGTTTTAAAGGACTGTGAAGTTACTTATGACTTAGTAAATAATTATACAATTTATTCCTTAAGTCATGCCTAAGTCATATTTTAACATATTGTTGTAAAATATATTAAACTGTAAGGAGAAATAATATTTATTCATCATACACAATTAAAAAAATATGAGAAGAAAATAGATTGTACAACTGACATTATTATTCATCACCTAGTTCACAAGTAGGGGGCCACCTGTGATCTATTGGTTAGCATAACAATCCTTTAAATCCAAGATCTCGGGTTCGTAACCCGGCAGGCTATAAAAGGGAGTAAAAAATCCTTGGTTTGGTCCTTCCGAAGGGACATTAAACGGAAATTTAATGCCGAGCCTTTATGATGCCAGCTACTCATTAAAAATCCCTATTTTAATTAAACCTGAATAAGCAAAATTTAAAGCTCTCACTGTAGCATCCTCCGATTAGCCATAGTAGCTAATCTTAGGTGAACTGACGTTAAATAAACAAACAATAGTACATATATAAACTTCAATTAAGAATTTTAACTTTTAATGATGTTTGTACTTGTTTTATTATGTTTCAAATTTTTGTCAATTTCTTTCTTTAAGTAGTATAGTATTATGAATTTTAATATTTAAAAAATAAATTCTGATTTATTTTGTGATGATACAAGTTCTACCGTATATTTGCTTTATCTATGTTACAGCGAAGACAAGCCGTTGAGGCGTGACTATTCTCCTTGCAACTTTAAGTTCTGCCATTGAGATCACAAATCAAGAATGCTAATAGCGTTCTGTTATCGTTCCCTATTGTATCTTTGATTCCTTGCCTCTCTCAACTAACTCATTTACATTCCTATCTATACATATATTCGGTATATCTGAAGTAGTTCGGCAAACTTTGGAGTATCATAAGAACTTTTAATACTATAGATATACATCTGTAACCCGTCGGTCACCCGTGGTCTAATGGTTAGCGTAACAAACTACTAAACCCAACATCGCGAGTTCGTAGCCCGGCAGGTGGCCCTAGGATTTTTTTAAAGGGTGTAAAAATCCTTGGTTGCGCCGTCCTTCGAAAGGGGCGTTTAGCGGGGGTCCCGAGCCTGTACGATGTCAGTTACTTGTTAAAAATCCCTATCCTAATTAAACCTGGATGGGCAAAATTTAGAGCTTCCACTGTAGCATCGTTCGATTAACGACAAACAACAACAACTGTGTATTTATACTATTTTCTTGCTATTACTATAAATTTTATTTCAAGAAAAATATTTTTCTATTATTTCTTCTTCGAATAGTTATCGTATTTTCCATATTTTAGGTTAATCCCTTTAGTATGAAGACAAACAATGAAGTATGCCTAACGCTTTCTTCTAAACGAAATTCAAGTTTGCTATAGTATATTTAGTCATAGTATTTCAATTATTATAAGACATTTATAATATTAAAAGCTGTTTACAATTAAAGTTAATCATGCATTGATACAATAAACTTAATCGCAATTGAAGATACGTTTTTATAAAAAGTATTAACCTTTTATGTAAATTCACAACACATTAAGGCCTGAGAGGGGGATATGAGAGGCCATAATAAAATCACTTTATAATTTATAACTAAACTCCGATAAAGATACATCAATCTATATCATACAGTGTTTAGCCTTCAACGTATTATGGCGGATCGTATACTCCCCGTTATGGTTTTAATGTTTTTTTTCATCGGAAAGGTTTGATTCAACTTTTGTATGAACTAAAAAATAATTCTAATTTATTTTTATTAATTGTTCTATATTTTTATTTTGAAGAGAAAAGATTTGTCCTGGCCGGGATTCGAACCCGTGTCTTCTGCATCTCTAGCGCAGTGCTCTAAACGACTGAGCTACCAGGGGTCGTATCCAAGCCAGGCACAAATCTTTTCTCTTCAAAATAAAAATATTTAAAATATAATACGTATTGATGGACCTAAAAAATTTATTGGTTTTCTTGGATACATTCATTCATAACCTTTAATGTGCATAAATAATCATAATGTAATAATCGAAGGGTTATCTTGTGATTTTAATATAATAGATATTTTTAGAGTAAGCCCTAACTAATTTTTAAAATGGAATATAAGTAATTTAGTTTTATCACCTGTACACCGTATATTATTCAAGTAATTTAATAATTTATTATGTCAGAATGCGACATGTATAAACCGTTGAAAAGACTCTTTTACTATAGTAACTCAATTTGATAAGTGAATTCCTGTAGATAAGATCATTGCACTCATATTTGGAATGTTCAGACCAATGGGATAAACACAGGCCTTTTTATTTTTATAAAATACAAAGTAAAAAAATAATATAGAAAACCTCAGGTACATAAATCAGTAAAGAAATTGGAAACATAATTATTTATAGGATTTTTATGACATTGTTGTATAATATATGGATTATGACTTATTTCAAAAATGAATGAAAATAACGGAATATTATTTTTCGCAGGTACGTAGCGAGAATGAAAAATGTATGACTTCTTTAATGTAAGTTTTCCATTTTGTATGTTTGTAATAAAACTTTAATTAGTACTTGATTTACTCTATACAGCTATAGTTGTTTTTAATAAAAATGATTATATTCTGCAAAGTTAGATGAGAGCGTGGTGTAAATAAATAAGCAAATTTATGAATCTTCAAAGTATTGCTATTTTAAAAATACTGCAGTTGTCGTTAAATTAAAGTATTCTTCCACGTGATATTAAATTTATTATTTGATAGGGTAAATATTTATGTTTGGTTAGCATAAAATTTAAGGAATAACAATTGTACGATATGTTGAGCTAGTAAGACGTCATTGCCATTTTCATATTTTGATAGATTCCATCCAAATAATGACAATATTTTCAGTTTATAGCTCTCTAGAAAAAAAAAATATGATGTATACTGCTAATAAACTTAACACATAAAACACTGTGGAATTAAAATTTAAGTTTCGTATAGAACCTTTAATAGCAAATCTTAATATCTTTCTTTACAAAAACTACAATTTAGTAGCACTACCACTATGACAATAAAGTAACATTATAATTAAAAATATTATTGATTAATTTCGTTACTCATGAATAACAATAGACCTTATATTGTATATTATATTTGATATTTATTATACATATATGCTTGGGAAGGAAAACCTTATTATAATCATAATGTGTTTGTATTTGAACATGCCTAGAATATGGTCAATAAGTGTGAAATTTCGGATAGACATAATATTGACGCACCCTTCAAACAATTATGACATCAAGGCGTAAAACTGTAAATATTCCCCCTTGTTAAAGTATATGTGTTTGATTAATTTTAAAGAATAAAGAGGGAATATAACCAAGATTATATATGTATTTCAGATATCTGTTTATTTACTACCATCCGTTTCGTTTATTTAACTTTCCACTAGATTTTAAATATTTACTTGAATATTTGGACCAGGGTCGTAATCTGTAGACAAGTTTGCAGGCAGCGAATGGTAATATTTACACCGTGTCTTGGCATTCGCGTATTATTATTATTATTTTTGTTGTTTACAAACATAACTAAGGAAGCTTTGTAATCACGCAAGTAAAATAATGTTGAATTCAGGTATGAGGTGGATTAAAAGATGTTTGCTGTTTTATGCAATTTACAAATTCTTTATCAATTTCTTATGAAGGTGTTCTATTTTTGAGAAGTCTTTACAACTTACAACTTTCTTAAAGTAATATACATTTGAAAAAAAAAATGAATATTTTTTCATCTTTGTTCCGAACATTGTAGTCTTTTTTTATCTTTTTGTGGCAGTATAGATACCTTTTTCTCACAACGCCGACTTTTAAACCAATGACTACAGTTGGGCAACTAATGAATGTTTTATAAAGTTCCCACCTCCGGGGGCGTCAAGAAGCATTTCCGTATGCATAGAAGCGGGCGAAGAAGGGGAGAAGTAAATGAAAAATAGCCAAAGAAGAAAGAAAAATAAACTAAAGAGAATGCTTATAAATACTAAAAGAAAGGTAGAGAGAGTCTAAGAAGAGCTGGCACGGTCAAAGACTGGCGGTCATAGTAAATATTCTTCGGGCTTAGGGTCCAATGAAAGGGCCCCCCTCAAAGGAATAATTTCCTCCGAGGACTTTCAAAGAATTTACTTAACCGCAATAAATTTCCTAAAGAGTAGGATTCAACCCTTCGACTGGAGCACTTATCATGTCCGGCCAGTGAGATGTAAGAAACAAATTTGGTTTCATTTATTTGTTTTCAAGATATTTATTTATATAGATCCAACACTTGAATGATACCATTCCTCTCTGTATTTCATCTATTTCCTATAATACTACCTGATGAATCCGAGCAGATTCCATACAATCCGAGGCTCATGCTTTACTCTATAAAATAATAGGAATATGTTTAATCGTCTGGAGAGTGGAGAAGGCCAGTGTGCTGTACGCTGAGATAAATTATTTAATCTGTGAAACAATAGATGTACCCTGTATGATCTACAGACCCTCCTAAGTCTAACCTAACCTCCAGGAATAATTAGGATTTGGATCTTAACGAGAACCTGGCATCGTACAGGCGAAGAGCGGCCATTTTACGCTCCTCTTAAGGACTGCCTGAATATTGTCAAAACCTGCATTGCCGAAATGCAAGGGAATGTGTTTAAATAAATACTGCTTTTAAAAAATCCTAGAACCACATGTAGGACTGCGAGTCTGCGATCTTGGTCATAGGAAGTTTTCCGGCTAGCCACTTCATGATTCGTATGCATACTATGTTTATTTTTTTGTTGTTCAAGATTGTTATTCTAAAGGGACTTGGTCCCAGAATAAAGTTTGTTTTCTATAATATTTTATTCACAACAGATCAAGACAGGTGCCCTATAAAAAGGAGTTTAGTTATGAAGTTTGTCCGCCTCTCAAGTTCATCGAAATAATAGCTCATTAAATCGAAAAGCATAATAATATTCCTATATATTGGCCCTTGAAAGATTGTTTTTCATCGAAATCACATTATTTATCCATTTGAAAAGGAAGCGGAATGGCTCATTGGTAGAGCTTTCAGTTGATGCCGAAAGTCCCGCGTTCAAATCAGGCTGCGGGCATATTTTATTTAATCTGTTATCAGCTGGGGATGGATCCTTTGGGGTCTAGGACGCTCCTGAGGCATACCTAGCCTCTGCAAAGCGAGTACCAAAATAGGGGGGATTTGAAGGTCGAGTGTAACCTAGGATATATAACCTCCTTGCACAACCTTTGACTATTTTTACAAACAGTACGGTCTCTACCACGCACTGAATCCATGACCTATAATTGGTTGTAGTGGAACAGATTTGTTTTAATTTTTGTTTAGTATAGATATTTGTACTCTGTCTGCATTTATCAGGAAATAGTAAAATATTCTGACCTCAATAAAACTTTTTATATTATTTTGTAAAAGTCAATTGGTGTGATGAACCCTAAGGATCATTATTGCTAAGTCCTGAACCCATCCACTAAAGGATACCCTCATCCTCAAGAAACCCGGAACTTCCTATTGAAACATTTCCTCGCAGGTAAATGCGAGCGACGCATAACTAACGTCGGGAATACAAACAGCCACAGGCTCGCTGATAGTAGAGCACACTAGAGATGCTAATTTCGATCGGAATGGCTATATGCAAATTGAAGAGTCAGTTTGCTGAAGCCGGCAAACTGAGGCGGTTGGTGTGTGGTTGGGGCCATCATGGCGGCGACTAACTTAATAATCTGCAAAACGGGGAGCATTTACCAACATCTCCCGCCTTACCTGCTTCGTCAATTAGATCTTTTATGTCCGTTAGGATTACAGGAGGAGCAGATTCTGGATGTCTTCATATTCAACCCGAAGAGGATATGAGTTCATTCCTTTCCTTCTAGGGGTTCTCATTTAGTGATAATTGTTTCTAAACGTTGTAAATTTTAATTGTGCACAGTACTATTCGGAAGTGAGTGAGTGATGTGGCTCAGTGATGTAGAGCTGAGTTGCCATTCCGAAGTTACCGGGTTAAAATTCTTTTTAACTTCATCAAAAATCAGGGGAAAGATCCATTTGGGTCTAGGACCCTACTTGTGCTCACCTATAGGAAACTGTTACCAAAATTAACTATTAAGTAATGTCGAAAAAACAAAACTATTGACATTTTTGGTACAGTAATCTTGCATCACTCTCTTTTGCATCTTGGATCTTTAGCAAAGTGAACCTTTAAGATGGTTTTTATGTAACAAATATTTATTTAGTTCTGCATTTAATGTTTTACTATCTTATTACTTTAAGAATCGTGTTATAATCTTATGTTAATTTATGAATAAAATTCTTCATGTGGCACCCATTTCTAAATCGACTATTTCATTGAATTCATTCAGGAACAAGCTTCTTTTTTTATAATACGGTTTTAGAATATGATCTTTGATGGACGAAGGGCGTGTCCTAATGCACCAAATTGAGCTACTTCTACACTGCGAATTAAACACCCTAACATCTAACACTGTCGTTTCAAAGCCAAAGTGTAGTACAGGAAGATTCGTGGAACATAGAAGGTTTACTTTGAATCAGAGTTTCTGAAGCGAGTGTGCTAATTTCCTAATTAAATCTGTCGTAATTTAAATCCTTAATTACTGTTGTCACTAACTCAGTTAAGAATTTCCGGTAATGTTAAGGGGATATAAAATTACTCTTGAAAATTCTAAAAGATCCTTTTTTTAAATCTATTCGAATTTGCAACAATTAAATAATATAAATGAAACTAAGGTATGGCAAAAATGTAATTTCAAAGAATACCCACTGGTTGTACTCAAATAATAGAATAACTTAGAAGGCCCTATCTCATTTTTAAACGCCTCAGAGGATTATTGTAAATTGAAGAGGGATATAAATTTAAACGTTTTGGGTATGAATAAAGGATGTTTTGGGTATATATGGAATAAAGTATTTCATGAAGAGGTAGATATCAAGTTCGGGTCAAATCAGCAACCAATGGGACGTTAAGATCATTGCAATACAAACCCATAGTAATATTTTGTGGAATTTCTAAAATAAAAAAGAAAATCTGTTCTCTGAGAGAATGTAAGCGAATCGATTTGGTTCCAATTGGAAGGACTGAAGATAAAAACAGATTACCAATTGTAACTTAATTAAAGGCCCTATTACCATAAAGGAATATAGACAGAACTTGAAAGGAAAAGAAAAAGATAATTTTTGAGGAGATCACAGACTTGAAACTGTGAGTAGTAACTTAGAGTTTGGCTTGGACCCATACCCACACTGAGGAAGGGTATTTCCTGGATGGAGAGAAGTTGGAGAAAATTTCCTACTAACCTGAGGAAGAATTCACAGATAAGTTTTAATTACTTTTTATACAAGTGTTTTATGACAATACTATTAATCTGAATTATCCATGTCAAAGTTTCATATATTTATACTAATCGACATCAAAATAAACGTTCCATCTAAAAATTAATGAGATTCAGTACGAGAAGAATTCGATGGTCTAGTGAAGCCTTAAAGTTTTAAGTGTTGAAATAGCTCAAAAACTTTATAACAAAAAACAGCAAATACTAATAAAAAAATTATTTTCTCCGTGCTTTACTTTTTATTCGAACAACCGATAAAATTCATTATGTTGATCAAACTTTATGATTTTTTTCTAGTCCCTTGGCTTTAATAATTTTGTTGAAAATAAAATAGTAAGGATACAAAGGATCTCTTTTACTGCACCAGGTGCATTTTAAGAGAGAAAATGCGAAAAGGATGATTTTCTTGAGATTAATTTGATGGTAAGAGTGGGTGTCTAGCGATGGGGCTCACTCTTCTTTCTGATTGGATAATTCTTTATGATTGCGCTGTTGAGCTGCGTATATAGCAGCTATTACCAGAAGACTGCCTAATGAACCTAGTTTTGAAGTTATTCCAGTAAGTAGTTGTAAACTGGCAGTATCTTTCTGTCCTTTATTAATTCAGTGTACTAAAATTGTTTATAAATAATATTGAGTTCTTGGCATTTATTTCATTTTTTATGATAAACATACTTGAAATTTATCATGCGTAATCAGTACGCATTCACTTCAAAGGCTTACCTAACTCTGATAAGAATGATAAGAACATTCTAGATTGTTGTGCAATTGTTAAGTATATTGTCTATCTTGATTTTATTATTCGATCCCCGATTATTCTTCATTTTATTATTATTATTTTAGTGTGTATTATTTTTAAAATGTATTATGCGACGCCCTCGCTTAGCAACAGCTAGAACACTATCAGAAATCTTTAATCTGGCGAGAAAGGAGAGAGCGTTTGTCCTGAAATCTATGCCCTGGCTTTTGGAATAACAAAAGACAAGTCCCTTTGTAGTCTCCCAAAGAAGGCTGATATCATCTCCTAGCCTCCAACCAACATATAGTTCCTTCTTTTTGTATACTTCTTTTCATGAGGATACAAAAAAAAAATTGTAACATTATTTACAAGAAATCTATTTCGTATATAACTTTCTTGCTGATCCGTGACACCGAACTAAGTTAGGAAATCCTTATTTCAATGAGTATATTGTTTCAACCCTAATCGTAAGGATCAGAACATTAACTTTCAATACATAGTTATTACACAACTGTGATAGAAGTAAAGTAAATTATGAAACATGCTAAAAACTGAAAGGAAGATTTTCCAAATGGAATATATCAAATAATAAATATGAAGAATATTATTACTAATTACCTCACGCCTATTTTATTTATTATTTCTTTTTTTTTTTACACAACCATCAACTTTCTTATGCAAAAAAACTATAAATATTTTTTTTATTATTATTATTATTATTACCGCTGTATTGTTATTTTGTATTTTACCACCAATTTTATTTAATAATTTTATAACGACTGTTATTTTATAAATGTCTCGCAACAGATTGTATGACATCAACAACACAAAATTGTATCTTAGCATTTCGATAAATAAATCGAGAATTTAATTTTCCGTTTTCAATCTAGAAGCAATGAATGTAATGTGTTAAATGTTCTTTTAATATTTAGTTTTTCAATTGTTTATTAAACCTCTGTATTACTAACATTTAACACTTCAAATATATTTATCTTTTTTCTCTCTAATCATCAACTGTGGGATAAGTACTTGATTGAGACTTCTGTCACTTAGACAACAGGAAGGGATATAATTGAAACAGGGGAGGTATTTGTTCTAGATCACGTTCAACGATTTCTCCCTATTTTGGGTATTCAAAACATAGAGGTTGGGTGAACCCCAAGAGGGTCATAGATGACATAAGATCCATTTCCGACTTTAACCGATGAAATAAAAATCTGAAAAAAGATTGGTTCAAAATATTGAGAAAAGAAATCGAACCCGAGTCGCCTGCATCTGTAGTGTGGTGCTCTAACCAATGAGCTACCAAGGCTCGTATCCATTCCAAGCCATTCAATTCCATTCTTTTCACCGATCCTATAAAAAAAATTAAGTTATTTATTCTCAATTGAGCCCCACGAATATTACATATATATATATATATATATATATATATATATATATATATATAAATTCTGGGTTTGCCGAGGATCTTACGTGGATTCACGGCTGAGATGGTATGATTTAGGGCAATTGTGGGGCAACGACGAATAAATATCGATGCTCTATTCTAACCACGTATCTCGAATTTGGGATATTTCATGTCTTCCCCTTCTTCTGATTTAAAAAAAAATGTTTATTATTTTTTGGCTTCTTATCACTTTATGATAAGATAAAATTGTTTGTACACAATCCAATGAGAACTAAATCCTAGCCCAGAAACAAAACTGAATCAGTTTCCTCAAGATCCCGTGAGATAGCTTGATAAACTTCTAGAAATATTTCTAAAATAGTTCTATGAATAAATTAAGATGAATTTATGAAGATTATTTATTTTATTAACGCATATATTAAAAATTATTATTTATATTTGAAATTATTAATGTCTTACTTCGTTTTGCCACTTTTGTAAACTGATGTTTATTCATGATAATTTTTTTGGAAGATAAAATGCTAAAATATATGCTTAATTCACAATTAATTACAAAAACTCATGTATATGACAATTAAAGACATAAGGAGCTTACGGAGTAGAGCTTTGGGGCTCCACTAACCCAATGGATTCCTATCGTATTCAATCCTTACTATCCGAAATTCTTAAAGCTCTATTTATTTTCTTCTATTAAATTCTATTTAGTTACGAATAAACTCACCTATAATACCCTCAATTTCCCATTTGTCTCTGATTTTGCCCGAACCCGATACAGATATGATACAGTCCTTTATCCATTTTATGTCCAACTTTATCCCCACTGCAAGCCATTAGTTTCAAATCTACCTACTTCTTCAATTCCTGGTAATTCTGGAAGGCGTCTCAAAAGAAGATGGGGTCGTGACTTTCTAGGCTGAATTTCTTATTTGAATACTAACATTATTAATAAATATAACGGTGGGTAATTTCTCTATTTGCCTTCATCACTGCCATTATGCACTAGTCCAGCCATTACATTTACTTTTTCAAGTTCAACTTAAAAGAAGAAGAACTTAGAAGTTCTAACTGTTGCTAAGCGAAATAATAATAAAATGAAGAATAATCGGGGATCGAATAATAAAATCTAGATAGACAATATACTTAACAATTGCACAACAATCTAGAATGTTCTTATCATTCTTATCAGAGTTAGGTATGCCTTTGAAGTGATTGCGTACTGATTACGCATGATAAATTTTAAGTATGTTTATCATAAAAAATGGAATAAATGCCAAGAACTCAATATTATTTATAAACAATTTCAGTACAATGAATTAATAAAGGACAGAAAGATAGAAGGTCCATCTTCTTTTTAGACGCCTCGGAGGATTTTCAGGAATTGAAGAGATTGCGAAGTGTGAAACTAGTGGCTTTGAATGGAAATGAAGTTTGTCATGGAATGATTGATATCGGATTCGGGCCAAATCAGCAACAAACGGGACATTAAGGTCATTATGGATTAGTTTGTTTGTAACAAAGTAAGGGGCATTAAGAATTTTACGAAGGATTTTGGATTGTAAGGATAGAATACGAGAGGAATTCGATGGCTTCGTGGAGCCCCAAAGCTTTGCTGCGTAAGTCCAGCTGAGTCTTATGATTGTCATATATGTGAGTACTTCTTAATTAATCGGGGACTTGGAGCGTTTGCCTGGTAAATCTTGAAGAAACCTAAAAAGGCGAGTCGTTTCAGGTTAGTTTGAGGATTCCAAGTTAAACATTTGTCAAGGTGTAGTGGGAACAGGAATCATTGGGATGTTATTAAACGATACAGGAGGACAGGAAGTCGTTGGTTTCCATTAATAAATAAAAAAATATAAAGTTAAGTATATCAGTATTGTTGCCCTGTTCTTTTTATCCTATATATTATCGTATCGATATCAAGTTTTAAGTTTAAAAACAGCTCCCAGTAAAACGAACCAAAAATGCAGCTTTTTCGTGACTTCTGTTCATGATATTCTCGTTAGCAGCTGAAATAAATATGCTATAAAATAAACATCCGTTTTTTTTTCTATTTCTATGCAGGCTAGTTTGGCAATAACTTAACGTTTCGTGACTTGGAATACTTATTAGGTACTTTAAAGTTGTACGTTCACATAATTGGAACAGCGGGATCTATAGATTAGGTTAGAAGAAGAAAGTAAAAGAAGATGGGGGGAGGGGGAGGTAATCATGTTTATTCGATTCAAATGTCCTTTGATTTTATATTTTATTTATTTCTTTGTAGCAGAAATGATTAAATAAATTACAAAATGTTTATTAAATAAAAAAATATATGATCCATCTTCCCACTATTCATTATAAAGAAAAACCCCGTTTATAATATGCTTATTTCAAAGATTATGGTTTGAAAACAACAAAAAAAAAAAAATAATAAATTCTTCTATTACATACTTAGTTTAACAAGAAACATGGAATGAACTTTAAGGGTAGGTATATAAAATATAATATCAAGAAAAAAAAATTTTCAGTTAGCCCTTAATGGGTTGAAAACTTTCACTAACAAACTGTTGTTTATTCATTTAACGTCACTTTATGCTGTTATGGCTAATTGGACGATGCTACATTGGAAGCTCTAAATTTTGCCTACCTAGGTTTACTTAGGATAGGGATTTGTAATGAGTACCTGACATCGGCTCGGGAACCCCGTTTAACGTCCCTTCCGAAGAAAGGCATAACCAATGATAAAAGCTTGTATGTTTTTTATTTTTTATTTATGTTATAAAAGAAAAAAAAAATTTTAATCCCTTTTTTATTAAACATCTTCTCTACAACTTCATTTGATTTTTGTTGTTGTTCGTGAAAAGACATTTTATTAAGAAAAAAGGAGGACAATAAAACGAATCAGCTTCGAGTTTGCCCATTATTTTATAGAAAGTTTTCCAAGACTGGAGAATGGTAGAAAGTCTTGAAGAGCGGGGTGCGTCCTTTAGGATGGAGATCTTAGCCCTGAATTAGAATTCATTTCAGGCTTGATGTCCTTCTTATATTTTAAATTCCTGATAAGAAACTTTGTCGACATTTCCTCGAATATGAAATACAAAAGGCAATTTTAGAATCGTTTTGGGTTATTGTATTTATTAGTTAGAATCACGAGTGAGTGTGGTTATTCACCTTATTGGATTTAGGAGAATTCTTTTATTTTGTTCATTAAATTCTAAAAATTGAACTAGAAATAAGTACTTGACAATTTCTTCTTTAATTTAATTAATTTAATAATTTAAATAACAAATATAATTTAATATATTTAATTTTTTAAATAATTTATTCATTGAAATTTGCAACTGTATTATAACAATACAAGAAATAGGAGGAATGGTACACATATTTAAATTTAAATATAATTTGTTCAATAAACTCATTGGAGCATTTTACGAAAAATTATTTATTTTATTTTATGTTTTAGTTTCAATTTACAAATTCACAAAAAAATAGAACTAATAATTGTTATAAATATAGAAAGATTAGGTTGAGAAAACGGTGTGAAAATTATTAACTGCTGTTAGTTGACCAATGCAAAAAAATATATTGCAAAAAAATAAAACAATCAATGAAAATTGCAGGAAGTAATTAATTAGAAAATTGTAATTATATTTTAATTTAATTTTTTACCTTTTATGCTAGTCATGTAAAATATCTATGACTCAGTAATTGATATTACTTTTATAATCACACCGAAAACAAAAAAAAATAACTCCACATTCTGCATAGTTAAGAACTGCTCTTTTTGGGAGCATGAAGTTTAAACAATGATGCATTTCAAATTACTCACGAAAATTTACTAAGATGAAATACATTGAGTAATATAATTATTAATTTCAAATTTTGATATTTTATCTTTGATGTAATTATGAAAATGTAACTGTATGAAATTATTTATATTCATTAGTTCATGGTAGAGACTTTACATTTTCTAGCCCAACGAATGTGAATGGAGGTGAATAGAACAAGATCACTTAAACCTTTATTATTTTGTTAATTTAATTTTCTCTGTCATAAATATCCTTCAATAATTTATTAAAAGTGTATCATTACTTCTGTGTTAATTATTTATAATAATTAATTTGTGTATAACATAAAATGTTAACCTTTGTTCACTTTATTTACCACAAATGCGCTAAACCTTCAGTAATAATTTTGAAATTGTTTTATAATATATTAAAGTTGTAGCCAATACAGTAGCCGAAAGTAAAATACTAAAAAAAAAGTTGAACTATATAAAATATTTTTTCTATAACAGATAGTCCAAAGCAACAGGTTATAAAAACACTAGGTTTCTTCTGGATCATCACATCATTAGGTTTTTTCTAAATAGAACATTCAGAAGCTCTTCTTAAAATTTTTCTTTGACAGTTTTTTGTGAGAGTCATGCATGTTGTTGGATGAATTCGTTGAGTGTTGACTTGCCCCTGCTATCAATCACGTTTGAACGGGACAACTGGTGAGGGGTTGGCCAATTGAAACATATGTCATTTCTTTTTAATATTATTATTCAATTATATTTTACATCCAACGGGGATAACTGTCATTGAAGATTATAATTTATTAGTTGTAGACATTTACAATTTTTTTTTACATTAACAGAAATTAACATTAGTAATATTAATTTCTGATACTTTCATATAATATTCATGGATTATTTTGAAATTACACAACCCATGAAAGTTCTGGGTTCAGTACAGGGTAGAGACCGTACCGGATAACGGTTGTGCAGGGTGGTGATTTGTCCTGGAACACGCTCAAACATTAAGTTTTACCCACTTTAAAGAGGCAGCCTCAGAAGGGCCCTAGATCCCAAAGGGTACATCTTCGGCTGGTGACAGATTAAATAAAATCCGACAGCAGCAGGCTTTGGAGTCAGGTCCTTAAGCATGGCAACTAAGTGTTCTACCACTGAGCCACTTCGCTTCCTCTACCTCACAACCGCTACTGCTTAACTGAGTCTTGCTGGTTTCTTGTACAAACATGCCCATGAAGATAGGAGTGAATGTGTTCTGATAAATGAAAACAGACCTGTCTTAAACGTGAACATGGTTTTATTTAAAAAAAAAATAATAAAGAGAAATGTTTTAAATCATATGAAAAATATAATGGAAAAAACACACACACTTATTGACTAGAGTAGTTAATTATTTCATTTACTATTAATAGATTATTTGATAACAAATATGTAAACTAAATGAATTTTTCACAGAATTTAGAAGCGTTTTTAAGTAGTGTATACTAAGTAAGTAGTGTATACCGAGCTAATTTCAAACGTCTATCCAAGGATTATTAGTCAAAGCCATAGAACAACTCCTCGGTCAACCTCTTGAACGTTAAGCTCGTCTGCTCAGCGCTTAACATTATCTTTTTAGAGATTCACTCGGCACTGATCGGAACGCAAATTTTAACATATACGATACTCACACTTCAACTACCCTGACGGTACCATGCTTTGCATTTCCACGTTTTATAAGATCATAAATTCTCCAGAAGACATTTTATTATATCGAATACTATACCCAATGAAAAAAGAGGAAGAGGCAGACCAGTACTGCTATGGCTGAACAGTGTGGAAGCAGATCTTACCCTACCTGACGCTCCTAGAGGTTAGAACATGGACAAGAGCTGTGGAAGTTCGGTCAAAGTTGATGAAAAATGTCTAGAAAGGTCAAGGTACTCCATTAACCATATCACCGTGTAAAGAAGATGTTATATATTTTTAAGATGTAAGATGTTATAGAATTTATAAGTGCCCTTTTTTTCGCTTTTTTGCAGAAATATAGATAAGTGAAGCTCAAATTCATGTGCATTGCAAGTTGGTATTTACATATACTTGTACTAAGATAAATGGGAGTACAATATTTTTTCAATTGCCTACTTAATTAGCATCACGTATATCGCACTATTTTGTTTTGTAATTACGGAATATTTCTGGATTCAATAGCTGATGTTGAAAAGGCATATAATTCTAATTACTTTTACGATAAGGAATGTAATTGTAAAATAACTGATATTTCATTTACAGATAACTAATACTGATAGCCATATTAATAACTGATTGAGTTCAGTTCTAAAATAAAAGCGACATAGATGGCAGTTAACAGGATTTATCATTGAGTCGATGAGTCCTGAAGCGCGATAGGGGTCATATTAACCTGTAGCCTTCGAGCCTAATTTAGATTAGTCTACTGATATCTGGGTAATTGAAGGTGTCATAATTAACAAATAGATCAAAATTCTTTTCAGGTTTAGTTAAGAGGGAAGATACATGAATGACAATTTATTTGACCATCAGCACAAATAAAAATCAAGCAGCCAAAAATGGAGAAAAGAATGATCTATCGTAGCAAGTTGAAAATCAATTGCTGGTATTATTCTATTTAAATTGTATTTCTCGTTTTATAATTTCTTAATCCGATGTCTCGGCACAAATATTTTTCACAATGAAAATATTTTTTCACTTATATTATATTTTATATTATTATTATATTATTATATTTTAAAGATTTTAGTTTACATAATTGTGCATGGATGTCAGAAATACATTACACCACTACTTCAAATGAACAATGCCATTACTTAAAAAAAAATAGCTTTCCAATAGAGTATTTGGAAGTTCCATGTGAGTTAAAACAATAAAAATGAGGGTATTGGTAAAGCAAAGCATTACTATTCTAATGATGGTAATGAAATTATTTTATTAGCTAATAGAAAATTTTTAAAAGAATTACATTGCCTTTTTTTTTATAACATATGTCATTATACCAATTAATTTCCAGTTCAAACTTGAGACAACTTAAAATATGACTTTATCAAAAACAAAAAAAATGTTGGAAATCGAAAATCAGATATGTCGTTCCTGAGTTAAAAAGTTCCAACCAATACAATTTCTAGTGAAGGCTCAACTCAAAAATGTAAATTTTGAAGGAGCGATGTATTAAAATTAATTTTCATTATTTTTAAATGATATTTTGGATAACATATATGAATAACTTATTCGAGCCTCGTAGCTTTAATAATAAAAGACTAATTAAATTGTTGTTTGATTAAATTAAAATTGTAAATTAATAAATTAATTTAGTTAATCGTTTACATACTCTTTATGAAAGTACCGTACTTCCGACTGCTATATGTTGATGGCTATTAACTTTGGCGAATGAACATTATCTTATGGTATTGTTTAGAATATTCCGTTCGATAGAGATTGAATACACTGGGGAATATAAGAGGTCAAACCATGCAAAATGCAGAGCATGGCTAGTACAATGGAATTGATGTCATCGCATATATCAAGATGAGCGTGTAAAAGTGTTGCGATCTGAAACGAAAGAGACTGATAGAGGAACGAGGATTGGACCAAGATGCAAGAGGGAGATTGTGTTTTGAGTAGCATAACGGATCATGGTTAATGTAGTATTGCGTGGGAGTTGGTTTGTAAGCAGAGATTGGTGGTATCGACAACAAACTTTCGGGTCGACCTTGCCTTTTCTTATTATTTATAATATAAATTTTTTATATTACTTTTTATCTAATTTCTACATCTGTAGCCAGCATAAAATTTGGCTTTGTTAACGTTTTCAAAACAATGCTCAAGAACAATATCTACAAAATATTGATAAACTGTATTGTTATAGTCATCAATGTGGTCTTCTGTATCTATGATATAGGAGATGACATAAATCTAATCTATATCACAGATTTATGATTTGCTTTTTGTAATACCTCTGATGCTTGGGATTGTGAATACAGAGAGTTTGAATAAAAATTGTTAATAAATTTAATAAAAAATATCTTTATATTGACATAATTTTATTATTACACTAAAATAAAAAAAAAATAGAAGGCATTAAATTTTTAATTAACTCTTGAGATTGTATAAGAAGATTGTCGCTAGTCAGTTTTTATCAGCTGTCAGTTGTCTTTATATATTTAATTTATTATCTACGACTTAGGAAGTTTTATCGTCTGCTCCATTGCTATAAATAATTTTCAGTATCTTATCACGAAAACAGATGGTTTATAATGGAAATAAACTGTAATTAAAATAATAAAGAATTAAATCCCACAATAACAATTACGGGCAATTACTCTGTTCTTTTTATATATACTGAGTAGTTACGATTTTTTAGTTATTAATTGAAATGTTAATTTTATTCTGGACCTCTTAGTTTCACAGTTTCAGTTATTAGTGTCTGGTTTTAATAAATGGGTAGAAATAATTTAGAAAATGAATAAAATTGATAAATTATTGAGTATATTTACGTATGCACTGATAGAATTTTTTTCGCCCTTTCACATACGTGGAAGACTGACTTTTAAGAAGGCGGATAAATAATTGAATAAGAAATATCTTACAGAAATCGTGGGATCTCGATAAGAACATGTGTTTGGCTTTCCTTGGTCTCAAATCTGCCTTTGACACGGTTTAAGATGAAATATGGGAAGCTCTCAGAGCGAAGAACATTCTGAGAAACCTGATAGAGGCGATTAAATCTATACACCAAGAGCCCTAAGGAATCATATTGTTTTAATATTCCAAAGGGGATCAAACAAGGAGACAGCCTAAGCCCTTTGTTGTTTTTATTCTGTAAGAGAAGAACGGACAGAACATTCCTGGTACGTAGGAATCTTAATCCTGTAGTAATACAGCTTCTCCTCTACGCCGACGACTTGGTATTTATTACGGAAACTGTGGAAAAGTTGCAGCTGGCAGTCATAGAATGGTATGAAGAGCTTTACCGAAAAGGGATGCTTATAAATACCAACAAAATTAAGATCCTACATTGTGGAAGGAAGAAAGAAGATATCCACAAATACTGGAAAAGAATTAGAAGTGGCGACAGACTTTACATACCTAGGTACAGTGATGGACGGATCTGGGAAGGTAGACGCAGAAATATCAAACAGGATTAACAATGCAAATGCAGTTTACTATCAGATATGTAACACTGTGGTAGGGAAGAGAGAGGTAGGTAAGGATGTCATGCTCCACATCTTCAAGATAGTGTGTCTGCCCTTACTTTTGTATGGAGTGGAGAGTTATATATTAACAGACCGACAGGAGAGTAGAATCACAGATCGAGTTCACTATCAAAGGATTCGTCAGGAACTGGAGATAGTCCCATTCAAACAGCTCCTAGAAACTCGTCAGCTGAAGTCGTTTGGCCATGTTATAAGGATGGACGACCACAGAGATCCTTTAAAGAGCATGGAAAATGCCTCAGATGGCAGAAGACTTAGAGGCCGCCCTTGGATGTCCTATCTCGACTACATAGATCGACTCTGTAGGGCGCGGGGGAAGGACCTCCGACAGGCCAGGGACCCAGCTAGAAAGAGGGAAAATGGAATTCTCTTCTGGATCCTCCTCTACGCTGAGGAGGCGCTAAAGAAGAAGAAGAAGAAATAATTGGATTTTAAATAAATTTTGAGACTAGGTTTTTTGGATGAAGGACGGGGTAAGAATATTCTAAGGAGGGTACAGGTGATGTAAGGAATTCCTAAAATACAGATTTGGTTTTTAAATTATTCTGAGAATTATTGATTAGTTATATTTAAAATTCTACGTTTGTTTATTCATTTAACATCACTTTATTCTGCTATGGCTAATTGGACAAAGCTACAGTGGGAAGCATAAATATTGCCAACCCTGGTATTGTTCGGATAGGGATCTTTAACGCTTACGTGTCATCCTATAGGCACGAGGACCCCAATTTACGTTCCTTCCAAACGATGGACGTAAATTTTTCACTTCATTTTAAAAACCATAGGGACTGGATGATTATACAGTGAATTAATATAAAACTATATCTTAGTAGAGTTTCGGGATTCTAATTTTATTTTATCATGCCCTAAAACTGAAAACCTACTTATTAGTGAATTTAAATAATAATAGTTTTAAAAGTAATCATAATAATATCACTAAAAGCCTCTACTTTTAGAGTATTAACATACTCTAAGACATAATAATACCCTATATGGAAATCTGTATTGTTATTCTAAAGGAGCTTGTAGAGATTAAATAAAGAATTTATTATCATTATTATAAAAAGCTGAGTTTTCTTTTTTAGGGCATGTTGGATACGTGTATATTTATTTTGGACGATACCTGTATTGTATGTAGATTGGGCATGTAAGGCAAATATGATATATTGTCAAATGTAGTTTTGTATTTATTTACTGGGAGCGGAGTAGCGCAGAGGTAGAAAGTTGAGTTGAGAAAGCTGTATCAGATAATTTAATTAATATGTTAACAGCCTGATAACAGGTGGATTTTGTGGGATCTGGGGATCCTTCAGGAGCTCAACCAGCCTATATAAACTGGGTGACTTTTATAGGGGAAAAACAAGGCGGTTGAGTGTGATTTAGAATTCGTAATGTTGCATTAAATCAGTACATTCCACCACATACCTTCATTGCACAGCCCCAGACACTTCAGTGGTTATAATAATACAGGTCAGGTACATAGGAACCTCAGAAGCCTATAAGTAAATAAAATATAATACATAATGAAGAAACATGTAAAAATATTACTATGTTTAATCTTTTAGCCGTGAGAAACTACGAAGGAGTGAGTATTACATAAACCTAGCTCCTCGCCATCAAATCCTTCATTGCAGAGCCAATCCCAAGGCTACGATAAAGTAGGGATCTTGTTTACCGCCAGTGCCTTATAAATCTCGAAAAGCAGCCGGCCTCGTTGAGCTGTTGTTCTCATGATTAATAATAACTTCCGCTATAATATCGCATAATGAACAGCAATGATTATCGTAAAGGCAGTGTTAACTTCAGCAGTAACTTTTCCACTTTTATTAGACTCGCCCACTTCCGTTAGGCTCCATTAATTTCGGGATTCATTACCAGAGCTCGCTGGAGCAGTTAGTGCACCGTTTATTAGCCCAGTGCATTTGTGAAATTAGGGGCATAATATTAAAATGTCTTTACATTTTATGGGATATTTTATACCTTTCATATTTTTATTTTTATTTTTTTAAAGTGAATCAAGTACTAGGACAAATTAATACTAATATAAAAACAAGTATTTTCTGTACAAGAGGATTTACAAACTATGAAATATGATTTATAATTTACAACACACAATTTTGTCACATCATAATTTATATAGATTTTTTTAGTCAGCATAATGAATACAATTTTTTTAAAGCATAGTTTATATTGATTTTTTTAGTCAGCATAATGAATAACAAGGAATTAGGAAGCTCTGTGGGAATAGCCCTGAATTGCTATGCAGTAAATTTGGCCTGTTGGATTTATGAGTCGCCTGGGGCTCACCCAGTCTCTATAAAGTGGGTACCCTCAATCGGGGGAAAATCTGGCGATTGAGAGTGATCTTGGACAAATCACCTCCTACAAAACTGTATTACTTGACTTACAGTCTCTTCCATGTACTGAACCCAAGACCCTTCACGGGTTTTAGTGGTGCCGTATTTTTTAAAATGTATTATACAAGTATAAAATTTCCGTAAATATCTAATCTTCAAGCAGTCTTAGTAAGTGCTTAATTCTAAGATCGGGCAACATTAGACTTTATTTTATACATACAAGAGTTTAAATAATTGACGAATAGTAATATCTTATACAATTAAGATCAGCGTATAAGGCATCTAGTAATACTACTCAACCTTTATTATATATTAGGGACTACAGTTTTTCTTTTAGTCCTTAAATGAAGTAAATCATATGTATTTCGGACGATTAATAATTGTATTTAAAATCAGAAAAACATAATGGGTGAATTCGTAAGTGAAATATTTCTTTAGTTTTTTTAAACTAATATCTTTAGAAATTTACAACTGTATACTAAAAAATACTAGAAAGCTCTCAAGGCAATAAAATAACAGAGAAACAAACAAATGCCTGTAAATTGTTGACGGATTTAAGATAATAGGCCCGCAGACAATATTTTTTAAAATTAATTAATTTATAATTAAATAATCGAAGATAATTTTATTCATGACCAATTAAGGAATATTGAGGAATTTGCGAAGGATTTTGGATTCAATACGAGAGGAGTTCGATAGCTTAGACCAAGGCTTAACTCGGTTAGTCCTTAATGGTCATTTGAATAGGTCATTTGTAACTAGTTTGGTGCCTGTCTAGTAAGTGTTGTAGTAGGCGGAAATGGACAACTATTTACCGCCGTCACAGTCTGAGTATTCCAAGTCAAACTTTCTTAAGTATTTTAAGTATTAGATATGTTCTAATAAGTGGAGTATTGTTAAAAGAACGCTTTAGGACTAGAAGCCAAGGCATATGATGAGCATTAGAAGAAATTGGGTGTTTTCTGTTCTGCCAGGGATAAAACGGACGGCTAACTATTATGATATACTTAGAATTATCTTTCTGTGAACTAAGAATAGATAAAAGCATATAAGATTTTATAAATTACGAATTGAGGAACTTGTAGTATCGTGTTTTCGATCCTGAATATAATTTTTGTAACCTTCGCTCAATCGTAAACCATTACCTCTTAAATGATTTTTTTACATATCATTTGTGATAAACTGCCAAAATTTCGATTTACTTCCAAAAATGCAAAAACAATACTACCAGAATACCACAGAATCATTCCAACGTTCAGAGATAGAGGAAAACATCTTTTATTTATTTTGTTTGTTTGTTTATTCATTTAAAGCCCACTCTATCCTGCCGTGGCTAATCAACGATGCTATAGTGGGAGTCCTTAATTTTGCCGATCCAGACATAATTAGGATAGAGATATTCAACGAGTACCTGCCACTGTACTGGCTCAACCACCAGAGAGAAACACATTTTACGTCCCTTCCGAAGAACGGCTTAACTAAGGAATTTTTAATCCCTTTAAAAAATCCTAAGGCCACCTGGAGGTTTGCGAACCCTCTATCTTGGACGAAGTATGTTGTTATGCTAACCATTGGTCGACCCCATCTTCTATTTTAATTGGTTAGATTCTATGAGAATGCGGTGAAAGCTATTTTAAGTAAATAGCATGTCTTTTTCGATTTTGAAAAAACAATTAGATACATCCTATAGCTAGGACAGTGACAAATTCCTAACGAATGATGACATTAATAACATTGCAAAAGTTTTATGGACACATTTCTCAATTACGGTACAGGCAAAGTTAGCCCTCAATTAATCGCAATGAACAAACTTAAGTAATCACTCTTCCCCATCTTGTCAAGAAAATAATTTGTTCTTCTGTTAATCTTTTCATTACCTCTCTTCTCAGTAATACAATATAGTATAATCGCTGGCTTTAGTTATTGATATAAATTTATATATATATATATATATATATATATATATATATATATATATATAATATTGAAAACTAAAAAGAGACCTTACATAAATGTTAAGACCGTGGAAAAATTCCAACGAAAAGCAGATAATTTCTATTTCTGTTTTAGTTTGGAGACTTAAGGCTTTTCGTTGGAATTTTTCCACGGTCTTAACATATATATATATATATATATATGTATATATATACAGCATTTTTACGTGGACTTGCAAACTAACGTGCGCAGTCATAGAAACATCGCTGATCATTGGACTTCTCCTAGAGCAATATTATTATTTTTGCTTACGTCTGGGCAGCATTCACCAACAGGGCAGACTTCTATTGCATATTGCAGGTAATAAAATAATCAAGTGGTTCGCTTGCTTTTGATTAAAAGCAATAATAAATTTCTAACGAATGATTAACTAAATTAACTATTTAAAATAAAACTAGAATACATATCGACACATCAACAAGTGTCGAATGTGAAAAAACACAGTTTTCGTTTTCGACTTATAGCAGTTGCTTTAGGATTGATAATTGATATAAAATTCATCTAGAGGCATCTATCTGTCACAAAAACAATGTAAAACGAATGTCATTGGTTTGACTATAGGCACTTTTTTTTATTGAACCTTGAAACTGCTTTTTTTATCATTAAGTACCGATTTTCACATTCGATAGTTGGAAATGGCAGGGACGATATGCATTTAATTATATTATTGAAAAGAGTAAGGTAAGAAGAGACCTTAAATAAATGTTAAGGCCGTGGAAAAATTCCAACGAAAAGCCCTTAAGTCTTTAAAACTAAATTGAAAATGAATGCAGAAATTGAAAATATCTGCCCAATATTTCGCCCATTTAGGCATCCTCAGGATAGAAAGAGAATAACATGGTAACAGCAAAACAAAACATGAATAATGCACCCGAGAAACACCCCACCACCTCCAAGGCTCAAATGCAACTCAAACTTATAATATTGGATAATATTAAAATATTAATATTAATAAAATATTGGACAGATATTTTCAATTTCTGTTTTAGTCTTCTAGACTTAAGGGCTTTTCGTTGGAATTTTTCCACGGTCTTAACATTTAATTATGTTAGACAGATCAATCTACATATTTTTTTAATTTTGTCAATAAAATGCACCCTATATTAAATTTAACTAATACTATCATCTACCAACTAAACCTTCGGTAGATAAAATAAAAAAAAAACATTCGACGAAGGGTATGCCACCTCTACTGCAGTGCTTAGCATAACAATATTCTATGCCCAAGTTCATGGGTTCGCAGGTCGGCAGGATGGCTTATGATTTTTTAATGGGAGTAAAAACCCTTGGTTACCGAGTCTGTGCAGTGTCAGGTACTCGTTAAAGACCCCTATCCTAATTATGCCTGGATAGGCAAAATTTAGAGCTCCATTAGCCATAGTAGCATAAACTGAAGATAATTAATAGACAATAAATTAAAAATTATTCTTCACTGTGGTATTGAATGAAAAATGCTCAGGTTTGAATATTTAAAATACTATATTCGATAAATCAACTAATCAGTACATTATGTGAAAATACTAATACAACAGAAATTATAATTAAATGCCATATAAAATTGAAATTTTTGTTTGATGACTGATTAAAGTAGTAGAAATTTCCTTAAAGATCAAATTAACGAACATTTTAGTTCCATTTCTAAGGATGCCAAGAAAATAGACTGATCCAATGATAAATTATTTGCAGACAAGCAATTAATCAATTTCCTTTTTTTCTATGGTATATACCATAATTAGTCTATTCCACTACCGCTCTTAAAGTATAATAGGCTCAGTTGATAGTAGAGGTAATATTGTTTCTTCGCAAACGGCTATACAGGGAGGAGATTCGGCTGGTAGTTTTTCCCCTAATTAAGGATACTGATTTTAAATAGGCTGGGTTAGCCCCAGAAGGGTCTCTATATCTTGCATGGTCGATCTTTCTCTGTTAACAGGTGAAATAAATACAATTTAACTCAATATAATGTAGGAACATTGCCTGTTTTCTTCTTCTTGAACTGACCTACCAAGGATCAAGTAATTTCAGTCGTCCTTGTTTTTGTTATTTATCATTTTTTGAATGCATCCTTCTGGTTTTATTATTATCAATGTTTCTCATAGTCGCTTCCTTCAAGACATTGGAGTGTTTTATTACTACAATTCTGATACATTTATTAGTAATTTTAGTAATATAACATAGAAAATATGAAATTCCGAAAGCATAAAGAGAGGCAGAATTTCTTATTCCAGGGATGAGAGGTAACACAACACGTTACCCGAGCAGTTGTCTGATGGAACATGGTCCCTAAAGCACTCGTGCTTGCTAAAAGTTTCTCTGAAGAAAGCTGTAGTGCCTAATTTTCTCTACTCCTGTTACATATGTAAGTGCGGTTCTTTTTTTTTTTTTTATGGACCAGACCACACGAGGAGATTTGCGTGTCGTATTTTTAATGTTATTTTCATTTAAAATGGAAGAGATATCATATATAGAAATATAAATAAATAAATAAATATAAATAAAAGATATATCAATAATGAGTAGGTAAAAAATAATCAAATATTTCAACGTATGATATTTTGTTCTACGGAGTAAGGCAGCTCGGTTTGAAAGAACATTGTCTACTTATATTGGGATCTCTGGTTCAAGACCGGGTGTGGTAGATAAATATTTTCTATTTTAGCTAAAGTAATCCAAAAAAGAGAGCGGAGATGCTCAGAGCGACATACCGAAGGTCCTGAGTTCAGATCCCGCTCGCAGAATTTTATTTAGTCCGTTACTGGCCCTAAATGAATCCTACAGGATCCAGTAAGCTCATTGGGCTCACCTAGCCTCTATAAAGTGGGGACCTAAAATAAGGAGAGAAATTCTGGGGGTTCATCGTGATCTAGGACAAATCACCTCCCTGCTCAACCCTTGTCCAAGAAACAGTACAATCGCCATCACTTACATAACACATGACCCTCCACAGGTTGTAGTGGTACAGGTTCTTTTACTCTGTTTTTGCTAACGTAATCGACAAAAAATGCTATCACCGTCATTGGGTTAAAATTAAAAACATAACCCGTATTTTGTGGTTTATTATTAAAGTTACATTACTTCATTAGTAGTGCTGGTTTTCATATTGCAATAAAAGTGAGAGATAGAAAAATGAAATAGTATGAGTAAACAATTTTCTTATAATTTAAAAAATGAGCACTAAATCGCCATGTAAAAGGCTGTTGAAGAAGAGAGAACAACAATTATAACCATAACCATTTTTTTCATAACCAATTACAACACCCTAAATATTCTAAAGCTGCTCACCTGAGAGTTACTTTACTCTTACTTAATCCCAACTTAAAATATTCAAGTTAATGGGTTTCAGCGCGTTTGTTAATATTCTGATTGAAGAGGAATCGAGATTGTATTAATGATTCAGGTTAAATCCCGTTGGTGAATATAATTATATATCAATTAGATATACCCGACGATTGGATGTACTTCGGTTAACAGTGGTTTTTAATGAGATGTAAAAATAGAGGCAGAGCTTGTGATAGTTAAAACATTTTTTATTATTATTCTTTTTTTTTTTAGAAGCTCTGGAAAGCCTTTTGAATCTTTTAGAAAAAAAATGTTTTATAGTGAACTTGTCTACATCCTCTTACCACTACCCTACTTAAAATATATTTTAATATTTTAAAAGTTCCAAGCTACTGAAATTTTATCCAGGAAAATATTCATTGCCTCTAAAAATGCAGAACTAAAAAAAATATTAACAACAAATTATATATATATATAATTATATTTTTTTTTAATGAGTGTTCCTTTATTTGTTTACTGATGATAGGAAAAGATTAGCCATCTTAAACCAATTAAAGATATCATGATCGATCATATTGTACTGATCATTACTGTTTATATTAGTATCTGTAACTTATATATGTCGAATATTTTTTTAATGAAATTTTAGCAATATTTCAAATTCGATTTGGATATTTTAACCACTAATAGGAAAAAGTGAGCTGTGCATTTGGTTTGTATATCTAATTTTTAGAAATATACGGACAAGGGTGTATTTATCTCTACCGCTCTCCTAATTATTTAGAATTTCTGCCAATGGACTATAATCTTTTTTTTTTTTTTTCTTTTTGAAGAAAACACTTTATTGAAGCATTACAATCTGCCTCTTGTGGGCAATAAGTAATGGTGCTATGTAGCTTACAATCATTCCATAAAAAATCAATGATATAAACGAAATAAATGCATAAAAAATATATACAAGCGAAAAAATATATACAAAAATAAAGTAAAATATATATATATATATATAATAGAAAAATATAATAATAATAAATAAAACATAAAAGAAATGTACTGTACACATTCGTACTCTATTCACAACTTGCCTGGGGTCTCCGAACTGAGCTTCTTCCTCATGAATGAGGGCAAAGCAGGAGTCCGGGAGGCCCCAGCCCCCTTTCCCAGCCGCGTCACTGGCATTAAACGCCAATGGAAGCTGGTTAAGGGCGCTTCACACACACACACACACACACACACACACACACAGGTCGTGAGTGGAGAATCTGTCCAGTGCCAGTACTCCAAATAACATTATTATATCAGGTCTCGAGGCCATTGCCGGTTTAGGCGGCGGGGTGGGTTATAAGGATGTGTGGAACTGGATAATGACTTAGCCAGGGGGTTGCGATGACAGGCAAGGTTTTGGTGAAAGTTTGAAAATTTAGTAGGGATGAGATCGAGGACGAAAGGAATGTTGAGATCATTATGGAGGGTTTTGTTGGAGAAATAATAAGGAGCATTGACAATAGTTCTCAGGACTTTGGATTCAAAGGATTGAATGCGTCTGATATTCGATTTTTTCGCGGTCCCCCACAGTTCCAGTCCATAGGTCCAAATAGGTTTGATGATGGTCTTGTATATTAGTAGTTTATTGTCTATTGAAAGATGGGAGGTCCTACATAGTAATCTGTATAGTTGGCTGAATCGTCTGTTAAGTTCTTGTCTTTTGAGTCTGGTATGAGGATTCCATGTAAGTCTTTTGTCTAGGAGAAAGCCAAGGTATCGTACTGTGTCGGAAATGGGTAGGACGGTTTCATTGAATTGGAAAGAAGGACATGCTCCCCGGCGAAGTGTAAAAGTCACGTGTTTGCATTTTTCCTCGTTGACTTTGATCCGCCATGGGTTACACCAAATTTCAATGAGGACTATAATAAAATCCATAATATGAAAGGAAAACTCTGGAGTCAATATATCGTGGTGAAGTAAAATATAGGCCAACATTTTTCATTTATAAATAGATTTCTTCTAATAAAAATTAGCGACCGAAACATGCATAATAGAGATTCAAATTTTGAGTTTAATGAGAACAATATCAGATTGTAAAATGGGCATTAACAGAATTTTCAAAGCGACTGGCGAATCTCGTACTCTTAATGAAGTTCTTTTCTTTGGCAAAATTAGTTTTATATTGTTAATCGAAAATGGAGACTATTATTGTTCTGATTCAGAAACAAGTTTGTTTCATTTAAGTTAAAACGTGGTTTAGTAGCAAAGTGGGAGTTGATTTTGAAAAACATTGACTCAGAATATTCGACAGTGATAGTGTGTTGAATTTAAACAGACTTGCTGAAAGTTGGGTACTAACGAACAGAATAACCGCTGTAGTGATGAAATTTACCTTGAAGGTTTCTTAATCACACCTGGATATAATTGAACGTTAAGGCAGGAAAAAAGGCAAAAACATCAGGAGATCTGGTAGTCGTGGATAAACGTTTCCCAACTCTAAGAGGCCAAAGGGTGCAGAGAAAGAAGAAGTTATCGGTCTCATTCGATGCTAAATTAATAGTAATTTTTTCATAATTATCAAAATGTGATGTCTTTAAAATTGCTTTAGTAGTGGGAGGCAATTCAAAAACACGAATGATAATAAAATCGGGTGATATAATTTACTGTTGCAGCTACATATCTATCACCTCCATCCAAAGCATCGTGCACTGAGGTGAGATAAGCGCCGCCATTTTGAGGCCATATTGCTATCATAGGAACTAAATCCTGTATAACTTTTGACTCGGAGAAGCTACGCCGTACGTTTAGAATCAACTGTTGTCAAAATCTATCAATTGTGTAAAATAGTGACAGTGAATATAATAAGGTTCTAGAACAAAAGATATATTATCAAATCTATATAATGTCGGCCCAATACGAGTCGAAAAGCCAAATCAGACAGAGATCGTATACGGTTGGATAGGGCTTCTCGATCGAATGGTATTAATAAAACGCCATATGACCGACACAAACAGACCTATACTTAATAAATTGTTATTGTAATACAGTAATTATTTGTTAACTTGTTTTATAAGACCTTTTTATCAATTATTGAAGTTCATCAAAATTATTTTTGGGATATTTATATATTTATTGGGACGCACAGATTAACAAACAGTCATATGTCGCAATTGACAGATGTTTTATACCAAAGTGTTTTATGAGTAATTTACTGCTTTATCTCTAAGATGTATGCACACCATTATGTATCCACATTATTACTTTAGTTTACTATACTGTTAGCAGAAGAGTGCCATAATTCTCAAAACAAACCGCCTCCCCCACTCACTTTCGATTCTATCCATCTCGAGCTAAACTCCTCAACACTTTCTTCCCTTATTGCGCCTGAAAACGAGATGAAAGAAGGAAAAGTTCTATAAGAGTCACTAAAGTGGCCCATTGTACGCATTGGGATATGCATGCAACTCAACTTTAGGGAAGGTAAAAACTAGTCCTATCAAAACTTTTCATATCAGGCCTTCTTCCATTTTTATCGTGGAAAAAGATCCACTTTTTATATTGGAGCTGTTATGAGGAGGGACTGATGCCCGCGATTAGGACAGTGATGGGGTATATAAATCAGAAAGTATTTGCTTCGCATCTCAATTGGCATCTCGTATATTCCTATGGCTTTCCGTCACGGTATTTTGCCATGCCAATACCGGTATCACAATAGATCCAGTTATTTATTATTCCTAACAGAGACATTGTTTAAAATATCAGCATTATGTATTTTATGTTATTGCATTATGCTTTACTACTATTAAACAGATCGTATACCGAGAGATTAATCGCGGCAAAAAAAAAAAAAAATAGACAAAATGATCTCAGGAATAGAAAACTTGATGAATTCGTCGAACAATGAATAAACGAACAATATGACTTCATTCACTGTTTATAATGAAGTCTATATAATATTTAAAAGTAAATGTGTAAGTATTCTCTTTTCCTGGTACTTTTAATCCATCTTATCAGCTGAGCTCTAATTACTATAGTCTTCTAATATGTCCAAGCGTACCAGGATACCCGATACATTAGTTCGAGAGATAATGCATGATGGGATCTCTTAATACAGTCCTTGAAACAAAAACACCTTTAAGTGATTATAGTGTTTAAGACACGTAGTGTTGATGGAAGATAGAATAATAACAAAAATGAACTTTTACTGCAGCCATGAAGGAAGAAGTAGAAGAGACCGAACAAGAAGCAGCTCTTGACAGGAAGATCTGAAAAAATATAGTTGCCATTCCTAAAATATAAAGTACACACTGGAAATATCCATGGCAACCACATAAACACCTGGGCAGAAGATTCCAGCTGTTGTTAGATTTTCTTTTGTTACTTATAATCTTTACTTCATATTCAAAAGTTATGATTATTATCAATTTAATGTACTGTTCAATTTGCTGGAAGAAATCACCATTAATTTCTAAATTGCGTAATAATCACACATTTTGTCGTGGTTGAGACAATACTCTAACAGTTATAAATCGAAATATTGAGTTATGTAATTGGAATCTAACACCATTGCTTGTTCAGGCAATGGTATAAGCAGACGACATAGTACTGATTGCGGACTCTCAGGAAGCTCTTCAGACGTCACTAAATGAATGACATGAGGAACTCCAGCTAAGAGAATAACCTGGAGCCAAGGATATTATGTGATGGTGAACCCCTAGAAATAACAAACACCTACCCATATCTAGGAACAGTCATGAGCAAAGATGGTAAAATAGACCAGGAGGTTCTAAATCAGGTGATGAAGGCCAACAGACTGTACTACCAAATATCCAAAACTGTCTTCGGAAAACATGAAGTAAGCAGAGATGCCAATATTAGGATATTTAAATCGGGTTTCCTACCAGGGCTTTTGTATGGATCTGAAAGTTGGACAATTCTCGATAAACATGGAAAGAGGATGGCAGCGGCTGAAGTGAGATTCCTCTGGAGGATAGTTGGCAGGACCAGGAGGGACTGTATAAGAAATTACAGGATTCGCGAGGATTTGGGAGTAAGATCAATGCGGGACATCCTGGAAGAGCGGTCATTGAAATGGTTTGGGCTTGTCTGCAGAGTGAGTGATAACCGAAAAGCCAGGTTGTTCTTTGAAACTAGACCGAAAGGAAGACGCCCTCGTGGTAGACTCAGATGTATGTACTCCGACTCCATTGGGAGACTGGGTGCAGTAAGAGGACTCGCCATTCCGGAGATGAGAAGAATTACAAGGGACAGAGACCAATGGGCTCGGTGGACCGAGACGCCAACTCTACGCTTAGCGGCACACAGGAGTTAGAGGAAGAAGAAGAGATGAAGGATTGTCTGATAGTTTCCTTATAGGAAACCTATCCTTAATTATATTGGCTATTAGAGAATTAGATAGCTTCCAGAGAGAGAGAGAAGAATGACACGTTTACCATGGCGAAGAGTTGTGATTTAAAGGAAATTAAATGTTTCAAGGAAGATTTTGATGTGATCTAAAAAACAAAGAATCTCTTTAATCTATTCAATATGCTAATACGGTTTTACCCTAGTAAACAAGTTTCCGGAAAAATAGATATAAATACGTATATCTCCGGGATTCTGTAATATTTTCACCCAACGATACAATAAAAAAGAGACACTTTTGTAGGCGATTTTAATAGGTACTCTTTGAAAATACATTGTATGCACACAGGGCCATTTACAGGCCTTTTTGTTGCAGCCAAAGCAGTCAGGTCGACAAGCGGACAACCCAATGGCCGCGGGCACCCGCACAGTGAGCCAGATATCATTTTCTCCTCCGTCCTGGTCATTCAAAGCCAGTGAGTGCTGGATAATACTCTGACGGAAAAAAAGAGAAAGGGATACGGAAGGGTGATTTTGAAATATATTCAACAGCAAAATAAAGGATAAATTTATACTGAAATAACTCGAAACAAGTATTTTTATATTCGCAGATCAATGAAAAAAATTTGTTTATTAAAATTTGTTCAGCATTGTTTAGCAAACATTCATGTGCATGTGCTGTATTCTGATAAAAAGATTTTAAAAGGAGCGATTCAAGTGATTGAAAGATATTTTAGTGCATAATAATCATTAGTAAGCAAATGTGTAAAAACATTTACTCAAGTGAAGAATATGTAAAGTAGAGAATGGTCAAGGTTCAATAGAATTATTGACACAAAACTTTTTTACGATACAGCTACGTTTTGGTCTAGCTTTGAGGCCGACATGAAGCCAGAGAAAAAGTGTCAAAGATAATAAAACTACTTTAAAAAAATCAAACTGTACGTCTACAGCCCATGAACAGTCTGTGGTTGAGACTGTTCAGAGCATGTTCTTCCAACAGGTTTTGTCCCAATTAAAGGTACTTGATATACGTATGGGTAGGGGCAAGGTGTGCCACAGGAGGATCCCAAAGGGTCGATCTATGGGAGTAAACAGAATAAAAAATTTAACTGTAACAACTGTCAAGCCTTCAGTATAGCAATTCATTATCATACACACTGAGCACATCATACACAAAATATTGAAACAGTGCTGTTAGGACACTATTTGAGTTTTAATAAAATCCTCCCTGATTTGCTACTTAATTTTTATTGCTTATCATAAGTACATTTAAGTAATAAAAATAGAGAATTGGTAAAATTAGTTTATTAAAAAATAACCGATAGATTGGCTACCCAGCTTGATTGTTTCTGGCTCAACTTTATTTTTACCGGTCACATCCAAAAATTAGACTTTATACAAAAAAAAAAAAAAATGTAAAAAGAGGAACGTAATCCTCCAGGCAATTGAAACACATCAAAGAGAAAAACCTGAATATTCCACGATCTAATTGGACGTATGTAAATAACTGAGTACTCGCGTTACAAAGTACAATATGAAATTTGATTAAACTTCTATATTTTAAATTAAATATTTCATGATATCTGGCTGTGAAAGGATACATAAATTGTTAACAAAAAAATTAATAATGATCTAATAATATAAAAAAAAAAACTTCTGTATACATATGCTGTATTTAAAATATATTGCATCAATCACTAAATAAAATTACAATTTATAAATTGTGTATTATTTTTTAGCATATTCTCAAAAATTACTAAAGTAGATCCTACCTAATCCCACTTCGACTAAGCCAAATTTATCCAAAATTTTTAATTTATTTGAAATTCTACGTTATCTTTCCAGCTATTTTGAGGATGCTCTGAACTATTCTGAAGAACTTTAAAATTTAAATTCAAACGAAGAATAAACGACTAAAATATATTCATACCTAGGAGATAGCGAGGATTATCAGTAACAGATATTTTCACTTTATTTTGATGTTGTAAAAAATTTATATTGTATTTTTACTGTGAATTAATGAATATTAATAAACAGCATAATAATTATTAAGATTCTTAATTAATTTTAATAAGTTATAACATATATCTTAATTAATAAGTCTTATATATTGATTTTGTAGTATGTAAACTCCTACTGCTACCAAATAAATTATTCGACATTTTAGTTTATTTGGAAAATTTAAATTTTATTATACAAATATTATGTGTAGGAAAAGAAAAAATATATGTAAAACATATTTTTTTCTTCTTGACTTAATCCGACCTTTTAGCCATTCCGACCTACCCTCTGGACCCTGAGGTCGGATTAGTCGAGCTTTACTGTACACATATAAAATGTATGATTTAATATAATATATAACATACATGTATCATTAATTTTATATATTTATTACAATTAAACATTATGCCCCTATATTTTATGTTCTTAATGAAGTTGACTTCTGTTACTGAGAACAAGTAAATATTCTAAATGGTATATAATGGCATAACATAAAGGCAAACAGAGAAGCTTCTCACTGGTAGTGATCAAAGAAATAATTTAAATTAGGAGGTTCCGAGTCCATTTTCTTTTGAAACCAGTGGGTTTGAGGAGAATAAAGTTTGATTTGGACCAAATTAACGAATGGTACATAAGATCTTTATGGTTAACTTTATTCGTAACGAAGTATAGAGCACTTGAAAATGTTACGAAGTATTTTGGATTGTAAATATTGGATAAGAGAGGAATTCAATATCTTAGTGAAGCCCCAAAGCTCTACTCTGTAATTGCAAACAGGTCTTATAATAGTAATGCCAATAAGATTTTTTTTTCAGTAATTGGGAGTTTAGACCATTAGTCTAGGTTGTCTTGTTAGTAGCTTGAAGTGGCGAGCATTTTTCGTCATTTCAGTCTCATACGAAGATTCAAAGTTTAATGTTTGTTAAGATGGAGTCCTAAGTATCAAATTGGTTTTATGCTAGGAATCAGTTGGTAGGAATCAGTTGGAAGTTATTAAAATATACTCCAAGACAGGAAGACATGAGTTTACGGCAAATGGCTAAGTTTATTTTACGGGATTTGAGATAATTTTATTTCTCTAGTTTGACACAATTCTTTAAGGTCAGTGACATGGAATTGAAGAGTTTGGGATGCGATAACTTAATCTGTGTTGTTACACACGCTTCTAAAAATAGATTTGCGGAACAAGTCTTCCCAAATACCCTCATTGCAGGATTTCAGAAATGGCAGACATTTTTGGAGAAATAGAAAATAATTTGTACAAGACCAAGTTTGCAAAAAAAATCTTTTTCTTGTGTAAATAGTAAGATTTTCAATCGAAGCGTTTGGGACTAAAAACAACCAATTATAAAAAACAGAAAAAGAATATTAGAATATTCTCATTTTCAGTGACTAATCAATAGAACTTGGATTATGGTTGTCCTTATGAAAAAGGAGAAGCCGCTGGGCATTGTTTTTTCTAGTGCTCAACATGCCGTAAATCTAAAAACAATTATTTTAATGATGTTTATAGTACTGAAGAATTTATTTTTTAATTTATTGGCGGTGAAAATTTTCTATCGCGACCGATCGTAACTTCTTTGCAACAAAGCTAATCTCCTACATCTTTGTACGCACCCAACCGCTCACACAATAGCCACCAGTGGTTTACCAGATAGTGGGATGTATTGAAAGGGAGTACTAAGATAAAACAATAGGTTACTGGTTCGAGTCCCGCTGGACGGACTGTGGTCAGCAATCTGTGAATGACGGCTCGGCCCAACCGCAATCATTGGCTTAGAGCTCTACTCGTGTTCACATCAACATCAGCCTCTGGCGGTGTGAATTCGAGCTGAAACAAACACTCGAAACTGTAGCAATATGTAGCCTAGAAATTGATTAATAATAATTATATTAATCGGTAATATATTTTAGTTTAGTTATTCTAAATATTATAAATAAGATAAAAAAAGAATTTAATATTTAAACAGATTTTTCTGGTTAAATACTGATAAAATTAGGCTTATATAGGTTACAGAAACAGAGACTCAAAACGATTGGTTTTAGAATGTTGGAAATACATATATTCCTTAAGCAAGACACCGGTAGGATGGTTACTTATATAAAAAAAGTTCGACCAGCTATTCAAAAAATTTAACCCTCATCCAGATATCCTTAACCCAACCCACTCTGAATGCATTGAAGCAGAACTAAGTATTCCTCTTCAGTTGTCCCCTTCTCCTAAAGCATTCCATCCTTCCGAAGTATCAAACATTATTCACAGATTAACCGCCAACAAAGCCTCTTGGCACGACCTAATCACATCCCACATTCTAAAACGACTTCGTAGGAAAGCAAAAAGTAGATTCCAAGTAGATTAATACAATACAATGCCGTACCCCGCACCACATACTTTCCTGATTCCTGGAAATTATCCATAGTTAAGATGATACCAAGACCTAAAAAACCACCAGAAATTCCATCTTCGTACCGTTCTATATCTGTACTGCCCAAAATGGAAAATGAAAAACTCATTCTGAAGCGTCTTCATCCTATCATAGAATCCAACCAAATAATCCCGGAGTACCAATTTGGTTTCCGACAATCACACTCCACTTTCCAGCAATGCCATCGTGTGGTGGACGTTGTCTCAACCGCATTAGAGCGCGGAATGTACTGCACGGGAGCTTTTCACGATGAAGAGAAGGCGTTTGATCGAGTCTGGCATCCGGGTCTGCTGTACTAACTCCGAAAATTCTCACCTCCTACTTACTTCATTATTATCAGTTTCTACCTCAGTAATATAACCTTTAAAGTAAACTACTCTTCCCTCTTTATCCATTCTGCCGGGGTTCCTCAAGGTAGTATCCTGGGTCCCATCCTATACACGATATATACAGCTGACATTCCAACCCATCCGAGCACTGTTCTCATAACTTACGCTGATGACACACTTGTGCTATCAGTAAATAAGGATCCATTTGTTGCATCCCAACCCCTTCAATCCCATATCTCAAACCTTGAAGAATGTTGTCAAAATCGGAGAATTAAAATAAATCCCATAAAATTAACTTCATCCTTCGTCATAAACCTACGATTTCCTGCCGAGAACTAATATGGAAACGAATGAAAAGTTAAAACTTGTGACTCAACTCGAAGTGACAACCTGCGCAACTGATTACTTTTATGGTTTTCTTTTATAAATATTTTTTCAATTGAATTAAGTAGTTCTTAATTGCATGAAAGTTTTTTTTATTGGAAAGCCTAATGAATATAATATTTTTGTGAACAAATAGTTAATTATTACAATGAATTAACCATCAACTGATTAGAGTATTTGGATAACTAAACAGGAAGAAAGACAGACGTATCCCAAACAATAAACCTGTTATAGCACCCTGAAGGAAGAACAAGAGTCCGGCCAAGATTTTCCTGGATTAACCAAGTTGAGGAAAACTTGGCAAGACACGGACTTAATTAAGTCTTTGATAGAGACCGGCAATGCCATAAAATATGGTCGGAAAAACTCTAATCTTGGTAAAAAAAAATAGCTATCATAGCTACTACAAATCTCGATTTCTTAATTTAGAATATTCTATATTTTAATGGAAAATCTCTTCATTTACTCAATTCGATAGAAAAGTATCCTTCAATATACTCATAAATAATAGTTTTAAAAAACAAAAAAGACATTCTTTAATAGGAAACAAAACTAAAAAGTTGATTTTAATGTGTTATAAGAATGATGTGTTAGCTGTAAATATTTTATTGACTGCTATTTTTAAAAATTGAGTAATTAAGAAAATATCTTAATAAGCACCCCAAGCTGTTATATTGCAATGTATTTTATCTTCATTCCTCAATGCTTATTTTAAACTTATTGGATATTCTATTATTTTTTAATTTTTTTAACTCTTATTTATTTTATTTCACTTCGTTTTCAAAACATTCTAACAGTATCGCTTTGTCTAAATATACATTAAAAAAAATACAATAAGCTCATATGAATCTTTTTAGTTTTTTTAGATCGATCAATCGTTAAAGCGTGTATTTTAATTTTTCAATTTTATTTTAAATATGCAGTCAAAACTTCATACGCTTGTTTCGAATATTATGCCATGTGTGCCTTAGTACACGCCTAAATACTTGGTATTGACACTACAAAAGATCGTTTAAGATCCTGATGATCAGGATCATGAGACAAACTTATTAAATTATTGTGTTTCTATCGCTACCTAAAAAAGTATAGAAAGTTTCAATTTAAATCGGATTCAAAGTGACCAAAAATTGATATAAGGGAGTTAAGTAATCCTTGAAGTGTTCATTGATGAAGTCGAAATGAACTTGTTTTTTGAAAAGAATATTTAAATATATATATATATATATATATATATATTTAAATATATATTATTAATAATCAATTATCATATATATTACATTCCGTAACCCTGTCTTTGTGTTTGGAAAAATGCTCAGCCTGGCTTGTTTTCAGTATTTATAAACTAAATACTTCACTATACACAGAAAGAAGTCTTTTTTGTTTCAAGTTGGTTCTATTAGAAAATAAAGAGGTGTATCTGAAAGCTGCACCGTTGAAATAAACACACAGTAAATATCCTCCTTGGGCGTACGTAGTATATTTTCTAGAAAAACCAACCGGATTTATTTTCTGAAGCAGCCTCAAACATAAAATTGGAACCAGGCGCATAGGATTTTGCTGTAGGTTGTAAATATGCTAAAAAAGAAAAAAAAAACGAACTTTACAGTAGAACGAACTCCAGTGTAATAGGAACCGAATGTTAGTTCTCATCCGTAACCAAGATAAGATATGGAGGTTGTTTCCAAGTAGATCTTTTCTCACACCTCCTCCTTTTTTTATTATATATAAACTAAAACTAAAGTCATAAATATCGAATAACTTTTTAAAACAATAAGATCAATTATAAATTAAATTTTAGAAATAAATAAAATAAAACACATCAATTTTATATCAAATCCTATAATTTACTAAATTGAATTTATATATTTTTTATTTAGGAATTATAGTTTCCCGTATATCATTTCTTCTTTCCCATCTTCATGGTAATTCTGTTTCATGAAACAAAGTTATAGAATTCAATAAATAATTATTTAAAACAATTCTTAGCAATTGAAGTGTAATTTAAATATGGTTTCAAAACCGGTTACATCAATTTTCAATTTTTTTTCAGGAGTGACAAAAAATATTAAATTAAAAAAAATCAATTTAACAAATTATTTTCCGTTAATTCACTAACGATACATTCCAATAATTACTGAACATTTTTTATAATCTTCTCTTTCCTAAAATCTCATTTAATATAAAAAATATGTTGGATATACTTTGATTAGAAAATATCGGTATCTGGTTAGCTTATGGTTGATAGAAAATAAATAAAATAAACATTTAAAATAACCAATTTAAACAATATATATACATAGTTTTGATTTTTCATTCATAAAAAATTTTCATTTAATATATTGGATGTAACCACTTTTGATAGAAAATGGAATCTTTTGGTATTGATCTTTGAATGATCTAGACGGTTTTGAAACAACCAAACCTATTTCATCATTTTCGGGTATTAAAACTTATAAAAATGTTTTTTTGGAAAAAATAGATGTATAGTACCTGAATTTGAAACCAAACGGCTCATATGTAATGATATATCTTACGAAATCCACACCTTTCTCTAATAACAACAAATACAAAAATTACTGTTTCCTATTAATATTATTTGCTCTTAATTGTTTTGTTTTAATTTGAAATAGCATATAAGAAATTTAAATATCCATATTATAGATTCTCATTGTCATAGTGCACATTCTTACATTTTTCTTGTATTTGTTATAAAAACTTTTCCTTTATTATATGTTTGTTGAAAAATTATTAATTACCAAATAAAATGTTAAACCATTATTAATTACAGATTCGTGATTATTGCAAAAAAATACTGTGCATTACTTAGACATTTTGAGTAATGTTTAAACTATAATTATGATGTATAATACTTCACATAAGCTATAACAACTATTTTGTTACTATAAATGTACGCAGTATATTAGTTTTCCATCTATTTATTTTATTTAATATTTTGTATAATGGAAAATAATTGAATGTCCTTGAAGGCTCATTCTGATAAAGAAGGTATTTTCCTGTGTTTTTTTTAAAAACAGTTTTCCTTATTCTTGTTTTCATAAAGTGAATATCGGAGTAGAAAGATCAAGCACTGATGTTATGACTTACCTTAACTTAAACAACGAGAAGTGACTTTTAAAAATTATTATATTAAAAATCATTGTGCTGTGAGGTTTGCTGAAAACATGTGAAATGTGGGCTGGTTACCAAGTGAAAACCATGATTAAAATGTTTTAATTTAATATTATTTTGACGAAATCGTAATAATTCACTGAACTTTACTTTAAGAAAATCCGATCAAAAACTTACAATGTAATACTTATAATTTAATGTAATAGGTTTTCGTTTATCAACGAAGAATTTTTTTTTTGTATTCAATAAAGATCAATCTGTTATATGTGCTGTTAAATATATTTAAATAGATGTGAAATAAAGTATTCATTTATTTTCATTGCAAAAAAACTTTATTTTTAAAAATTCTTGGTTGAATTAGTTGAATTTACGTAGAAAACCCACCGGGGTAAACGACTTTAGGGGGTGGCGAGTTTAAATTATTAAATGTAATTATTAAAGGAAGTGTCTATTAAGGAGTTATTAAGTTATCTCACAAACTTTTTGCCTTAATGAAGACTTATCTGTTACTTCTGCAACAATCCTTGCAGGTCCGGTGAACCGTACAAAATTTAATAAAAAAATAAATTCTGCTACCAAAACCAAACGAGTAGTTCTAAAAATTCTGTGACAATGAGAATTTCTGCTACATTTTTAAAATAAGTATCTACCTGTGTATTGATTTTAAGCGATGACAAGAACTAAGGTAATGTAATTTGGAAAATCTCTTATTTTCAGAAAAAATATTTTGGTAAGTCAGTGTTAGTTTTTCTATTATCAATAAACAGTTATTTTATTAAGGTTGTTCCCAACATTAAAAGATAAATTAATATTAATTTTAATTAAAACTAAATTTCTAGTACCTATAAACGCAAAGGGTCAAACACAACTAGTGTCTCAAGAAGAAATAAATAAAAAATATACAGTATTATATTTTTGATGATACATGTTATTAGATCTATAAATTCTAATAAAGTGACTTGTATCTACCTTTTTATGTTTTTTTTTCCAAATTTAACCACAGGAATGCTGTTTAATACTTGATTTTTACTAATTATTGGGACAATTTTATTGAAATTATGTATTTTTCTTAATATAATTGCTATTTTTACAGATGTACATATAATTTCTTTAAAGTTGCGTATAATTATTGTAACGATGCAGACAAGTTGTTTTAAATGATTGATAATGACATATAGTTGTCGAAACATTTAAAGAATTAAACAATTTAAGAAGACTAGATGACTGGATGATGGATTTTTTCCCCAAATATAAAAATCAAAAATTTATAGTCCAGTTTACATTAATTTAAAAATCACTGGAAGTCTTTGAAACTATTACAGCTATCAATTGGAATAAATATGCAGAAGCTATTGTCAAAAGTTAATATATTTTTTTTATTGTGTGTGTGTACATTTTTAATACATAATAAATAGTTTTACTTAAGTCTTCCAGGTTAAAAGAAAAATTAAAAACAAAATTTTGTTTAAAATGTTTCATTTTATTAAAAAATTACAAAACAAATTTTCTTATAAATATATTATATAAAGAAAGATATAAACATAATATATATTTTTTATTTTACTACGTTAATTTTTGCTCAAAATAATCATAGTTGAAATATTTGAGATCTATGTGTACACAAAGAGGAGATATATATCCCTAAAAACTGTGATACTCTTTATGACATAGTTTGTATCGGCATAGCCTAAACTCTATAACATACTTCCTATACTTCTGTATAACTAACATCCAAGTGCTTATTATAGACACTCAAGATCTCAGACCTCAGTGTACCTCGTTAAATAAACTACTACTACCATAAACAATCTCCTCCTCTAAAATATTCTGTGAACTCTTCTTCAGGGAACACACATTTCTCTTTAACAATTTTTTAGATTGGTCGATAGGATAAGAAAATAAAATAATAATCGCTCTATATGTTGGAGTACAATAACAATATAGTGGATCTACAAAACGCTGATGAAAATTTAACTTATATTTTAGTATTTAAGCAATGATTAAATCAGGGTAATAAATGCAAAATGATGATAGTTACACAATAAGTTTGTTATACAAAATTAACTAGAAAACTACAATATTTTTAAATGTTTTATCTAAATATTTTTTTAATAATTTGTAAAGCATCGATGCAAATAGTGAATTATCTCTTATATACAAAGTTGCAGACCTCTCCGCGTAAGAAGGAACAAAGTTAGCGACTAAAGTACCGTTTTGAAGAAGCTCACTTGAAACGAGGGACGCTTTGTTGGTGTCCATAGCCACCTGCATGGAAACAGGTACGTTCCAGGTAATCTTACTCGTACCTGAAGAGTACGGTGAGGGCACTTCTTCCTGGAAATCGTACAAGAAGGAAAACTGAGCATCTATTTGTCCAGTGAATTTGAGATAAACTTCATCCTTCACTGAGCCCGTCCTGAAGACTGTGTCGACTTCCAAAAAACCATAGTCGAAGCTCACTTCGAAGGAAGAACTCAGTGATCCAATATCGACTTCTGAAGGATAAATCACTTTCGGAACAGTCACGTTCTTCGGGACGTTGGTGTTGAGATAGGCCAAGAGGATCTTGTCGACGAGATCTTCGCTGGGACCCGCGAACACCTGGACGAATAGGAAACCGGAAAAGAAAAGAAGAAGAACCATGGTTGAAGCTCACCAAACAGAAACCTTATGCCGTTCAAGGATATTTGAATCTCTAATCAGGAATGTAGGCTATCGAGTGTATGTGTTGATTAGATTATATTAATACGCCATCTTGATAGCTTCGATAAAACAAAACAATGTCCGAATGTGATGTGATTTTTGTTCTACTTCAACTACTGGTTTTAGTTTTATTTAGTCTTGATAAGAAAATGATAATACAAGGAAAATAAATGCAGTACCAAAATTCACATAATATTCTTCCAGAAGTTATAAATGCGATAATATAGTTGATCCATAAAATACATAGTACACAAAGCAGCATATGAATGATTATAGAGATTTATAGAAACATCTTACAACGACGGATAGATATTTTACTTCCAAGGTACTGATCCTGCTCAGTATCTCTGGGCTAAAGTATTTCGATGTGTTTAAATTCATTTATTCAGAAAAAGATCTTTTTTTTCTATGCTGCAAGATACATTTATTACTTCTTTAACAAAGTATCACATCTATCAAGAAATAAATAAAGTGATGATGTCCAAAATTATTCTTTTAAAATCATTTTTAAAAATCAAAAAATTATTAAAAAGATCATTAAAAAGATCAAAGTTATTTGGAATTTATCAAATAAACATTTAAATGGACCTTTCCCCCCAGAAATAGTTACATAGTTATACTTTCTTTAAACAGAGAAAAGCTATTCGAAAAATAGGCTAACAGAGATATGGTGATGCAGCCATTTATATATAAACATCTTCGAAACAGAGGGGTTTTATTTATATAATGTATTACAATGTTCAAGCAAAAAGTATAATATCAATAGAATTTTTCCAGCCAAAAATAATGAGATATCTACAGGAGAAATTTTATTTTATATATTTATATCAACAAGAATTATATTATTAAATATTTTATTTTAAAAAGAAAAGTTTTGCCCCTATGATTTTTAAATAGTTAAAAATTATAAAAATTAATAAAAAATAAACTAAAATAAATTATAAAAATTATATTAGTTCTGAAGTCTCCATGTCTGTAATATTAATATGTAAAATAATCTAAAGGTTAAATACAGATTAATTTTCAGCTTGCCACTTGTTCGATAACAAAATGTCATCTAGAATCTTCTTAAAGATGCCTTCAACCATCGGGGAACGGCAGATGTTCTCGAAGTCGACGAAGAGAACGCTACACCTGGACAACGCCAGTAACTGAAAGAAACTGCTATACGTTTTCGCCTACTTCAACATTAACTGAACAAACGCTCTGAGCTCCCAATTAATTACAAAAGACTCATTTACATGACAGTCATCAGACCTATTTGGACATACGGAGTTGAGCTTTGGGGCTCTACTAAATCATCCGATTAATCTCGTATCCAATCATACAATCCAAAATCCTTCGTAAAATCCTCAATGCTCCTTATTATGTCACAAACAAACTCATCCATCATGATCTTAAAATCCCATATGTTGCTGATTTGGCCCAAAGTAGTTACCTATCCTTCCATGACAAGCTCCATACACTTGCTTCCCATACTATTCCTGATAACCCTCCGAGGCGTATGAATAGAAGATGGCGTCGAGACCTTCTACTATAGAACCTTATTGGAGTGCTACCGATGAGTAGTTTCTCCACAAGTGTTTTCTGTTTTCATGTCATTTTTTCATATTAGCAAATTTACTTGTAATATTACGTGTATTACAATTGTAAATATCAATAAATTAATCTAAAATAACCTTTTCTTTTGAATATATAGAACTACGTATTATTTGAAAGAGTCAATGCTGCTTCAAGGTTAAGAATATAATTCCCTAGGAATACATTAGTCCAATTAGTTACCTCACATTAGTTGTTGATCTTGTGGCTAAATTGATTCAATGAAATGGCGAGAAATAAGCTAGGCCTCACAAGAATAGTGTAACATTTCACCTCCATTATTGTTTATAGAAGATAACAGAATCTTGCACTAGTTTCTTTGAACTTTCCTTTAAAAACAGGTTATGTTTTCTTATTCTTTTTCACACTGTTACCATACAAAGTTTCTTTATCCTTGAGGGTAATCAAGTTATCGTTAGCTGTTGTTTAGCAAACTTAGTCCCAGTCTTAAAATTGAGGACAGAATGACATTTTTTTGTAATTGCTTAAAAAAGGAGTCACTTTAGTTACCTTAACGGGTATAAAAGAGCATGTTGTAAAATGGTTCTAATCGGTTCCAAGAATTAGTAAAACAATTATTATACCATAAAGTAAATAATATAGACGCAATAAGTAGGATATGTTTTTTCGGAATTTGGCATTCGGCCGAGGCTTAACAGAGCTGCAATTAAATGAGATATACAAGGGATGTAAGAAATATTTAGACCAGAAAGTTAATAAATTTGAAATCCTAATATTAGCGTTAAGATTTTTTTCTTTTTTAGTTATCTATAATAATTTAAAGATAATCTTTACATTGCCATAAAGTGCCAGATAACAGGTATTTTACGTTCAATGTATTATCAACGAGACATAACTAAAAATATTAAAATAATAATATCTTAATTGACAATAGATAAGAATACCGCTCGACAATATCAACATTTTAATTCTTTTTACTTTTTACATTGGAGAAAAAAAAAAGTTAATTCAGCACTAAAAATTATAACGAATTATAAAAATGAAGATTGATGGACAAAAAAAAAAGTTTAACGTTATCAACAAAAATCTCGCACACATGACTCTTAGGTTCTTTTTCCTATTTATCTTACGCCACAATTCAATATTATTCACTTATTATTCATGAAATGCCTTTTACGAAAAATAATACCGAATTTTTCGGTGCTAAAACTTCCTATGTATTGTATTTAATAAAAAATGTTACTATTTTTATTAAAATGAAATTGTCCCAAACACACCACAACGTATCTTTTACGGTTGAGTTCGGGTCTTTACTGTATATACAAAATATATACATAATGGGAATGGTGATTAGTCATATCCTATTCAAAAGACTTTCTTTTTGGAGTATAATTTTCGAATAAAATTATATAAACACAATCACCCTGCTATGTCTAAAAGAAAAGCAAGGTTATTAACAAAGTATGTAATAAAAAAAATTAAAACGGAAAATATCTAATTCGAAACACAAATTGAATCTTTTGAAATTGTTTGAGAAAAAAATATTTTCTACGTTAATTGCATAGTTGATAAAGGTAAATCATATAACAAGTATCGATTGATCGAAAGTTTAAGTGTTTATCAGTTTAAGGTTGTCGTGTTATCATTTAGTTTCGCTGCACTAGGGCCATCTAGTGGGATTCGTGAAAACTAACTGCTTTGGGTTTAATTGTTAATGCTCTTATTCATTTTAATTGTTGTTAATTTAGATGGACATTTAATTATACTTTATAGAATTTCAGATTAGTTTTATCTTCGACTTCCAATGATCTGGTAAAGTTATACCTAAAGAAGTAATATTTTAAATTACAGTCCAGACCTAGACTTAATAGGATCCCTCGGGTGCGTTGATAAGTTTGTTAAACCATGAACTAAAATTTAGAATAACAACTAAACCGAATAATATTCAACATACTATTTCTTTTCAATTAATCTATTTAAAAAAAAAACCGTACCTGTACAACCCGTGAAGGGTCTGAGATTCAGTACATGATTGAGATAGTACTGTTTCATGGACAACAGTTTATGCAGGGAGGTGATTTGTCCTATATCACGTTAACCACCAGATTTTCTCCCCATATTTTGGATACCCACTTTTAGAGGCTAAGTCCCCAGGAGGAACCTTTATCCTATCCTTGACCCATCTCTGCCTGCTAACAAGCGAAATAGAAGTATTGCCTGCAGCGGGGTTTGAGCCAGGATTTTCGGCATGGCTCTACCACTAAGCAACTTCGCTCCCAATTAATCCATTTAGTTCAATCATATTATTTCAATACATAAAAAAGGGCTATAAATGTAGATTTATAGAAAAAAAATAAAATAAAAGTTTAATAACAATAATTCCCTACGGCGATGTACATGTCAGAAACAGGTTTTTTGACCATGCACAGGTTAAATACAATTAAACGAATGAAATTAAAAAATATGAGATACGATAAGTTTGAAATCAAATATACGAGAAAATGATGTTGAATAAAGAGTAAAAAAATATAATATAAAATAAAACATAGATGAAAAAACACTAGAAGCATAAATATACTGTCTAGATTATTACTGAAGACTGATTGATCTAGCGGATTTCCCTAACTCCTCAAGGCATATGATTTTTTTTTAGCAGCAGACAAAAAAATATAACTTTAAATATAAAACCTCTTATCTGAGATTTCGCCGAAACAAGACATGTCATAAATTTCGATATTGACAATATCATGGCACGAAATATACATTTTACTCAGTATGCTATCTAATCTCGGCACTCAATTAGAAGTATTCTCTGGCACTCATTTTACGTTTCGATAAGAGGTGAGGTGTCTCATTTAGTCAACTTTTCAGCTGCAAGTATGAAACTCTTCCTCTTCGCCTTGTTCGTCGCCGGGGCGGTCGCTGGTCCTGGCGAAGAAACTGTAGACAACATCCTCACCTCCTTCATCAAGAACAACGGCGGAAAGGACGTGGATACGTCGGGTTTCTCTTACACCTACGTCCTCACTCTTGGCATCTTCTCCACCACGATCGACGCTGGATTCACCAACGGTCAATTGAACCTGAACTCCTTCACTAGGACGAGTCCCGTGGACAGTGCTTACAGTCTGGCTTTCAATGCGGAAATCGGCGCCAAGTTATCCTTCACGTACGACTTCAGAGCGGTAGTCCCTGCGCCTTGGTCCCTTGGGACAGCGCACATCGACTGGAAGGCTCCCGTCTTCATGAACGTCACCGTCGACGCCAACAAAAAAGCCTCCCTCGAGACCATCAGCCTACTTCCAACCGGGACCTTGGTCGCCGATGCCGTGCCTTACGTTCCAGGTAGGACGGCGACTTTATATCCGCAAGGGGACAACACGTTCGCCACTGCGTTATTCACATCCCTGCAAGGTTACTTGAGAAGAGAATTTAAAAATATTCCATTTTAGTAAATTTATTTTAATTAATTTATTATAACTAATTTTATATTTTCCATCTATGTTAAAAAGCGGCAATAAAGTATTTTTTTGTAAGTTGTTTTATTTTATTATATTTCACCAGTGATTTGGAATTTGGCTAGTTTCATTTCAACGATTATAAACATTCTTTGGAGGAGGAAACAACGGTTGATCCGTCTATCGAGGTCTGTGTTAGACAATCTTATTTATTTTTCTAATCTCTAAAGTGTATATAAATAAATAAATATAAATTTGTATACATAAATAAAATAATTTAAAATATAATATATAAATCCTAAAGCATTTAATAATTATAATAAAAATAATATTTCAGTTAAAGCATTTAATAGTTCATAAATGAAACTAATCATATTTCAATTAGTATAACTTAAGTTTGTTTTAAGTATATCTTCCTATTTTTGTTATCCCTCCAATCTGTAATTATATCAATATCATTCCCTAATTATCTGCGATCTTCGCAATATGGTATCCTGCAAGTAATTTATATGTATTACGTAAATATATTGTTTTTCAGGTACTGAGGTTCAGTGAATGCATATAAAATGCTATTTAGGTGGCATTACGGGACTTCATTAACTAAGTGTAGAATTAAGGTTACCAATCAGAACCAGGGTACCAATTAAGTGTGCCGCTTCATAGAGACTGGGTGAGTACTACGAGGATCTGCAGATCGAACTGGTATCATCCATGTATATAATTAAATAATTTATCTGCCACAGCTGGTTTCGAACCCGAGACACACTGCAACTCTGCGCTCCATTTATTGAGCTACTCCACTCCCTCATTAATTAAAATGCATCAATAAAATCTACTTCTCGACAGCATATTAAGTTCTAAAGATACTATGTAGACATTGAAAAAAAAGGATTACTCAATAAATAGTTCAATTGCTGTTGCTGCTTTTTCATCATCATTTGCTAATATTATCATTCGTTTCGCTCACCGTCTCCATTATATAGAATAACAAAATATTGTAACCAGCATTCGAAAGCCAGACGAAAACGAGAGCATCACAACTGGACTTTAAGAATGACTTTTATCTGTAGTATTTTTTATTTTCAAATTATAGTTCAGATTGTATATATGAATTGCCAAATATTTCTGTTAATGGAAATTAATTAAAAGTTTTTTATCTAATTAATACTGGTTAATGTTATCTGATCAAAAGTAATCCTACATGTTGCATTTTTGAGCCCATGGTTGGTTTTTTTGAAAAACATTGTTATATAAAGTATATTACCTTGAAATTTGTACCTTCAATATCACTAATGATAATAATATCCATGCTAACAGGTTACTCAAACAAAGAAATAGGAAATTTCATTGAGTTATAATCGGTATTAATTTACCTTCTCCAACTAATTTTGATTTCATGTATTGTAAATTGTATTAAATTTTAATTGCATTTAATGAATATATACCCATTAGGTATCATCACTATTTGTTAAAACACAAAGTATTATTTGGTTCTTAATACTATCAGCTTTATTATCTGTTATCTTTAACATTTCTTATAACACTTTGAACATATTTGAAACTCCGCCATGCACTTATCGATTAGCAATCCTTTATACGTCATATACATTCTGAAGCTTTTTTTAATGCCTCAATATGCTGTGCTAAATCAAACTTGCTGTTTGCAATGTTAATTTTTTTTGTGTCCCATCAAATGTAATCTTATGGGATTGTCGTATATATGTATTTAAAATTTACATCTGCCGTTTAAAAAAAGCAAGTTTACCTGTATAATAATAGTTACAGTCAATAAATATTGTTTATTATTTACTATTCAAGAAAATAAAATAGAACTACATATTGTACTACACTACATTGATTATTATTGTCAAATAAATATACTTTATTTTTTTATTATAAAATATATCACAATAAAAGAACGGTGTACAAATAATTAACATTAATGGTGGTGAATAATAGTTAATAAAACCGTGTATTTAACATCGATATTTTAGTTCGGCATTTATTTTAAAACTTATACTGTACCTAATCAAGTTTTCTTTAAATTAGATTAAAAATACTCCTGTTTAAATTTCCAGTAACGTTACAATTTTGTCACAAGGTAATGGAAATGTAAAATTAAAGAAACCGTCTGTTGTATCCATTGTTAACTTTAATTATTTAATGCATTGAACCATAATAGTAGGATATATATTATATTCTTCAAACGGTCACAAGAATTTCGTTATTACAATGCATATACTGCTTCGAATGAAGCAATGAATTTTGTACATAAAATTAGCTTAATAAAAAAAGTCCCAAATATTTTTTAAAAAACACTTAAATTTAGTTTACAACCAAAAAAGTGGTACATTTATTAAATACTGTTCTAAATAGCGGGATCTTCTAGAGGAGGTTTTAATATAAAGTACGAGTTTATTATTATTTTAGTTTCTAGTCAATTTATGAACATTTCTTAATATTTTCGATAAAATGTTAATCTCGGGAATTTTTTCATCTTAAGTATCTAAATCAAAACTATAAAGATCATTGAACCATAGTGCTCTTGTAGCGAAATTGACTTGTCTAACAAATATCTGTTTGTAGAGTATTTTTCTTCTGAATTCAGGCCTCATTCACTTAAATTGATGATAGTTGTTGACCTATGATAATTTATATTGAAGAAATTGGTCCGGGTAGAGGTCACTGAATGAAATTCTCAAGTAATTTCAGAAGATATTTATTGATAGCCAACGTTTCGACCTACGCTGTAGGTCTTCTTCAGGGCTATATGCAAAATACAGACAATTTAAGAAAACGGTACGAATATTAAAAGATTTTAAATATAGATAAACTAAAAGAAGGTGAATACAGGCAAAAAAAAATTGATAAAGATGTACAGTAAGGTAATTATGAAGGTTAAAATGTAGAAAATAATAATAAAACATGAAGAAAATAATAATAAAACAGAAAGTGTTGACAGTTAAAAAATTAAGGTATTACAGATAAAAAATAAAAACTGAGTATACAATAGGAATGTGAAATGATATGGGTAAATTAGAAAGTGATAAGAATTACGCACTAAAATTATAGTTAATAAAAAAGAAGAAATAAAAATTGTAAAATTATAAAAATCTAGAAACGAATTATAAAAATTAAATAAAAATTATTTTAGAAAATACAGTATTAATATTGATATGTAGAAAATACTTTATACTAGTGTAAAGAATATTAATTGCATAAGAGAATGTAAGAAGACAGTTTATAAAAGTGTAAAATATCAATTGTATAAAAGTAGGTATGTTTTAAGTAAAGTAAGTGATAATACTATCAGGCTATATTGGACTAAAATACATATAAAAACAAAACAAAAAAAAAAAAAAAAACGGCAAGGATATGGTATTAATGATAATATAATATTTATGATATTATGATATATATTGATGAATATTTAGGGTGGTATATAGATAACTAAACAAATAAGTGACCTCTACCCGGACCAATTTCTTCAATAAAAACTCATTCATTTAAATTTTAACATTTTTATATGAAAATGTGAAACATTATCTATGAACATTTTATAGGAATCATATCGGTAGATAATTTTGCTCCAGTTAAGAATAAAAACCTTTATCACTGCCTCCCATAGAAGGTCTTGGTGTATGGACTACTGTTTCTTGGATCACGGTTGTGCGATTTGTCCTAGATCACACCAGAGTTTTCACCCTATCTTTTGGGTACCCACTAATTGAGGCTGGTTGAGCCCCAGGAGGGTCCCAGATTCCATAGGATTTTTCTCCGGCCGTTAATAGATCTCTGCTATAAAGGTCTGCTAGTGAGCGGTAGTTGATTCCATAACCTTCCGCATGGCAGCTCAGTGTTCTACCACTGCCACACCGAAGCTATTAATCTGAATTTTGCAGGTTTCTTGTACCACTTATCCCTGAATAAATGGATGAGTCTGTTCAATAAATTAAAACGGATGCTTTATTGCATTGATATTTTTATTAAACCTTCTAGGAGAAATGTTTCAAATCATATGAAATATGGAATGGAGAATGACAAAACCCAGATAAAAACCTAATAAATAGGTTTATTTCAATTATATAATGACAAAAAGTGATTTAGTCGTTATTACTCATAAATTTTATCGTGAATGATAGTCCGGATGAAAGGCTTTAAATTTTTGGTTTCGATCAATCTTAAGAGATACTTGGAAAGGGAGTGGTTTTGACTCAACAAGCTCTCAACGATAAGGTGGAGTGCCCTGATAAACTTCATGGCCGAATTCAGTCGCGAAGATGATCCGCTCTGTGGTACTCCTCTTCTTGTTCGCCGCCGCGGGACTCGCCGAACACGAGGATGTTGTGGACACGATCCTGGCATCCATCTCCCAGAAGTTTCAGAATACATCCGCTCCCTTCTACGTCTCGACTATGAACCAGAACATCAAGTCTGTCAACGTCAAAGTCACTCTGACTTTGAAAAAAGGCGTCATGTCTCTGAAGAAGTTGGAGAGAAACGGTGACGTGACTTATAGTTCTTCGTCCGACGAAGATGCTAACTTCAAGTTCAAATCCACCCTGGAAACGTCCATCGGATACTCTTATGGTCTGGCGTCCACCTCAAGCGATATCTCATCTGGTATCGCTACGGCAGACTGGAAGTCTGAAGTGGATATGGTAGTCACCGCTACAACCCAAGGGTGCGAGATGAAGATGACCGACGTGAGGAACACCCAGACCTTCGACATACAATTCGATCCTTACGAGCTGACCCGATTCCCTTTGACCATCCATTATCCCGTGGGTGATGTTGTTGAGACGAAACTTATTCCCACGCTTGATGCAGCTTTAAACAAAGCCTTGAATGGTTGGACTATTTGTGAAATATTTCCATGTTAAAAAGTGATATTTTTAAAAGAAAAAGATATTCAATATAATGCTAAGGTAATTATTTTTCTAAGAAAATAAATGAATTATTTATGAATTTATATAATATTTTTTTTCATTAACATTCTACCACCCATTTATAATGTAATCAACACTACTATGATATAATTATATGTACAATGTAAAATAATTAATAATAATAACCAAACAAAACAAAGTAATCATGTTTATTTTTCACTTTAAATGTACACTATTTATAGAATTTAATGAATAATTATATATATTTACTAGTGATGCTATGTATTTACTGAAAATATTAGATCACTGGAATGAACTGATTAATGAATTTTAACAATATTCTGCGTTTAGATTTATCTAAGTTCCTATGTTATTTCCTCTTCCTTGAACCATGTAGATGCTTATTAACTTAATTAAAAACTTAAATTTTTAATATAATAATAATTAATAAGCTTTCATTCGATTTTTATAGATTAATTCTATAGGAAGGGTGTATTTTATTGACATGTGATATTGCTTTAAAACCTTTTTGATTTGGTTTTTGTTTGACAAAACATTTTGTCAAATTTTATGTATGAAAACTAACTGAAACCAGTATTTGCAACAGTAATTGTATTGTGAATGATTATAGTTATAAAAAAAAATGTAGGGATACCGGTTATTTTTATTATTCAATCGCCATTTTAAAACCACTACAAATCTGTATAAATTTTCTCTAAATTGTTTTGTTAAAGTTTTTATAGAAATTTAATTCTTAAAAAGGGATTCATGATAGTTTAAATGAATCTAGCTTATCATCACCACTCTCTTGAAAATCAGAAAAAAAAATTCGGACCTTTAACTGAGATAATAATTTCATGAATAAATGCTATCTTTTCAATTTGAAGATATTACGTGCTTCAATCGCAATTTGAAATATTCAAACCCTCATCATGCTGAAATAGATTTATTTAAGCACTTATGATGTGCTTAGACACTGATAATGGTTTTTATCATTTTTTTAAGTACAATTCAATGTAGCACGCTTGTATTATTCTATGATTCTAATACAAAAATATTAATGTAATTATGGCGATTAAGTATTAATTAGTGTAAATTTAAAATAAATGGATTTTGACATGACATGTATTGATGTAAGTCAGAAATCTCGATAAAAAAGAAAAACTAATTCCTACAGTAAAGTAAAAAGCCCTTAAAAGTATTCTAGGTTGGTTTTCGACCATCTAACCAAAGTTTGTTTGGTTTTAAATATGTATAACCAAATTTAAATATGTATTGTGAATGTATGTACAATAGTCTACTATGATGATGTATGGCAAATATATTTTTAAGGCATAGAACCCAGCTCAAAACATCAAGCACTGTCTTGCAATAATCAGTTAACTGACATCACATTTGTTAAAATTCCCGCAGTAATTTTTTATTATTCCTTTTAGAAGTATACTGTTTTCTCGTGCAGTTTAAAATTCCAATTATGTAATATTATAAATGGTTCATTATTTTATAAATAACTTTTCTAAGGAACCTTATAGTTACATAACAGAATGTTATTTATAAAATATTTTCCCTTAAGGTAATACCTTTTTCTGTATGTAAAACTCAATATTAAGTATATTTTGCGTGACATACAGATATAATTACATTAATACATTATTGAGACAGAAGGTGATCCAAAGAACTAGAGACCGATCCGAAGCAGAAAGGATTGCTTGTCGTGAGAAAGCATTGAGGCCGGTCACGAAGCTTGTAGTTTAGCGCATTAGGAACTATCGCCCACTCAATAGTTCTCTTAGAACTGTTCGAATTTGGTGCATTTATTTACTTTGTCTTATCAGGATTGAATTGATTTAGTAGTTTATCATATTATCAAGAGGGTACATACTACATGAATGATAGATAATATGTATATCAGTGATAAATTTATATGATTACAAGTTGGCATTGGAGCCGTATGGTTGTATCAAAATTCTCACATTGTGTGAGAGAGTAAAAGATTCGATGCATATGAAGAAAAAATGAATATATGTATGTATATGTCAATGAATATATGTATATAAGAATCTATATATGTGTTTGGGACCTTAGCCTCCCGAAGTAAACCCGTGCTGTTTGAATCGGAGGTATACCTCTGCGATGTAATTCTGCTTATATGGCTGGCTTTTGGAATTCGGATTGGAACTTGTGGAATATCATGTTGTCATTTATGTACTTTTTTTCATTATTATGTACCTAAAAACACGAGTTTACTAATTAATCGTAATTTACCCCAAAAAACAGAAAATCTTAAAATACTTCATTACTGAGGTAGTAGTTAAAATATAAAGTTGATAAGTGCGAAAACAGACACGAACATAAGGAATTTTGACTGAAATAAAATCCCACTTATCGGTATTGTTTTCCTATAGAAGATAACGAATTTCGGCTTTTTTGATCCAAAGTGATAAACTGAAAGTGCTCAAGTATACCTTTGAAAATATAAAGTCGTACCAAACCCGTCCATTATTATAGAGGGCTATAATTATAGGAATATGTATGAGAATTTTCGATCTTCAGTAAAATTTATTTGTGAATAAGTTAGATATTAGAGAACGGAAAATGATATTCAAGTCCAACTCTGACAGTGATAGAAAACATATTATTCTGATATTCTTTTAATGAAATAGTAGACATAGATGGACCGACAGGGACCCGGAGAATCTGCTGGGGCTTACTCAGCCTATATAAATTGGGTACTCTGGGTAGAGGAAAAATCTGGCAGTTAAGTGCGATCTCAGTCATGAAAGCTCCCATACTTTGACATTATCTACCATCTGCTGAACACAAGAGCCTTCATGGATTGTAGTGGTTATAGTTTTAGTACTGAAGTTTTAGTGGATGCGGCTTTGCGAAGCATCTAGAAACTACACCCTATCATCCTCCCAAAAAATCTACAAATGGTGAATATTTTATAAACTTTTTTTTATAAATATAATTATTAGAATGCAAATAGAAAAATCCAAGAAGCGTTCCGCTAACAATTCAGTCGTCATCTGGGCGTATACCAAACTATTATTAACATAAATGATATGAATAAAATTCTTTAAATGTCTCATCAAATGTCCAAAGAGACAAATCAACAAAACACAGCAAGTTCAACAAAAACTGAACCGATTCAAATATGCAAGCTATATCTGCTTATTTGTCCGACATTCCCGAAGTGCCCCCCATTGCACCAATCATTATCGGTTCTACTGACTGGAAAAAACCCTGATAAACGAACCCTCAGTAGAGTGCAGCACCGTTGCACTCTACTGAGCCTATAAATCTGCCTAAAGCGTGGGTTGCCAAACGAGAGCCGAAGCGATTCCATCGCTCCCACGGGACAGCTTAGCTCTCCAGTAATAGTCTAATGCCGGCACTGGCTAATTATCAATCTCCCAGCGGTGCAGTTGGACTTGTCGCTTCTCTCTAATTCACGATGTACCGCCACGAAGCGCCTGTAAATCTAGCCTTCTACGTTTTGGCATCTGTGCCTCTTGTACCAAGTATGTACCGAGAGAGGTCGATGTTCCCGAAATTTGAGTTAGATGATTTGTAGGTATATTTATGAGTTATTTTGATAATGGGCTAAAATATGACAGTAGAAAATAATATTTGTAATTTGTTAGCAGCCATACATATGCACTGTGTGATCTGCATGCCATCTTGTAGCTCACGTAGTCCTCTATGGCGTGGGAACCCTTGATAGGGGAAAAACGTATAAGTGGGAAAGTATAAAAATTTTTATAAAGTGCATTTCACACTTATAATTATAAGTGTGAAATACACTTAACTTCACAGCACACACCCTTGATCGGATTGCCATAAGAAATGTCCCACTTAACAATCTTAATTGGGAATATTTGGTATAGCTATAACTTTAACGTCGAAGCTTCCATAATTCCGATGTTTGAAATTTTGCAATCTCTTAGAGAACAAATGCTATTCCATATTGGTTGAATATACTGTAAAAAAAACGTAAAATTCATGCCCGAGGTCAGCACAATTCCATATCTTTATTTCCAAACCGATTAATCATAACACTGTACGTAAGTACGTCATATAGCACAGATTGAAGATTTTACTCAATACGGGAAAGAAATGGCCGATGTCGGAATCCCTCTATATCTAAGGCTTTGAAGAATCATCAAAAGGAAAATAATAAAACAATAGTAAATAAGGAAATAAATATTGTCATTTTACTAGTATTTTCCCCCTCAATATATATATATATACTAGGTGTATTTTCCAATTAGAGCACAATATATCATGTCCTAGCCTAAGAATAATATTCATCATTGAGTGATCCATTTTCCATTCTTTTATATCTACAAAAGTACTGACCAGAAGTAGTAAATACATAACAACCAAAAAGAGGTTTCCTTAATCGAAACACGCCAAATTAGTTCTACATTACTATGTTTGCATAACTAAAGTATTCTTTTTGTTTGTGATTACGCCCTCATGACGGTCGCTGAGTATTCACCGCTGCATGAGTTTTTCAAGATTGTTTTTTTTTTTTTAATGGATAGTTTAAATACGGTCTGTCTTAGATCTAGAATCTCACTGTTACATACTACCTCTCAAGAAAATACTAATGTTAAAATATGCCGTACCATTTCGTCACCGAAAGCAGTATGCGTTGAGGAATTGACTCAGGAATCTTTAGAAGATATAAGACTGTGTATTTTTTGAGGTTAAGGATATCTTAGCTCATCCAGAGATGATATCAATGAAGCTGAAATCAAGATTGAAAGTTCGAAATACCAACAGTACATGCATTTATATGGTTGATGACTTAAATAACCGTAAATAAAAAAATATCTAAGTCGCATAGTTACTTCTTGCAGTTACAGCAGCCCCCCCCCTTTCACAGTAAGTTGAACCCCCTTGTGTCATCAAATCACAGGAGTGGCGACCTAGAATCCACTTCGGTCCGAATGGAATAATGGCGACGCTGGACGATCTGTTATTTTTAGTACACCATTTGTTTCAGTAGCAACTGTTAGGGAGGGTTGAGCCGGCCCCTCATCCCTCCATTATATAGATTACGCTTCCATTACCGGTAACGATGGGTCTGTCCCAATGCTTTTCGCAAAGTTCAAATGGGCAAATCCTCCGAGCCGTGTGAAAGAAGAGGTCCTGAGGTGGAAGCTATTAAAAAAGAAAAAGCTGCTCGTGTCTTATTCTTTAACAAATTTTAAAATATTTTCAACATCTAAATCAACAGATGGAATAACAAGACAATTTTCATTGTGGGACATATTTCATAGGAAAAATATATGTCATGACGAAGCAGGAATGACGGTTTTATAAATTTCTAAATTTTTTAAATTTAATTTCTTTGATTCTTAAGAGCTGTTGGAGATCATCGAGTTATTTAATATTCAAAGAAAAAAACATTTATTTACTCTCTTAAATTGCCACGGCCAATATTTTTATTCCAGTCAGCAGGTGTTTCTTCTGGTTGCAGTGTGGCCAGCGATACAACGCCAAAGAATTTGACTACACGGTCGAAACCAGAAGAAACATCTGCTGACTGGAATAAAAATATTGGCCGTGGCCATTTAAGATTTGATAGCAATGGATATTCGCCTTTTGTAATTAATTTGAGCTTAGAGCGTTTGTCTATTAAGTGTTAAAGTAGCCATAAACAGTTGGTTTGTAATAATTATGCGCGAGATAATTTATTTTGTTCTCACTAACCTCCCCCAGGATACACCTAAGGTGGAGGCACAGATCATCAAACTTTTTTTTCTAGTACGAAAAATAGATTAATATAATATAATACTTAGGACACAAATAAGAGCGCAGAAAACGAACACAAACTTGAAATCTCCGTATTTTACTAGTGAAAGTATTTGAAATTTTTATTAAAAGATCACCTGAACTTCCAAATCCATCCATTCCTATCAGCATTCTTGTATTTTAATAGATTTTAAATGATAAATAAAGCAAAATCCTTATTTATAGTCCTTCTACAAAACAAAAAGCTTTAAGTTTCATCTTTCGATTTTGTTTTATTAGCTGAAATGTTAAGCAATATTTCAGTTAAGCATTTAAAATTATCTGTTCAAAGAACCAAAATAGCCTACAGGCTCCTTGATGCTAGAAATGGTATAAGAAAAAAAATATTTAAAATGTAGATTAGAATTAAAATCAAGGTCAGGGGAGATTATTATAAAATAATAAATATTAAAACTGTATCGCTACCGGCCTTGTCTTATAATTTAAGATGAATAATAATAAACTTTTTTTAATTTTAATATATATCTATCAAAGTTCAATTTAGAACAATTGGAACTTAAACGCCGGAAGCTGTGGTACTCTTTGATAGCGTTCCAAGGCATACACATATGAACGCCGTTAAGAAGACATGGACGCCGTCGTAGAGGAAATGGAGTCGTGAAGACATAGCCATGTTCTGGGAAGACTCGAGGAGGGAAGACGATGGACCCAGGCCTTCCATTATTTACAGCTTCCTCTCCTGTCAGGCCGATAAATGATCACTGTATCCTCAATGATATAATTTCCTCGCAGTTTCCCTCCTCTTACGAATATTCCTTATCCTTGTTCTACTTCGTCTCGTGTTAATAAACTGATTAAATAGAATCACAGTATAGTATACATAATTTATATTTCATATGATAATTTAATATGTTTATAAGTAAGAATAAAATTTCAATTTCTTAAAAAAAAGAAGAACCTAAAACAACTTTCTTAAGAACCTCAGTGTTCGGTATGTGGTAGAGACTGTACAGTTTCTTGGACAATGATAGCCCTAGATCACCTTCAACCGCCAGGTTTTTTCCCCAAATTTAAGGTACCCACTTTATAGAATCTTGGTGAACCTCAGAAGGGTTCTCCAAATCTCACAAGGTCCAACCTCGGCTGTTGACGGAATAAATGTCCACAGCCAGATTCCTTAAGACATTTCGGCGCTCTACGACTGAGCAGCCTCGCTCCCTCATGTTTAACAATCAGAGAAAAAATCTGTTCCATGCTCATTCCAGGTCCATGTTCCTTTGTTTAAATTAAACAAATTTTAATAAAAATAAAAATTTTAAGCTCGAAATATAACAAAAACTAGATTTTATATCTATTGCTACATTGCGTTCATTACCTAAAAATTATCTTTGCACAAAGAGATTAATCAAACAACAAAGATGTGTGATTTCATAGTAATTGTATTCACGTAATCATACAATTTTATTTTTCTGCATCCACTATTCATAGATGCCTGAACAGTATTTTGCCTACGTGATTGTTAAAGAATTTAGGAGGATATAGGAGGGTTACAAGTAAAATGCACTTACTTAAAAATATGATTTTTGAAAAAAATAAAAAACGCTGATGAAAAGGCTAGAGTGCTGTGTTGTTACGAAACACTGTAAAAATAAATAAATAAAGATATGACTTAGTGGGATTCATCAGGAGAAACATCTCACACAAGTAACCGAACGGTATCTTCTTTTATTGGTTATTTTACGTAATCGGTTCTTTTTGCACGATGTTACATGGCATCAGAGTTGGGATATTTTATAGGCGGTACTGGTAATGTTTTCCTGACAAAAACTCATTCGAAAACGTTCTATGAATAAATAGACACGAATATTATGGAATAGAAAACACACTTTATTCTGGGACCAAATCTCTTAAGATAATAAACATGAACTGAAAAATAAACATAATATATATCTGGCCAGATAGCTGCATAATATTACAAATCAGGAAGTATTTAAAAAGTGCCAAAAAGATTAGAAAAATAAAAGTATAAATGGAATAACAAAAAGTCCGAATCTTGACAGGATTTTAACAAATTTTAGAGAACAACAGCAGTTACTAAATAAAATAAATGAATGGGCAAGCATGCAATAAATTCTTTACATAGTGCATATCTTCTTTAGGAAAAAGAAAATATAAGGTATTATAAATACAGCGGTAACTCACGTAGTTTACATGAAGAAAGAATGTGTGACATTTTCTTTTTAAGTAACAAATTGTTAACTCCATGTTAAGTTTAGGTTAATAACTTTCGGAGTATTTTTTATTTATCTCTTAATTTTTGTTTTCATCGATACGTACAATATCTTTAAAAAATGTTTTAAAAAAATAAATAATTTTTAGTATTGATTGGTTATTTGAGCTGTTACATATTCTTTTGAAGTTGATACGGCACAGCCTCTCGAATTGACAAAATTATGAGCCTTGTTTCACTTTTTTTATATACCAATGTAGAGCTTTTCTGTTAAAGCCAGCAATGCAGACCAACTCGATTTGAGATATACAGAAAAATTACAAGCTTTTCGTAATCCGTCATAATTGACTCGTCAATACGAATTAAGGCCAGAAACTCTTCTGTAGCTTGTCCTTAATCCCCTCTTTCAAAAAGGGTTCATTAATTTCCTTTGTGCAGCTGTTCTTTTTTCTATCCTCTATTAGCTCTCAATCCTACGATGAATCCTGCCATACGATGGTGTTAGGTACACTGACAGCTCCCGATTCAAAACAGGAAAAATGTCATAACCAATTAGAATTCCGTGCAGCATAGGGATTTGGCATCTGATATTATCGAAAAACAGTATATCTAATAAAGTATAAAGTACATCCAGTAAAAAATATATCTTTTCAGATTCAGAGATTGTTTATTTTCGTATTCAAATAGAAATTATAACTTCTTTCCTTTCATTTTTAAATGATACGAGATTCCTATTATTAGAATGAATTTGAAAATATGTGATTATGACATCATATGATTCCTTTGATTATAAATCAAAGATAAAATTAAAATAAATTCCATTGAATTATAAATCGATCGCTCCAAATATTATTACAACAAGAAATCTTTGCGTACTGAACTATGGATTGTTATTAGTAATACGAGGATTCGGTGGTTCAGGCAGGTGTTGAGAAATGAAATATGAGATGGACACCGGAGAATGGAAAGACCCCGAGAAGAAACTGAAAAGGAAAAATGAACAAATTATTGCGTGAAGGAGAATAGTATGGCGAAAGAAGATGGTAGAAACAAATATATTTGTTGATAATTCATTTGTGAAAGCCATTCAATAAAAAAAATATATATATTACAAAAAATATAAGTCTAGAGGAAAAATCTCGACTGGTGATTTTTTGTACGATTCTAATACCTTCAAGAGCATTTACTTTTCCAAAATTTTCTTTAAACTTAGGTCTATTCTTGCGAAACTAGTCAAAAGGAAATCATCGAAGGTAAGTAAAAAGATAATAATCATTGATAGATTGAACGGTAAATCTTCAAGAAGTATACTTAATGTAAGGAACCTTCTGATAGAGTATATTCCTAGCGATGCTTAATATATCAACCCAATTCCTTTGAGATTTTTGAATCACTGAAATTATCAAGAATAATAATCAAATTAAAATATATTTCTATATTTTTAGAAACATATCCTTTAAGGGAGTGGCTCAGTATGTAGAGTACTGAATTACTGTGTCGAAGGTCCTAGGCTCAAAATACAGCTGTTACAGATAAATTATTTAATCTGTTAACAGCTACTGATGGACCATAAGAGATCTGAAGGCCCTCGAGGGGCTCATCCAGCCTTTATAGTGTGGGTTTTTTGATTGCGGGGAAAACCTAGGAGTCAGATGTGACTTGTCTCAAATAATTTTTTTATTCGTTAATCATTTATTTTTATTAAATAAATAAATTAATTAAAAAAATTAATCATTTTTTTCATTGTTTTAGAAACCAACATCATTCATAGTTTGTTGATTTTTTGACTTTTTGATTCAATAATTTATAAAATAGAATGATGAATTATTATCGAACTCCGTTTCCCCCACACCTCCCACTAAACCGTTCTCACTAAGTATAAACCTTTATTTTCTGACTTCATTTATCTCTCCCCAATCCATCTTCCTTAAAGGACCCGCTATAATTCGCAGGGCTCCTGAGGATCCTGACTAAGACCCGAGAGACATCCAGAGCGAGGGGAAGGGAGGAAACTTGGAATAAATCGGACGGCTATGGTTTCGGTTGGCAGGACGTTCGCCGCAGGGCACGCCGCCTCCAAATCCTTGATAAATTGGTCCTCGTATATCTTGAAGAGTAGCAGTATCCTCCGGGAGTGCCGCATTTTTCCCTCACTAGCTGCTCCCAACATCCTTCGATTGCTTACTCTCTCTCGTTTCCAATAACTGTGTGTTCCTTCGCCGACAGGGCCACTTCGTGATCTGATATACGCTTCGGGAAAATATTTAGGTCGTTTCTTCCATCACATATATAAAGTTCTCTGTTCGACTCTAAATTTGAAATTGTAGGATCCTGAATGAAATTATGTACAATCCTAGTATATTAGTTTGTTGTATACTTTCATGATTAACGAGTTACAGTCACTGAGACATTTTGAAATAATATAAATTTTTCTTCATGTTGCCATCTCCAAGATAAGCATACGGTAGTTTTAAACTTAATCTCTTATTATGCGTTGCATATGCAGAATTAAATTAAATAAAAAATAAAAACTGAAATATGAAAAGTTAATAAAAATAAGAAGAAAACCTTATTGTTACCACTACGATCCATCGGCTTGACACAAGGTTCTTTGAGGTCACCTGTGCTGTAGCGGTTAGCATAACAAATAATGCCCAAAATCACGAGTTCACTACCTAAGCTATGTGGCCTTAGGATTTTTTAAAGGAAGTAAAAATCCTAACGAAATCCTAAAGATCCCCAACCTAATTCTGCCTAGATAGAGAAAATTTAGAACTCTCACAATACCATCATCCGACAAGCCACTGCAGTAAAATGAAACAGGAGCTTGAGTACAATGGTACATGGTACAATGGTACATGGTACATGGTACAATGGTACATTATTTACTGTGCTACACAATGGTGCAGTGCAGTATACACTGTACTGTTTCAAAGTCAAAGGTATTACAAGCTAGTGATTTGTCTGCGATTAAGCTCAAAATCTAGATTTTTCCTCTAATACCATTTAGTAAATTGGATAATTCATCTGTTACAACCGGATTCAAACTCGTTATCGGAAGCTAAACTTTCTTTTTTAATAGTTACATTTAGTAATTTCTTTGTCTAACGATGGGTATCCGATCTTGCACTGCAATTTCCTCATTCTTGGCCTTGTAGGATTCAATGCATCCTGTATTTTTACATTGACTTGTTGAAGATTTACTTCCACGTCAATCGTCATGCGCAAGGTTTGCTTCTGTTTCTTGAACAGTCCGGATGACCATACAATATTACTTTTAATAATCGGAAATGCATCCTTTCTATGTGTCCGAACGAGCCTTGTGTTATCTATTATTCATTATTCTTTAGCCCAAATATTTTTGTTAACACTGTTCTCTTCTGTATAAAGTACATGTTTTCAGAATATTCAAACCCAATTTTCACTATTGCTTGTATTAATAAGTTCCTTTTAATTTCTTCACAGTAGGTATCCACACCTATCTTTAGTACGATGTTCTGATAGAGGAACTATGACTAGAATAAATCAAAGCACAAGAGGAACACTTTGGTTCCACTTAAAATAAAATACAAAATAATAAGGTCTAGTGATGGGTAAGCACTAGAACAGCGGAAATTGGAAGCTACAAAGTAAATAAGAGATTAGAATCGATAACTCGTTGCACTTAGCGAATACCTGCGACTTATTTGTAACAAAACACTTCAAACCAGTTCAAACAAGTTCTGGATTTATATTCAATTTAGTGATTGCCTGCTTGCTTATATTACTTTAATGGAAAAGTTAATTAGTAATGCAACATTATGAAAATAAAATGTTTTTATTCAAAATAATTACCCTTATTTCCTATACATTTTCAACTACATGTCATCAAATTTTCAATCCCAGAACCGAAAAATTCAGTGTTTAGTGATTAAATAGCATCTTGACTTGTGAATCCTTTTCAATAATTTTATTCCTAAAAAAATTGTCAAAATTTCTGAACTGATGGAAATCTGTTGGAGGTAAATCTGGCAAAGGGTATGGGGGTAAAAAAGGCGAGTATGGGAAAAATTTGTAACCCCGCTAGTTTAGTTTCTACACTTTCTGTCGTGTAAGAGTATATATCCTTTCAGATTAATCAATGCAGATTGTTTTTGATGAAACATTTCTACAGAAAGATGTTGTTATACTGGTTTGAGGGAGATGTAGAAAGGAAAAATGAAATATTTATGGTTTAAAATGTATGATTTAAATCAGCTGAAAATTTCTCAAAGCTACAGTGAATGGTCCGTTCGTTACGACACTCTTCCTCGAACGAGGTGGTTAGGCTCCTCCTGGTTGGGCTGCCGAGTGTCGAAGTTGAGCCTAAAAATAAATGTCTACACGAAAATCGGATTTTTCCTCTTTATGTCATACTAAAGAATATTCCTTCTTTAGTTTTGTTTACCACTACAACCCGTGAACGGATCTGGGGTTCAATACATGGTAGAGACTGTACTGTTTCATGGACAGCGGTTCTGCAGGGAGGTGATTTGTCCTAGATCACGCTCAACCGCCAGTTTTTCCCCCTTTTTTGGGTACCCTATTTTTATAATATTTTATAGAGGCTGGGCGAGTCTCAAGAGGTTCCTAGATCCCATATAATCCATCTCCGGCTGCAAACAAACTAAATACAAGTCTTGCCTGCAGTGAAATTTGAACCAGGATTTCCAGCTTTGCAACTCAGTGATCTACCACTGAGTCACTCCGCTCTCTAGTCGTTCAGTTATAGTGATTATAAATATTATCAAAAAAGAGATGATTAATAATAGTTCATTATATTTTGTAAGCATTAACATAGTAAATAACCGTGAAGCTCACTAATTCAACTTTGTATTTTAGAAATATTTCTTACGAAACGACCCAATATAAAGAGCTATATACAAAACAATTTACAAGTATTTCGGTAGTTTTCATTTTCTTTATTAGCAATAGCATAGTTTAGCTATCAGCAAAGTAATGGAAACTGTAACTAGCCCAGGACTAGTGAGACAGAAAGACCTCCACTACAAAACCACAACGTGCAAAGCCTCAGGACAGGTGCACTATATCGCCTCTATTATCATATCATTCAATTATCTGACCATTTCACCTCACAAGCTCTGTAACGAGCGATGCTAATCTCAATGTCCATTGCTATTTAATGTCATTGTGATGTTTAATTCTGTCGATTTATTACTTGTTTTTGAAGATCCGAAAAAATACATCTATCCGCCTTCTTCTTAGCACTCATCAAAGTCTAACCTCAAGATGAACCTCAATCGATTCTTCTCCTACAGAAAAAAAATGATCATGATGGATTGATAACTAACATAAAACAGGACGGTATTAAAACATCCATCGAAAACGACCCACTGAGATATAGCTAGTTACAATTTCAGACATTGTATAGCTACAAACCTATTGAGTTAAAAATCGGAGACCTCTTGATTCTTCAGATCCAAATCCAACCTCCATTTATCTCATCTTAGGGTAGATTTGACAGTGAGATTTGAAAATAATGACCTTGACCAGGCGGGTGGATTGGAAAGAGAAAATAAGGAAATATATGATAAGTGCATCCTAAAGGAGAAATTCCGTGAGACCTCTGGAGAGAGAGAGAGTTCACCGTGAGACGCCCCTGGTTTGGGTCTCGGGGAACGATTCCGGAAAGAACATAGAGCTTCCTCGATGACCTGGGTGTCAGTGGCAGGGATGTGGCAGTGCTTACCGAAAATATTGTTCTTGACTCCCTGGGGATAATCCACCATCATATATATATATATATATATATATATATATATAAATATATAGTAGCTGATACCCCACACGCTAATATATTTAATATATATATATATATATATATATATATATATTTTATTTATCTTCATAAATTGCAAGGTAATTTATGCTTAGTTTTATTTGTTTTATATTTTCTATATTTTCTTGTAAAAAGAAGAAAAGAGAGTAAGAAAAATTAGGAATTGTAATGTATAGTAGTTTTTAAGCATGTATTTAAGACAAACAAATTGTGATGTACAGTATTTCCGATATGGATTGACCTGCTGTGTATCATGGCAATCCAATGTATTTGGACAGCACTGCTAAAAAATAAAGCATTTCTCTCTCTCTAGTTCTTCTCTTTGTTTTCTTTTCTGACTGAAACTAGATGGATTACTACTACTTTTAGTAAAGATTAAGTAATTTTAATTTCTTATCAATTCAAAATTCTAAAAACGATATTAAAAAATATCCAGTTTTTCGTAGCAGTATCTAGTACCCGCCATTACTTTTCTGTTAATTACGTTTTCGTAAAAACATCTCAGGAAATAATGCTAGTGCTCATTAGTATGATAATATATTGATTGAGACAGGAATAGAAAAAAATCCAAACAAGAAGATTTAAGTTCCTAAAACAAAAACAGGAAAAAAAATAACAGACAATTGTTAAACTTTTGATTCCTGTTTTTATTTTAGAGACTTGAACCTTTTTCTTTAGGATTTTTCCTTTCATATATATTGAGCTTTTTCTTTTATATATATTTATTACTGGGTTCTATAGCCCCTGGAGAACCATTGGCTCTACTAGCCTCTTCTTCTATTCGCCTTCAGGTCACCTTTCACATCGTCGAGCCACCTGAGACGGGGCCTTCCTCTCAATCTCAAACTATTATTCGATATCTATTATAAACTATTATACGCCATCCTCCTTGGAATTCTCGTTGGATCCATCCTCTCCACGTGCCTCAATCATCCTAATCTTTTGAACTGGATGACTTTCACTATATCGAGGTCTTCTTGTAGGTCCCTTAATTCTTTATTGGGCCTGATTCTCCACTTGTCCTCTACTCTGATAGATCCAAAAATATTAAGTAGGACTATTTCCTCCCACACTTCAAGGATCCTTTTGCAATCTAGTGACCTGGCCTCACAATTTGTTTTATATATGTCTTATTTTGCCTTTCTGGGCATCATTTTACAGCAAAATAGTTTCTGTATACTGAAAAGACACTATTCGTGCCCAAATTTCCTTATCAACTCTGTTCTCGTACGTCATCACACTGCCCAGGCACTTATATTCATCAAAAATCTTGAAGCGCCAGGTCCCTATTTGTATTTATTCTCCATTCAAGTGGCCAGCTCTTGATGTTCGAATGAAAGCGCTCTTTTTTTTCATTAATTTCCAAGCCTAGAATTCTGACTTGCCTGAGAAATTGTTCAAGAGCGCCTGCAAGTGATGGCACCGTTCGGGCTGTAATGATCATATCATCTGCATATGCTATATGTTGTGTTATACCGTTGTAAATTGTGCCTCCTCCATGTTATTTTCCATACGGTTGCTTCAAAGACCAGATTGAACAATACGGTTGATAGTGGATTTCCTTGCCTAAGTCTTTTTCCTATGTTGCTCTTATACCTACAATAATAATTAATTTATCAATTTTTAAATTACTTTATAATTCGAAGTAATCAACTTTATTCATTTGAGAAAAACATACACTATTGTACAATATTCGTAGTGTTGTTCTTTATTTCGAGTCTGATTAGCGATACATTTATTTTTATTTATTTATTTATTTAGTTATTGCAATTGGCATAAATATTACCAACATCGAACATGAAGCAACTTCGAACGCTTTGGCAACTCATGAATTTATTTGGCGAATTTTGAAATCAACAATGATTTCTGTAAGTTCCTGGCTTTGAGTTCTCATTTTATTTTTTATATTTCATTCGAAAAAGGTAGCATTTGTTTTATTATTTTCTAAAATCGGACGCTACCTTTTTCCCCGTCACTTAATTAATGCCGATTAAGCAAATTGGTATTGTTTTTCTAATAATTCCATTAAAATATGCTGCATCTAAAAAAATGCACAAACAATTACGTTGGATTGAATTCCATGTTGTATATTCGAAATATCCTTACATGATTCAGTGTGGAAAAGAGGTTTCCATTATTCTTGATTGCTTGGTTATTGTTTTCATTTCAATGGAAAACACATCGAAATACCATCCTCCGAGGATCCTACAATTTCCTCTTCCGGACCGACCACTGATGGAGGCGATATGGAGTATTCCTGAAGAGCGTGATGGATGAGATACCTGGAGGATTAATTCAACCTAGAGTTCTACTAAAGTGGATCCATCAGTCGTGTTCTTTTGACTCTATCAAGTGTAGCTAAACCTCATATAGTGTCTATTCACAATATAATTCTTCTTCATAATTTCTACTGCAAAAATCTCGAACTTTTAAGGTTTAGAGTATTCTTAATTTTATTTGAAATAATAGAGCAGCTAAATAAACAAATTAAGAAATTGGAAAAATTCAAATCAAAGAACCTTTTATTTTCATTCTGTTCAGAAGATACACACGATTGAGCGAAATACTAAAAATACTGATTGGACAAAATATTTTTGTCTCCTGTTTTTAGGTCTCTAGGTAAAAGAATTTATGACACGAAGGCTTATGAAAATCCTTGTTTCCGATACTGCAATAATCCACTGTTTCAGTTTTTGTTGAACGTAATGAATTGACATGAACATTCTTTAAAGAAACTTTTAGCTTTTATCCTGAATTTATAAAAATTAACTGAGTTTAAAACACGGCCTAACAACATTAGACATACCCACAAAGGGTTACATTGGCCGGAGTACACTCAAACAAAGCTGTGCAATGTTATTATGTTGTTAGCTTGCCTGGCAAACTTCTCGGTTGTTCCTGGGACAATTAATTCGGGGTCGGTACGAACAGAAATGGGCGTCTGGCCAAGTTCCAGGAGTCTGTCGTCGGACCTTCGGTCGTTGGTTTGCCTTATCTAGGCTGCTCTGGGTGGCGGTGTTAATATCCAGTGGCTTCTTGTTTCAGGAAAATACTCTGATTTTATTCCGACTATTCAATAGTTGATGTTATCTACAATTTACAAAAACAGCAGCACCCTGGTAAGTTTTTTGGTAATTGCCAAATGGAGGTAACAATCAGGTAATTAGTAGAATCAAGCACTACTACAAAATGTACTCATTGCAGAAGCTGAAATCGTAACAGCTCTAAAAAGTAATTGAGAATAGTCTCAGTGTTAAAATAGACCCGTTTCTATTTTCAACTGTGTGCAGACGAGAAGGTTTACGATGATTAACTCATCTACGACATCAAAAGCTAATTACTAACCGGTTTTAAATTGACATAAAGACTCGGAGTCTAATTTTCCTTTTGATTAATGTTATAGGGACTTAGAATCAGAAGATTACCATATAAATAAATTGACCGTTCGTACATAGTGCAAATAAATTTGGAGCAAAAATATGTATCAGGAGACGACCTGTGGTGTGGTGGTTAGAATAACAACCAACTAAGCCCAAGATCACGGATTCGTTGCCCGGAAGATGACCTTAGGATTTTTTGAAGGAAGTAAAAAATCCTTGGTTATGCCGTCCTTTGGAACATACGTAAAACAGGCGTTCCAAGCCAGTACGGTGTCAGCTACATTAAAAATCCCTATCCTAATTAAAGCTGGAGAGACAAAATCCATCGTTGCATCGTCCGATTAGCCATAGCAGCATAGAGGGAAATTAAATAAATAATCAATCAGCATATGCACCAGTCCACACAAATGTATGGTGCCTCAAAATGTGCATGCCAGAAAGATAATCGATATATACATGAATAGGAGGGAGTCAGGGGGCAATGCTCAGATGCAGCTTCTTTCTTTTGTAGAATTAGTCTTCTTTCTTTATAAAGTTTTACAGAAATTAAAAAAAAACTTATCAAATAATGTTAATCCAACATTTTCCAGTTAATGATATATCGTATCTTAAATATTAAAAAAGAAGATGTCCTCGAGACCTTCTATTATAGAACTTTATTGGAGTGCTATCAATGGATAGTTTCTCCACAAGTGTTGTTTTTTTTCATGTCCTTTGTTCATACAACAGATTTACTTGATGTAATATAATTACAGTTGTAAATATCAATAAATTATTCTATTCTAAAAAAAAATTAAAAATAAGAATAATAACAGAGGTATTGGCACAACGCTGTTAGTTACCAGAACTTAATTCCTCCACGATACAATAGGAATTCCTCTTAGAACATTTATAATTACAAGTTATTAAATATATAATATTTATTTTGTTAATTTTCTAGATATTTTCTCAAGTGTAGTTGCAAAAGCATTCCGTAAACCTACTTCAATACGAATATAAACCGTATTTCAGAATAATTTTCTTTACACCGGAGTAAAAAAAAGAAAAATGAAGGGTTATTGAAAATTATATGAAGAGCTATATCCGTTTAAATTTTTTCTTTGATTCGATTTGCTCGAAAAGATAATTCAAAGAAAACAGAGATATCCTGACAGCTGAATATGAATTATAAGAAAGCAAATATTGGTGTTATCTCCCATCTCTTCTTGTCCAATCACAAAAGCTATCGATTCAATAATGTGATGAAGATTTGGTAAATTATTGAGACATCCGATTATATGTCACCAGAATGGGTGAAAAATTGAAGTGGAACAGATATTTTTGGTGACTTTACTTCGATCAATATAATTGTATTTTCTAACAGCAACGGTAAAAAACTAACTTGAAAATTCACCTTTTAAATAAAGTAGTATTGAATGGTGTTTTAATACGTATATTTGAACATGTAATAGTTGAAAGCATTGTGCTAAACCAACGAAATATATTAGTTGAATTTAATCTTGACAACTTGAGTTGCCTGAGTGCAGCCAAATATAAAACTCCGAACCTTCCATAATTGTGCTTTAATTGTCATTAAATGGCCGCATAATGTACCCTCAACCCTTGGAAGAATAAGGAGGTGTTGGAATGTTCAGAGTTTTCAAAAGTAATTAAACTCTATATCTTTTATATATAATTTGTAGATGTCTGTATTAAGTAATACAATTCTCATAAGATATCAGAACTCAAAACTACAACGAAAATCTATCTAGGAGAAGATCAAACCGATAGTGGGCTGCTCAAAGACTACAGCTGAAAACCTCTTGAGAATGGCATAAAAAAGATCATAGGTCCATTAGTAAATTTAGTTAACAAGAAAGCTGTATACTATACTGATCAGGTAAATTATCTATAAACAATTTTGTTTGCTCTTAATTTCAACTTTTGTATTATTATTGAAATAGGAAAAACAGTAAAGCGTTAATGATTCGCCTATGCAGGCATATCAGGATATACACCAAAAAGAAAAATCACAATAAATAACAAGAAGTGTAATACATCTCACACCAACAGTCCAAGCAGACACATCGAATCGGGACAGCAACTTTACTTCAAGGCGTTACAAAAACTATTAATTTTGATGGAATTTTTCTTTTAGTGTATGCCCTTATGATATCTCAATTGGCGAAACGTATGCTGCATTTTAAAGACATAAGGCTTTACCTTTTTCGTTATAATTGGTCTTTTTTTTCGCTCATTTTTTATGCAATATAATAGTTTATGTATATATTTTATATGTCTTGAAACAGTTATCAGGACCAGGAGACTGAAATTCTACGGCCACATGATCAGAAGGAACAATAAGAGACTGAACAAAAAAATCTTTGATAAAGTCTTAAGCTATAAGAGTATAGGTGGATATGTGAAACAAATAAAAGAGGAGCTGTATAGGCTAAAATCAAGGATAAGGACTGCTTGGATAGAGAGCTTTTTGGGAAAAAACTAAAAGAAGTCGGGGTTCTTGCTGGATGGAAGGAGAGACGAGGAAGACAATGTACTGAGGAAGAGCGAGAGGAACAATCCAGGAAGATGAGAGAGTATTGGAGTAGAAGGAAGGCGGAGAGAGTGAAGAAGATTTAAGTGATATTCGTGTGGTCCTTGCTGGCCGATTCGTGGGGAGAAAAATAGTTTATGATCATTTAATAACAAAAATGTCTGAAATAACTTGTTTGCGTCTGTTAAAACATTTCTTCTTAAGGTGGTATCAATCAAAAGACAACAACAGGAAGAGAACACAAAGAATGGAGCAGATATCGGTAGGGGGGAATAAAGGAGTTTCTTTTATTCATGCGCCCGGCATTGTCTTTGAACCGGCACCTCCTTCAGACCTCGTCCTTAGCGTGACAGCCACGTCACTCCCCAAATATTCATTATCCTCGAGCGAAAGGGAGGATACCTTAGCCTCCTCTTTGCCATAGCATAATCTATAATTGAATGTCGAGCTCGAGGGTCTATACGCGTTGAGGGAACTGACGGAGAAATGAATTATGGATTCCGGAGGATCCTCTTAGGAAGGCGTTAAGAACCGTTTTATCCTGGTCGTGTAGTTCCTTGATAAAGCGATTTTATTTTATTTTAACTTAATTATTATATATTGATAATAAATTAAAGTGAAAAACGGAACAGGTAATTAAAAATATATAAAATCACGTTTAGCATCAATAAATATTTTTTTACTTCTTAATCTTTTGGTAGTTCATTCATTCACTAATCGAAGCTGTAAAATACTAAAAAAAGCAACAATATCACTTAGTGAGTAACTATATCAAATGCACTTTAATCATGTTATTATAAAATATGAAAATTAATTGGGAGGAATTTTGTGATTTTGTTACCAATAAACCTATCTGAGCATACATTTTCAACATCATTGTTTTTTATTTATTATTTATGTTTTTACTTTTATTGACACTTATGATTTAAAGAATTTATTTTTATTTTAGCTTAATATTACATCCTGGATGTACTAATATGTACTGTTATGCATTGTGTATTGCCAATCAATGAGGATCTGATAAGTCCATGTTGATTGGTAGTAATTATAATAATTGAATCACGCTTATAATTGAAAGAAAATTATTAGTTAATAATAATAGTATACTAATAAAGTAAACTAAAAATAAATAAATAAATAAAGTAAACTTTAAGTTAAGTAGGGCGTTCTAGATTTAGCGATTTTATACATTGCCGGGAGAATTTGGTGAATTTCTGTTTTTTATGTTTTTTTAGACAAAAATAAAAAAAATATTAAAAAAATACAACAAAGTTTCCATTCGAAACAAGGATCGGCCTGAAGTTGACACGGCCCGCTATCGAACCAATGTTGTATTGCTCTCCAGGTTATATCTCTTTGGTCCTCTCAAGAGCAGGTGGCACTACAACACCTGGGGCCGATACTTTACTCAAGCCACTCCCAATCTACTTCTAATCTGGAAGTGATTGTCTCATCAACTAAATTATATTAATCAACAAAACATTATTTCCATGAAAACAGTAGCAGAAACATGCATTCTATCTTTTTTACGAAAGGTCTAACCATCATATTTAAATAGAATTTTAGCAGGCACACTTACAAAGTGACAAACCCCTGACTAATTCACACCACTCTTACGATTATCCAAACAAAGGTTTTCAACTTAAATTTTCAATATTAAATTGATAGTGTTATAAATAACGACAAAATATTCAGTTTTAGCTAATAAATCACTTTATTAAGTTAAGGAAATTATTTTTGTCACAAAAATTCTTCCCTACTTCTTTTCTCATAGGATATTTTGTTCGTCCACTTCGTTCTCAGCTCAAACCTCATCCTCTTGGCCCGATTTATGCTCTTGTGAGTTCCATCCTTAAGCATTTTACTTTTTTTATTTCTAAGGAATTCAAATATTATTTTCGTTAGCCTATTTGCATTCATTTGCAGGATATGTCCATAAAATGTATTCTTCCATTACTCATTGTGTCGGGATTCTCAATTCTCAATCTATTCTCATTTCGTGTGTCTACTAGTTTACCGACAGAGAATTTAGTACCCAAACTATTCTTTAATATCCAATCATTCAATGGGGCCCATTTTGGTGTTAATTGGTTTTTCCGCTTCTGGTTTCATCAATTTATCATATATTATTTTTGAATTTTTATTATAGATGTTTTTGGTTAGTTAGAAGGTTATATTAACCTTATCTTTTCTGACCTCCATTTTGTTACCATTTACTTTTTCTTTTTTCGATCATGAAACATTTCGGCAACCTGAATCATATCGACATGTAATGAAGAAGTGATAACTATCAGGCCAGTCTCGCTTTACTGTAAACATATCGAAAATCGAGGAGATGGCTATAGAATCGAGAGGCTGACAATATCGATTTTCGACTGGAGGGGGCAATTTAGACCCGGCTGTCAGCGACCGAGCCCATTAAGGAATCTATTCAAGGGGGGGGGGCGTCAATTTTTTATGTAGAACAGCTGATAAAGCCGCAATTAATTTTATGAAAGGTCGTTCCTGGCAACTGACGTTTTCTTAAATTCGAATAAGTCGCTTTCGATATTTAGTCAGGCTATTCATCATCATTATTGGTCCTATTGCTTCTCCTTGCGGTATAGCACCATTAAAAACTTATTAAAGCACAATAATGCCACTATATTTTTGGCAATTAAATATTTTAAATCGGAAGTGAGGTTAACAAAAGAGAAAAACTTTTAAACTTAATTGATTGATTGGCCTCCATTTTCTTCAATTTCTTTTTACTACAACACTTTGATTAGATTTAGGGATGAATCGAGGCGTAGACATACACACATATATAACGGAAATAAGTAAAAACAATTTTTTTCTTTTTTTCCTTATAAAAGTTGTAAAATCGTGTCAAAACGGCAGAAAGAGAAATAAGTCCAAATTCGGAGTGGTTTAGTTCTATACACTGTAGTCACTATTTACCAATACAAACATTCATTATTAGTTGTTAATACAGTATTTTGCTTCCCTCTGTAAAATTACTTTTTTCGTGTCAACGCCTCACTTGAAGTGAAAAAGATCTAATTTTGCATTGTCCTAGGGAGGATTTAGTTGTTAAAAATACATTAAATAGAAGAATAACTCAAGCTAAAATATAAAACATTAACCCAAGATTGGTAGCGTTAACTTTTGTAGCGGGATTAGTAGCGTGAGTAACTCTTACTCATTATGAAGTTATTGACTTTCAATTATTATTTAAGAGAGTGGGATAGTAATAAATATCAACTTAAATAACAATTTTTATTTTTATTTTTCAATATCACAATCTATATTACATTTCAAAAAGTAAGAAACTCAGTCAATTATATTTTCATTTTATTTATGATATCACAAACGATTGGTACACACTCGATATTTTTTAATGAACAAGAAAGCAATTTAAGGTATAATTACAGAAACAAACAACATACAAGATTTAGTATTCTAGGTATCATAATTTTATTTTGTCCCATGTATTTGGCTTGTACAGCTTTGACAACTAATAATTTGATGTTCGCGGCATAATGGTTTTACACATTTTACACAACACGTAGTTGTGTACCTACTTTTTTGCCAGTCGCAGCCAGCACAGTATTTTCTGGCCCCCTTTTTAATAATTTCAGGTGGCTCAACTCTTATAGTTTCTTGTCCTCTTATGTTGGTAGCGTGAGTAATTTTTACTTATCGAAGCGTTTTCCTAACTTTAATATCAGATTCACAATAGCAGAGTAGCCCTTCGAAGGTCACCTCGCAATATCATGTGCACAACTAACTTCTTAAGGAACAGTGGGGGGCCTTAGGCTGCCCCCCCCCAAACCCTCAATACTGGGGGGCTTTACTGTACCTCCAATGAGTCCTTTCGACTCATGCTACCAATCTAGGATTAAACATTTCTATTTTAATATTGACTCCAGATTTTGTTTTTGCTTTGAGGATTAATTTCCAAAACATAAAAATCGTTCTTTAAAGAAAAGACTGTGAAGTAACTTTTTTTGTTAATTTTCCAGTACTGCAGAGAGTTATTTTAAATAAAAAGTTAGTCTAGGTTAGCTAAATTTTAATTTATAAAAATGAATAGTATTAGAATATAAGAAATTAATAGTATTTAACAAAACGAATCTTGACTGCCTCTCCGACAATAAAGAGGGCGTACATGAAAATTAATCTTGAAAAGGAGTAAATGAAAGAATATCAAACAATTTATTATTTGTCCTTGCAACATTATTATTCTGAAGAATTACGGCTTAGACCTGGTGTTGTCGAAGGAATTAGATACAATAACTTTCTACGATTGGATACAAAAATGATAAGAGAAATTATACAGAAATACACACTTTACACATATCTGTTCTTTTTTATCTATTTTTAAGATAACATAGATTTTTTTTAAATTTTAACGTTTTGAAATATTAAATTTTTAAATGTCTCGCTAGATGCTTCAATACGTAATACTTATCTCTAACTTTGAATGAACATTTCAAAATCACAATAATCTTTTCATTAAAGGATTTCAAGAGTTCCAATTTTGGCTTGGTGTCAGGCTGAATGTTAAAGAACCTGAAACACTAAGTTAAAAGATGAAATCTAATATATTATTAAATTAATTGTTTAGTTGACATGACAAAATGAAAAACGAGAACAAGCAAACCAACACCGTACATAGAAACTACTACACCACTCCCAGTTTTGACATTATTTTCTCTTCCTATCCTATTGGCATACTTAAGTAGTACTTTTTTCAAAGAAAAAAATGGAAAATTATTTTTTTTACTTTTACCATAACACCTCAATTATCATATTAATAAAATTTATAGAGCTAGAAAATAATTATAAGACCATATACCCTTGAACTTTCACAGAATATGGTGCTAAGACATAAAAATATTGAAGGTATTATTCTGAGAGATATAGGAAGGATATTTTCATTGATTCTCAAAAACTCAACCATACTTTAATCAAGAAAGAAACGGATAAATAGTTCTATATGAGTAGAAACATTTTATTCGGAACAAGACATCGAAGAGATAATTGATCTATTTCCGGGTAAACAGTTTCCAAGACGAATAGGAAAAATAGTTTTGCGAGAAATAGTTATAAATCAAAATATAACGTAACTGAACAAGAGTTTTATTTAAAGGAAATAAGAAATGTTAAAATGTTTTGGACATGTTTAATTCCAGGCAGCTGGAAGTCTACCTCAGCTAAATATGGAATTGAAAAATATAAGGAAAAAATATAGATGGATAATGTGATGGGGTGGAAGGAACCCTTTCAGGATACCTCTGCTAAGAGCAAAAGATTTCACCTTACTTATTTTCTTCAGATTTTTTTGTGAAGTAATCTGATCAAACCTTCCATTTTAAAATTAAATTTCTTGATATACATATCTTGTTTGTAAGATAAATCACATTTACAGAATAATGGTTTGGAAATATAAATTGTATTTATGTAATTTGTCAGTGTAATACTCTTAAATTTTAATTATTTAACTCATAAGATTTTCCACATGAAAGATATTTTTTTATTAACTATTTTATTTTGAGCTCGTGACAGTTTTAAGAACTTTTCAATCCTGCTTTGGAGTCACCCCATCTCGAAATGTGTCCGTATTGAATATAATCGTCGTATTATCTCCTCACCTGTGGTGTAGTATTAAGGGGAAGTAAAATGGCGAGCTCCGAGCTTGTAATGTTAAAAATCCCAATCCTAGTTTTACATGGGTAGGTAATTTTTAAAACTCCCACAGTAGCATTTCCGATAGCAGCATAAAACTGACATTAAATAAATAAGCAAACAACATATTATAAAATTGTAATATTCTTATTCTCTTGTTTAGTTAATCAATCATAATCTTTTGACATATTCCTTTAGGACTAGCAGTGCCTGTTTATAAATAGTTATATGCGAATATAATGGATAATGGGTTCTTCTGGGATATTTTTCTGCGAAAACCTACATTCGGAGAAGTTTTTATGGTGGCTTAGGTCATGTATGGATGAGTTTTATTGACATGTTTAAGTGCGCTGGCACATACGAGGTATAGTGAAAAACATTGAAAATGGTTTAGAGTAAGGAGATTATAGACCATACATTTAATGTGTAATAATTAATAAACTGTGATAATTAACATTGCCAAACCCGTATAGCCATACGACATGGGAGGATGTTTATTAAATAGAAAATGCCCTGTCACAAGTGACATTTTCTGTTTCTATTAGTGATATTTCTAACTATTTTTCTTAGCCCCTAAATAGAATATTATTTTGTCGTTATTTTTGTGGTTATCATTCTGCTACTGATTACTTCTTATGTATGAAATGAACTTTCTGATTGTTGAGGTTCATTAAGAGGGAACATATAATGCTGTTTGGTTCAACCTTTTTTTTTTAAATATAAATTAAATATATATTTTAATATATGTTTAAAAAAATCTAAATAGGTTATTAATATAGATGATATTTCACAATATAATATAATATTCGGTTGAAACTATAGCGAAGCATGGAATCAGAAAGTGAACAAATGAATTCCTTGTACAATAGTGGTCTTTTCTAAAGTCGAAAAATAAGGGATCGTGTTTTTTTTTGTGTTTTTTTGCGTAAAGAAGAAGGGAAATGGAAAATTTCTCTCCTTTTGCCCCTAAACTGGCCTCGATCAAATAATATTTCTTACTCTTTAAAAATTCTTTCATCGTCTTTCTTGTCTCCATTTTACCAGGAATTGTTTTTTATTCTATCAAACCACAGCTTTATATAATGTTTGAATTTTGAAGAATAAATTTGTATAAAAATGAAAAAAAAAAATCATTTAATGACGGAAAAAATTAACTAGCGTAAATTATTAACTAAATTAATTTTAATTTTTGATAATTATTGGTCAATTTTTTTTATTTTTAAATATTTTTATTTTTAAAGAGAAAAGATAGGTCCTCGACCGGGATTCGAACCCGGAACCTCTGTCTCTCCATGACAGTGCCCTACCATTTGAGCCACCAAGGCCGCCTGCCGGCAGAGGACAAATCTTTTCTCTTATCCGATCCCATGTCCTCGTGTTCTCACAATTTTTGCGATGAATACACTAGAACGAAAGTTCTTTGAACATTAATTTAATTATAGGATCTTATTGACTTACGTCATATTACTATTTATATTTTTTTATAATTCGTTCTAGTGTATTCATAGCAAAAATTGCGAGAACAGGAGGACATGGGATCGGATAAGAGAAAAGATTTATCCTTTGCCGGCAGGCGGCCTTGATGGTTCAAATGGTAGGGCACTGTGACGGAGAGACAGAGGTTCCGGGTTCGATAAATTAATTTTATTTTATATGTCATCATAAAATATAAAAAGTATTAAATGGGTCTAAAGAGGCCCAATTCTGGATCCTGTACATCCTATACATATTTTTTATAAATTTCTTTAATCAAAAATGATCCAGACGGAGGCCCAAGAAAGAATTCATTAAATATAGATAAATAATTTAAGGCATTCTTTCTTCTAAAGTTCAACTAAAGCATATTTCTATCTCACTGGGTTAGTTTGATTTTATAACTATATTTTTACCTTGATATTTTTACAAATCGAATAAAAACTACTGAGTGAAATTTTATGTATGCATTAAGTGCTAAGTGCCCAGTACAAACTAGGCTCTACGTGTTCCAACAACCAAGTTGAGAAGTACGCATTCGTAAAAGCGACAGATTTCTTTCTTGACCTTCCAACCCACATATACGTACATACATACATATACATACTCACAGGTAGCATGATCTTGATACAATCAGTTCTCAACACAGACATAAATGACCAACTTACAGAAAATATCAACTTATGCACACTTGGGCTTCTTTTTTAACAGTATATAAGTAACAATGTTTTGTGTATATAAGTGGAAGAACGTGGTTCGGATAGAGGTCAAAGAATATGTATAAAAGTTAGAATATAACATAAGTTATAATTTACGAATAAGTTATGTATATAAGTTAGAATTACTACAATTGTCGTTAATCCTTATTGTAAAAATGAATTTAAAAAGCACATAGTATACTCAAGTATGGAATGCCCCAGTAAATAAACGGTCCTTTCAAATATATATATATATATATATATATATATATATATATATATATATATATATATATATATACACATATATATATATATATATTACTCCATTCCTACCAGTGATAAAATTTTATTTTGTTAATTAATACTCATTACTTCCGCTTATCTAAGGTATTTACGGGTTTAAATGGGCTTATTTTAATTACCTATATTCACTGATAAGAACTGGAATAAATTACTAAAGCTAAATTGAAAATCTTACCTTGAATTGATTAATTACTTTTATTGACTAGTAATAAACCTTTTTATTATTTGAATAGAAATATGGATAAACATCAGGCAATCAATAGATAAGGCAAAATACATTTCACTAACATTAATTTATTATTAACCACAGTTAAAAACAATAACATACACAAATTGATTTTAATATAAAATAACATAATGGACAAATCCATCTCAATAGAAAAATAATATAGTAAACAGAATACTCTTAATATAATATAGCGCTTTGAATTTATTTAATTTAAATTTTATAGATTTTATATATTATAAATTAGAGCTCTATAAATTGTGTAGCTATCGACGTATTCTGCAGAATAGTGATCTATTAGTACTTGCATTTACAGACGATATGATTCTTCCATAGCTTCATCTCTTGATGTAAGGGTTGAAAATGAAGTCTCCTATCTTACTCGCTGGAAGGGTTGAACGGAAGTGGCTTCTTATGTTGATAGGTCGAAGGGCCCCAGTGATCTGTTACTTGGGGGGATTTTTTAACTGAAGTCCCTTTTATCTATGGAGGGGATAGGTTTAGCTGCCGGCCCCTACCGGCATTTTATTTAAACTCTTCAATGCTCTTATAGGAATGATTATGCTTTCTTGATTAGACGATAGCTGCGTCATGTATCAATATATATATATATATATATATATATATATATATTTTACAAACGATTTTTCTATTATATATATATATATATATATATGGATATCATGAGAAAACGTTTCGGAAGTGTATTTATAGATTTTTAAACTAAACGAATACATTTATTATAACAAAAATTAAATTCCCTATACAATCTTAAGGATGAAAATTGAGTTGGTTAAATTCGCATAATAAAAAATAATTCTTAAAAGAAATAGATCAGTATTTTTATACGATAATTTGAACTTGAATGTTAATTATATATCAACATTTTACAATTAGATACTATTTTTTTCTTAATAAAGGTAATAATTAAAATAAAAATTACTTAAACGCCTGAGGCCCAACATTGGTAGGCGTCCATCTGGCATCCCAAAAATATTTTCTTATTTTATATTGTAACAATATAAATTTTAATCATTTTAATAGACTATTGGTGATTGACAATAACATTATTATACATCCTGATGTAATATAAGTAGTATACTACACATTGACACATTACTTCTATGTGTAGTATGTTGTAACATAAAAAACGTGTTATTATATTTTAAATTTTTATTTAATTCAATTTTTTGTTGATATTCACAAACCTTTTATTGATACAATTTATATACATTGTTATAGAATTGGGCTAAAGGTTTTCTTTAATTCCACTGGCTTAGGGATTTCATAGACTGATCATTATGTGAATACTTTTCAAAAAAATGACATTACGAAATATAGATTGATAATACTAGAAATATAGATCATTATGCAAATCGTTAGAAGTATATAATAAACTTAAACTATATTTTCAAAGATGAAATAAATATTTTAAATTATTAAATCATTTTATTTTATATTTATATTAAAAATTGAATTCCAAAGTAAACCTTAACATTCTACCCATCTCTGTAGTTTAAAATTTTAACAGCATTCGATCTAGTGCTCTCAAGAAAAAGTATTTTAAAAATTCAAACATTGGAGGAAAAACAAGTTTATTATTTATCTTTGCAACGGTTTGAACTTATCTGTCTACAAAATAAAGCAAACAAATTGATAATGTATTTATCACTTCAATTACTCTATTAATAATTTCTCGTTAATAAACTTCTTGAGAATAAATATTTAATTGTAATTATAATATTTTAATACATTGGTTGATTTATCTTTGAAATTATCATTAATAAATAATTTTATATAAATCCCTTTGGTCCTCTTTTTGAGCTTTTATTGTTATTTATTAATAAATTGTAGTAAATAGCGAATTTGAGACAGCGTCTTCTAAAAACAAAAATTATAAATTATTTTCTGATTTTTATTAAACCTTTTTTAAAATGAAACTATTAAACTAAAAAATCATATGATATCGCTATTTACTCTAATGAAAAATGAGGAGAAAACCTAAAAGTTGGCATTTTTTAGTGAAGCTTAAAGTAGCAATTGTACTGGTTGAGGCTTTTCTATTCAGGAACGACATATCTAATAAATATTCCATTTCTATGGTATAATTTAGTGGGGTGTTTATTGTGTGTTTTTTTTTAAATAATACTTTGTGTTGTATTATGTTTGGATCTGAAGTTTTGTGGGAGTAATGACAAAATAAATAAAAGTTTTGAGCTGAAAAAAAATTATCTAATGATTAATAAAATAATTTTAACACCAACATTCCAATATGAATGATTTTCTTTACCAATACTATAATTCTTATTTTTATTTAGCTCACATGAAACTTTCAGATACCACTCTATTGAAAAATGATTTTTTTTTAGTTGATAAAGTACTTTTGAAGCAGCGATATATCTAATTTTTTGCATTATGCCAAATCCATTAGTAAAAAAAAGGAACCTGTAACTCTATAAACCGTGAAGGGTCTAAGGTTCAGTAGAGGACTGTACTGTTTCTTGCGCTGCGCTTGTGCAGTCAGATGAATTTACTTAGATCACACTTAATCGCCCAATAGTTTCCCCTAAATTGGGTACTCACTTGATAGAGGCTGCGTGAGAAGGGTCCTAGATCCCATAGTATCCATCTCCGGTTAATAACAGATTAAATAAAAGTCTAACAGCGAACGGGATTTGAACCCATTACCATCGGTATGGCAAATCAGCGCTTTACCACTGAGCCACACCGCTCAAAATTAATTTATTATTAAAATATGGAAAAACTAATTTTTTTTTACATCATAATACAATAAAAAATACCAGCTGGCCTGTTAATTCTGCCTCCTCTCCAAACAATGGAAGAAAATATTGGAAGTTTCTCTCGGATTCTGGGTTTATTGGCGGGAACCCTTTCTGGCGGGAATTATATTCCTCCATAAAGGCAGCTTTTACGGACCAAACAAGTTCAATTATTGTGCAATAAATATCAAACCGACATTGAAATTGTGAAATTGCTTGTTTTCCTCGATAATAACATTTAACGTAACCAGTTATTTAACCGTTAAAGAGTGGTAAAATCGTTGATAAACAAATTATATCGTAAAATAGTTTACTACTTGAAGAAAATCTATTAAAAAGTTTTTAGTAGATAACAATGAGGTAGTAAATCTCCAGTGCCAGTGTCTTAGCTTCTCTAAAATGCATTTAAAATTATTCATATATTCTTACTATGTAATTAAATAAGACAACACGAGAAATATTAGATTGTATGTGAAAAATAATCTAGCTGGAAGATTTACTTTGTGTGTTTGTGTGTTTTTGAAAATATCACCAAGGATGCTAAAATCGACTTCTATGAAGTAAAAATACTAAAATATCTATAATCGCTCGCATTTTAAGTAAATTCATGAGAATGAAAAATCTGTTTCCAGGTTTATTAAAAATCAGTAGCTATCGTCAAAATTATAGAGTTCCCTATGAATGAGCCTGTTGGAATTTTAGGAATATCAATTATCCTATCCTAAAAGCAATCAGTATAGATCTAAAATGAAAAAAAATGTTGTTTTTTTTACATTCGATACTATGCATTTGTATCGACCATGCATTATTTTTGCTAGCCTTCGAATAACAACCCTTGAAGTGCTAAGGCCGCATATATATCTCCAGCTGTGCTGAATAAGAACGAATAAAATCATCAGTTAAAAGTCACCAACAGGGACTATGGACACATTTATGCGTTTTACAGTTTTATCTTGATATTTTAAATAAATTTGATTGTAGGAATTATTGATATATTGTTGATAAACGCCTACATTGACCCTACATTGGTAGGCGTCCATCAGGCATCCCAAAAATATTTTCTTATTTTATATTGTAACAATATAAATTTTAATCATTTTAATAGATTATTGGTGATTGACAATAACATTATTATACATCCTGATGTAATATAAATAATATACTATAATAAATTTGCATGAGCAAAAAGTATTCAATCCACAGTGATGGTAAGCGCTCAGTGCTCGCCGGCTCTCTGCACCGCATTTCAGATTTGAAAAAAGATATTGATTTATCATTAAAATATAAATAGATCGTGATGGAATATGAACAAGAAGATAATACCAGACATACAATACAAAAAAAAAAAAAAGAATGAGGTAAAGCATTTCTCATCTCTTTCTTTTATGCTCAACAATGTCATATTTTCTCGTGTCACCTCTGTTCACAAATTGTATCTATGATAACACCCGGGAAATGGAGGAAGGTATCAAAGTTGGGTAAATGCATATTATATATTTATGTATTAAGATAACAATAATAAATGGATGGCTGGATATGAGAGGTGATGTTTGAGAAGGATAGTGTAGAACAGCTGTTATGTAGGACGAGGCCTGGGTGGGGTGTGTTTGGGAGGGGATAGGAAAGGGGTGAAGGGGGGGGGTGTAATGTCGGCTCCATTTTTCACTTGGACGCATCGATGGCTCATTTATCTGCCGTCTACGTCAGTGGCAGCAGGGCCTCGAAATATTGCGCGTATTAGGGGGAGCTGATGTGTTAGGTCTGGGTCCAGGACCCGCCTGCGCAGCTCCATATTATATCTAGGCCGTGGCATACTTGATAGGCAGTAGGCCGGTTGCAAAAAATGCGACCAATATTCGACCACCGTTTTTATTATGTTCTATAGAAAGCCCAACCGCCAAATTTGCGTAGAATTCACAATGGCGGCAAAAAAGCTTCTAGGACTATGTTTTAGTTCTTCGTGTATAAATGTAAGAAAACTGGAGCCATATCCGCAGTCTGCTGTTCTCTGAGGACCAGGCCATTGTCGCTATGACCATGAGGATGCAGAATATATGCTATGAGAATTGTTAGTATATTATATTTGGCTTCTTGAAATGAACTTTAGCAAAGCTGAATTCATGATCATTTCTGATCAGGAGGACTTGTTGTTGAAGAAAACGTAATAAAAAGAATGGATAGCTTTAAACTCTCTATAATAGAGAGAAACGTTATGTCCAAAAAAAAATATAAAAACAGAGGATAAGCATTGCTATGCATTAACTATTGTATTTACATTTATATCGTAGTAATATATCGTAGAACATATATCTGTGGTTTCGGTTCATATTCTAGAAGATTCTAGAATTATTAGGAATAGGGTTCAGAGTCTAGAAGAGTGTATTGCTAATATGTTAGATAGTCATGATGACTATGAGCAATCTGAAAATCAAATATCAGATACGAATGTCCTAATTCATCACTTTAGAGAATTAATTCCACAAATGGAGTATTTGTTGAGACGTTTTCATCTTTATCAGTAAAATATTTACTATGGAATATACAAATAGCTCAAAATCCATTTGTGGGTAGAAAGTTAGCCCAAATTAATTGCCACATTTCTCAGTTCACCAATTTTCCTACGGAATTCTTTTAATCTGAGATGTACTAATTAACAGAGAAATTATCCCTTCCCACTTAAAACTCGAGTCTTTAAGTTATTAAAACAAAAAAATTAAAAAAAGAAAAAACGTCTAGCGGTGGCTGGTCTCAATAAGAAATTATCCATTAATTCTGCCACCCCCCTTCTTTATCTCCATTTTGCCTTCGCCACTTCCTCTCTCGTCTTCTTTAGTACCCCTAGTAATTAATTTTTTTTTATTCAAACACTTATTTTTTAATTTTAAAATTTTTTTTCCTCATCTGTCCTACATTTCTCCCTCTGTGTTGTTGTACTATCAGTACTTTGAATAATTTTAAGAAGTGTATAAAATGTGTATTTTGAATGCGTCATTTTTATTGAGTAATATTTTTTACTCTGTTGATGTTAAATTAATGTTGCTATTTTTAAACAATGTTATTTTTTTAGATTTATATCTAAAAAATTAAATTAACCAAACTTCGAATATTCAACTATACGCATGATTAAAAATAATAATACTCACCCATTATTTTACATTAAAAACCTGATGCCCTTGCGTCAAATTCAGTTTCATTTTTATGTTATGTATGGGTTAATTCTTAGTAGAGGATTATTTTTATATGGACTTACTCGAACGAGCAGGTCATACTGGATTTGTTTAGAAATTTTATTGATTATAAAAATGATCATCATATTTTTCATATATAGTTCAATAGATTTGAAGTGTTATTGATATTATTATTTTTATGAACTTCTTTTTGAATTATGAACTTCCTATCCTTTGTGTGATAAACCATTGTTGATTCTCAGCGAATCGAACACACGCACATGTCCGTCTCGTGTGTGGCCCGAATAAAAATATATAATACATATATTTATATACCCACCGGGAGAATACATATTCGACTATCCTTTTAATATCAGGGGATTCTGGGGAGTGGATGTCACACGAAATGTATATAGAGCTGCGCTTATTATACTATCAAAGGCCACCACAATGGGCGGCCAAAGCAGGGATATGCATTATTGAAGCGGATCCGATGATATACGACCACGCCGTATCTCTGATCGGGATTCGAACCTGTCCTGCTAAAAATGGCTGTTACTGTGCTCCTATCTCTGCTCTCCACAGCACGTGGCATTATCTGTCCTGTCTGGCTTTGGGAGGAACGGAATGAGTTCGGGGTAATCTCTGAGTTAGTTTTATTATTGGAAGAAGATGATGTCCGATTTCACGTCGGTTCCCAGATATCTGATACTAATAAAACTGCACACCACTAATTATAATTGACCCATAAAAAATGTACTGAGGGAGTATAAAATAAGTCATGAGAACAAGGGTATCAGTTCCGCAGGTTGTCGCTTTGAGCTGACCTACAACAAGTTTTAACTGTTTACTCCTTTGTAATATTTATTAATAACATTTATAATATAGTGAGCATTGGTATGAAAAAGATAATATAATTATGGAAAATGCGTAGATTTCAATAAACATTCCATCAAGAAATAAACGTTTCAACTAACTGCTATGTATTGCCGGCACCATGAAAGGGATGCTGAGCGGGGAAAATGTGTCATGTCGGGACACATGAAAGGGAATGTGTTTTGGACAAAGAACAGACCTTTTGCTCCCCTTTATTTATGGTCAAGTTCCTGAGAAGAGAGGAAAAAGAGGGGGCAAGCTACTACTAAAACTAGGCTGAAGAAGTCATTCTTGAGACGAAGGTGGAGCAGGAAGGAGCACTCTGGAGACGTATAGCAAGGAGGAGAGATCTGGCAGAAGATAGAGTCCCTGGAGGCAGCAAGGAGAAGACCGACCAGTAACCCAATCTACCCCTGTTCACAGATAAGTTTAATTTATTTCCTGTAAGGCATTTTATGGCAATCCTTTTATCTATTAAAATCTGAATCATTAACCTTGTTTGAAACTGAATAAATAAACGATTCTTATTGTAATTTTATTGTTGCATACATACCCCAGATACACTATTTATTTATAAATAATATATTGAAGTTATAATAGATGACAAAGACTAAGACAAAGGCATATAAATAATAATTTGAGTACTCATCCTAAATGAGACTCTGGCATCCCAAATATCAATATATATATATATATATATATATATATATATATATATATATATATATATATATATATATATATATATTGATATATATATATATATATATATATATATATATATATATATTCAAAATATATTGAAGAGTAAACACATAGTATAAACTTTCGAAATATAGAAGAATAGCAATGGACCCCAGCTTTGCTCGAGTAATAAAGTCATATTATACCTACATAATTTGTCTGTGGAATTATTATTTTTTTATCAAGTAGCGGCCACTAAGGACCAAGCGGATATCATTGGTTAGGCTTCTTTGGAAGTCTTGATTTTCATTCTTCCCATCTCAGCTAATGTACTACAATATATAGAAATTATAAAAATAAAAAAAACAAATCTTTCTTTATGTACGAATTTATTATCTTGCACGTTAGATGATTGCACGGGATTGGGCAGCATCTTCGGTGAAACCCATCGATATTCCAACCCATTTACACAATACCTCGACATATAATATGCCTAAACCTTCCTGGTGAATCACTCTATCTATTGGTGAAAACCGCATGAAAATCCGTGCAGTAGTTATTGAGTTTACCGCGAACAAACGCGGACAGGACTTTGTTTTATAATATGTAATAGATATATGATTGTTGAAAAGTTTATTTCTTGATAGGTTAGGTTAGGTAGAATTGCTTATGGACACTCAACATCAAGGGTCTTCAGTGTCCGTCCTTCAATCTATATTATTTCTTTATTTCTTTATTCTTTATATTCTTGACCAATTTTTTCAATTTTGTTAAAAAGATTATATTTTTTTAGAAATTTGATGACTGTGTCTATATTTTTGTTATTATCACCAAGAATAGTTGGGAGGTATCTTTGTAATTGAGCTGCCTGAAAATAACTATCCCAGAGGGGGCAGTCCTCCAGTATGTGTTTAATTGTTAATTGTGTGTTATTACATGTTGCGCACTTCGGTGGACCGTCCTTTGTTATAAGGTAACCATGGGTAAGTCGGTAGTAGCCTATTCTGAGTTTTGTTACAACCACCTCTTCCCTTCTGTTACTGCGGTTGGAACTTTTCTATATTTTTAATATATAATTACTGCGGTTGGAACTTTTCCATATTTTTACAGCTTTAAGCTTATTTAGTTCCCCAGTATTTTCCCAAAGCTGGGTCCAAGCTAGTTTTACTTCATATTTTAAAAAGTGGCATATGTCGGATGAGGTGTAGATACTTGTAGTATCAATCGATGACAATGCTGCTTCCTCGGCAGCCCGATCTGCTACTTCGTTACCTTTCATTCCCACATGTGATGGAATCCAAACCAAAGATATGTTCTTATTCAGATCTTTTAACATTGATGCATAAACTTGTGCTTTCCTTACAAGATGGTCTTTACTATAGATGTTTTTAGTGCCTTTAGAGCAGATAGGGAGTCCGTGTATATTACGAAGTTTTCTTCCTCACATTGCATAATATAATAGAGTGCCGCGCAAATCGCATAACAATCGGCAGTGAAGTTGCTGGTCAGGAAAGGGAGTTTATACTTGCTAATCCTGGAGTCCGATACAAATGAAGAACCAACATTATTATTTAATTTAGAACCATCTGTATAAAATAGTTTTCTATTACTATATTTTTCCTTAATTTTTTGATATTCTGCTAAATACATGAGCCCTTTAGTGGTATTTTTAGTGAATTTTTTAAGCGTTAAATCTATTGCAGGTAGTTTTGTAGTCCAAGGTGATTATTGTAGCATTTCTTGATTATTGAAATCTACACTTATCTTCTAATCACATTCTACTTTTTCCTCACTATAGCTCTCGATAATTTGTATTTTTTGAAAATATTAAGAAGGAAACGAATAACCAAAACTTGTAGCTCAAGTCGAATTGACAAACTGCGGAACTGATACCAGAACCTATAATGATTCCCCAGGCACATATATTATACGAATATTAATAATTATACACATAAAAACAAGAATTGTTAAAATTTAATCTAGAAAACTAAGACAGTAGTTGGAAGAAAGATCTTAAGAGTATCCAAAATATGGATCTAACTTTATTGATATTGTTTTAACCTTTAAAAAAACATCAAAACGCTATACGGTACACATAAGGCAATTGAATAGAGTTCGTTAAATTTTAAAAATTACGTGACAACAAAAATAACATACAAGATAAATAAAGTAATTCAAATCATGAATACACTAATTCTAGGATATTTGGAAAAAAATAAATAAATATTACGCTGTATCAATTAAATCAAAAAAATCTTTGAGTAATGCATGTGTAATTATGGATCTGTATTAATAATAATAATAATCTACTTCGGCCATTAAACCTATTATGTATTAGATATATTTAGTTTAGACATACCTGGTTATGAAACAGTTCATCATATATTTCTTATTTGGTTCAAACCGTGATGTACTGCTAAGATTTTTTTATCTCTAACACGTACTACTACAGTAACAACCAAGAATCATTTTTTCTACTTTGTCTTTACGCCGGAGATTTTGTAAGCCACGGTATAAAAAATCCCACATTAATTATTCTTTCTGCTATCCAATTAACGAATAATTAAAATCTCCACAGCACTAAACAGAAGGCAACAGAGACCAAATAAAACTAATTAGTGAAATATTGCAGACCAGGCTTGAAACACTACAAAACTTAGACCTTGCTAACCATTAAGCAATAGTGTAAAACTTTATTTATATCAAATTATATTGTTTCGTCATAGTTATGACATCACGACCTGATATTTCTGTTTGATTAAAAATGACTAATAAATTTTTATCAATGTTGCATAGGATTTTTGGAAAATTCTCATTTCATAATGGAATTGTCTCTGTGCCAATCAGTAGATAAGATAAAATAATAAATTAATTAAGAGAATGGAATGTTAGACATCAGAAATAAATGTCACCTGTTAGAATTAACAATTCAAATTTTTAATTGAATTTTATAAATCATTTTCGTTTTGAAAAACAGTGCATTGTGATTAGTAGTTGCAGTAAATACAAGATATCTCAAACCTGAAAAAACTTTAAGCCCTTTGTGAAACAGAAATCGATATCTATACGACCTGTGAAGGGTTATTGGTTCAGTACAAGGTAGAAACTGTAGTACTCCACTATCTAGTATTACTAGGCTTCATCGACAAATTTTTCATAAACTTCTCGATTCCAACAGTGGCGTCTGATACTTTTAAGTCTTTGTCCACATCTTGAATCGACAGCCTACTTGAATCGGCAACTCTACATTTGCAAATAAAACCACCCTCCTAGAGTTTCATATTATATGGCCCAACATCCATATAAAGGAAATTAGTCGTTCCAGATTACAAGTTTACCCCCTGATTTGACCTGTAATTAATACTACCCAATTTATAGAGACTTGGAGAGCGGCAAGAGGGTCTACAGATCCCAAAGTGTCCACTCGTTGTTGTTAACAGATTAAATAGATTATCTGACAGCAGAATTTGAATTCTTGATCTTTAGCATAGAAACATAGTAATCTACACACTAAGCTATCTTGTATCCAAAAGAAATAATGAGAAAAATAAATAAATAAAATAATAATGGTCCGTAAACTTCTAAAATTGAGAAAACATCAACTCTAATAATTCTAATATAAATTGTTCATTCTCATTCTCAACGGCTTTCAATGTCAGTAACGTGACTAGGACAGCACAGGGATCTACAAGAGTTTGTGTTTTTCTTTTTCACAAAAAGTCGTGTATGGAGGTAAACTTTATTAGTAATTTTATTGGTGCTAAGTGAATTATTTACTAGTGATAAATTTCAGAAAAGATTATCTCAATAACATGGACTAAAGGGCTAAAGTAATTTATCTTTTTAAAAAAATGATCTGTTAGATTTAATGAAACATTTTGAGCAGTTTGGGGATGTTCAAGTGATGTGCTTTTCTCCGACGCCGACGCACTACGGCGATCCCAAACGCGATTTACATTCCCGAGTTACGGTGGCTGAGAGAGGCTAATTATGATTACATTCAGGCCACCGTACTGTTTCCCTAGCATACTAATGTAGCCCTTCCCTTTCATATACGGCGTCCCTTTGCTGTTGACATTTCACCAACTTATTAACCAAGTGGTAAACCCAAGTATATAAATACACATTTAGATACTTGTCATATGTATGCATATGTATATTAAACATACATTAGTAACATATATATTCTATGTATGCAAATACATCTATATTCAATGCTCATATATCAATATAAATTTATCATTTCCTGTATAGAGATTTTGGAGCAATGTAAGTTTTAAATGATTGTCTTACGTATCACGTTAATATTATAGTTAATATAAGTTGGGATGATTAATAATTAAACAAATGAAAAACTTTATTTTAATCATCAACTCGAAAAGTTTTTTTTTAAATATTATATAACTGAGTGAATGGCAGTCTAATCGGACGATGTAACACAGGGAGCTCTAAATTTCGCCTATCCAGCTGTAATTAGAATAGGGATTTTTAATAAAGGGACCACCGTTTAACGTCCCTTCCGAAGAACGGAATAAGCAAGGATTTTTAGCTCTCTTTAAAAAATCCTAGGGCCACTTGCGAATCTACGATCTTGGGTTCAGTAGGTTGTTATGCTGACCACTTGATCACAGGTCGTCCCCCATTATTTTTTTTCATTATTGATATGTTATAAATATAGAACCTACAAATTACTTATAGAAGTATACAAACTTCTCCTTCTAGAACTCTTCTTTAAGATGTTTCGAAGTTGTCACTTCGAGTTGAGTCCCAACAAGTTTTAACTGTACATTCGTTTATTTTACATTATTCTCCAAACATGCAGAATATCGAGAGCTTTACTATGGAAAAAAAAAGAATAAAGAAATAAACGTTTTAACAACTCACTGCGAAGTAAAGAAGATGATAACATATACCAATGATACATACATGTCAGTTCTTTGAAACTATACACTTTCGGTAATACTTGCTATTTACAGTTAGTAATAAAATTAATTTTATTTTAGAGAATATCAATGAAATGAAACGAATAAAAAGATAAAACTTGTTTGAACTGACGCGCATGTACTGTATATGTTATATCATCCATCAAATTTACTTCGAATAACATTTATTTCTTAATGAAATTATTATCGTAATCTACACATTTCCCATAATTATTGCATACCAAAGCTCGCAACAATACCTTGGAAAATGACAAGAATCTTCAGTGGAGTTTACCTGGATAGAAAATAGCGAAGGAGAACAAACAACGAATTCTACTCAATGTACAAGGAAGCTGATATTGTTTTCTACTTGAACATTAGAAGACTGCGATGGGCTGGTCATGTGGCTAGAATGGAAGATGAGGCCATTCATAAAAAGGTTTTGACAGAACTTCTCAACTGCACAAGAAGAAAGACACCGAAGCTTAGGTGGTCGGATGGTGTGGACTAAGACGCGAGGGATATCCTGAGTGTCTGGGTCAGCAAAAAACAGAGAAGACAGGAAGAAGCTGGTGGAGGAGGCCAGGATACATCACCGAGTTGTAGCCCCGTAATAATATATACAATAATATAATAATATGCAACTCAGTAATAGAACTAAAGCTCGTGATAATACATATTTTTTTAAATATTAAAAACGAAACAATTGAACAATTAAAACATGCAACTCAACACGAAGCGACAATCTCTGGAACTAATACCTAAAATATGATTAAAAAATATTTATTAACCTATTCTCGGAAAGGACGTAAAAAATTAATTGCCTTAATCAAAGATTAACTGTTCTTTCCTTGCTTGGAAACGATATCTTGAGGATAAACATGCAAGAGTATCTCCTAACTTCATCATTTCCAATTTGTATTTCCAGAATATTATGACGTTCTAAAACTAATCAATAAGCATGACATATGATTGGGTTTTTCTTTTTTAAGGTGTCAATATATGGATATAATGAAAAATCAAGATTCATCCGAACTACCCCCTGCTGGTTCTTCTTCCTGACTATCCCGCTTGTCCTTTTCTCGGAAGACGTTCACATCCAACCTCCTCCGGGATTTCTCCATCCTGTTAAGGACACGCAAGGACTCGAAGGCTGAAGAATAAATTACCCGCCACTGTTAGGAATTCCCAAGGCGGTGAGTATTCCTTCTTGCCCGTTCTTATTCGATATGCAATCCCATATCCTGGAGGCAGAGTCCCGCCGGAATATACATTTTATATCCACCGGAGGCGGCATGAATAGATAGCGCCACCGTATGCGACAAATTGACCATCTTCCTCCTCTCCCTGCCTATTCCGTCCCTCACTTTATCCCCTGTAATTGGATAACAAACTATATACATTTATATTTATATGTTTGGATAAAATTATATAAACATAAGTTTTAGATATTAATATAGTAAAAAAATGACCGCCATGGGGTTGTACAGAACATGTACATAATGGAACTACTTCACTTTGGAGAATTTGTGGTATTAACAACCAATGTGGAAGGTAAAGAAGCTACCAATTCCCCTTCATACTGCTAAGAAGATGATTGATATAATAAATATATTTAAGATTTATAAAAATAATGTAATATTATAATACAATTGGAAAAACCACAATGCAAAGCCTTATGTCTCAAATTTCTCCTGTAATACACCCACTTACCGGTCGACGTTTCGCCCATTCAGGCATTATCAAGACACAAAAACAAAAAAAGGTGAATCACATCTCGAAGAAAAAGGTGCAATGTATCCCAACGATCAACAGCCCGAGCAGGCTCCAAACATGAGACAGCACCCCACCACCAAGACGTTCAACTACAACTACGGCTTTGCATTGTGGTTTTTCCCAATTGCATTATAATAAATAATCGTTTATCTTTTTGGCTCTATTTTATTAATGTAATATTACCTTTAATTATCTTGTTTTAATAAGTGTAATATTGCATTAGAAATTTTACTAAGAAATGAGCATTTCAACAACCATGTATCACCTATACTTCGAAATGTTAATTGAAACGTTTATTTCTTAATGAAAAGATTATCGAAATATACACACTTCCAATAATTAAATTATTTTTCGATCCTGAAGTTCACGATGATTTGTATTTTTGGAGAATTTTTTGCAGTGACTACCAAATTTGCTTCAGTGCAACTAACTGGTGAGTTGCATTGGGAGGAATTTGTATGCATCTGGAAATACATAGTATGTTCTACATTTATAACATGTCTATAATGAAAATTTGCTAAGTGCTGACAAAAATAATAATTAAACTGCTTTTAACTCAGGACCTGATTTTTATTCATAAACGTAATTCATAATGTAATGAAAAAAAGTACCGCGACAAACGTTGAGGTATTGGGATCAGTATATTTATGGACAATTTTGCTATAAGCCAACGGTTATGCAGGGAAGCGTTTTGCCCAACATCACGCGCAATCGACACGCAGAATCGTTTCCCCTGTAGATTAACATATTTGATTATGAGCATCCATTTATAGTGTTGGGTTGAGGCCCAGGAGGGTCTTCATATTCTGTCAGGTTTGATTCACGGTTGTTAGCAGAAAACAATAATAAATAAAAATATCTGCACGTCTTGAACTTGGTCAGTAACTCGGCGCATACCTACCACCTCTCAATAAGCAAAGAAACTAAAATATGTTTATTGAAAATGAGATTTTCAACTTCATAGAATCCGATATAAATTTATTTACAAGCAAAAATGATTTATGTTATAAAAATACATACAGAAGTCAATCTAAATGATTCTTTATACATTTTTTATTGCATAGCTGATAGGATAAATTCAATTTTTATTAGTCCTAGAGACCTATAACTAAAGGTATAAGGGAACTGGTGTAAGACAGGCGATCTGATTGGGTGGAATAGAGCGCTCCGAACAGGATTACAGAGATTAGATTCGTCGACCACATTACCCTCCCACTGGCGTGTTATCCTAATAAGCTAATCAACCACATGAAACATTCCATGGCTCCCCAGTGCTGTCACTTTATGTTATCCCGCATTTACGTCTTGGCCAGAGGTCTAAATTTCTTCATTTAATTCGTAGTTTTTTTTCCGATATAGCGTTTTCAAAACTACTTTGTATTCTTGTTGTATCCTTTTAAAAAAAAAACTCAGGTGTATTCTTAATCCTTCTGTCTTATAAGTTGCAACTATAAGTGATATTTGGGAAACTTAATTTAAAGAAAATATTATCATCAAAAATGTTTCAATTACCACTGTTAAGTACCAGTTTATAATTACTATGTTGAAGTAACCATTTACCAAACAAGTAATTAGCAAGCCTTATTCGAAAAAATAAAATAGTTCCGTGTAAACGAAATCTTTAACTAGTTATCAATGATTAAAATTATTATTATTATGAATCGCAGAAGTATCAAAAGACCTTTTAGTTAAATATTATCATCCATATATCAATCGAATTCTAACCTTTAAATTAAAGTTCATTAAAACAAATATTAACTAATACAAAAAGCCGCTATTCGACGCCAGTCTCGCGTAATACGTCACGAACATGTCGGTGACGCGAACCCATAAGTTTTTCCCCAATAAAAATTCACTTAGCGCGTCTAAAGCTGTCGCTATTAACTTCAATTACTATATTGAATGATAAATGTTGACCTTGTTACTGTATGTGGAAGAAAGTGGTCATATAATACGAAAAAACTTTCTTAAATAGCCAAAGTTTCGACCCACCTTGCAGGTCTTCTTTAGGGCTAAATGCAAAATACAGACAATCAAGAAATGGCATAAATATATTATAATATATTATTATTCTATTATATTATTATTATAAAAATATATCATATATTATTATTAAACTTTATTATTAATAAAATAAATTATTATTATTATATATAAAATATATTATTATTCGATGTTTGTACTGTACACTCATGCATTTTAACCTGTATATTTACCTTGCTGTGCAATAATTGTCAATTCTTTTTTTCAATTACCTGGATTTACCATACTTTTTATTATTTTTATTTCTATGTTTTAATATAGAATATATATAGTCCTGAAGAAGACCTGCAAGGTAGGTCGAAACGTTGGCTACTTAATAAAGTTTTCTCTTATTATATGAGAAATTCTTTGACCTCTACCCGGACCACTTTCTTCCACATTCAATTACTATAGTTTATCAGTTGGTAACAAAGTTAATTTTCTTTCGCTAGGAAGTGTATTCGTATTCAACAATAATTGTACATTTACGAACTTTTACACACAGTCAATACATTGGTATGTATTTTTCTAAGCCGCTTGTTAGTTTTTCAGGTGAATGATATTTTACTAGTGGAAACATACTACTAATAGAATTTTCTTCTCTTTCACAATTATACTGTTAATTAACTCAATCTATTGCGACACGTTTAATGCACATACCTGATCTCTACTACTCTAAAACGTGGCGTAAAAACAGAAACGTGCGGCACCAGAAGGTACATCGGGTACACGGGTACATTGCTAACTGGTTCAGTTTAAGTAAACAGCACGAGTCCGCTTTTGTTTCCTTTGTTATTTCTGCTGGAACGGTACAAGGTAGCTGTTTGTTCTAATAAAATTTAATTTGTATGTTACAAGGTTTTATTTACTCTAATTAAACCGTCGGTTGTTAGAATACGCCCTTTCTCCTATAATTCAGATTTGATGGCATGAGGAGTTTATGATTGTACCTTCAATCTAATATAAATGATTTTTATTTGTATGATATAATATCTGAAGGAATATATTATAGAGATTTTATGAAGTATTCGGTGAATTTTACAGAGAATTAAGGAATTTTTAATTCGATTTTAAATATATACTAGGGCTTAAATGTCAGCAGTAAAAAAACTTTGAAATTCATATTTTTTATGGTAGAAAATCTATAAATAGAGAGAAGGCAGGTGTGTTTGGTATACATGTCCCATTTCAAGTGGATCAAACGTTTTTAACTTTTAACGAAACAAAATTCAGAAAAACGATTCAGGTATAAGTTGTAGTTATTCAGGTCTAGTTTGAAGAAATAAAAAAAAAAATTTTTTTATTTTTCACTTTAAGTGGTCAATATCGACCTTCAAAAAATGTAGTTTCCTCTTGACCCCAATTTATTTTTATTTTTCTGAAACGAACAATACAAAACATGGAAAAAATGTATGTGGCATTTTTTTTCTATCTATCATAGGTCAAGTAGAAGAAGTATCTGAAGCTCACTACTTCAGTATTCTGGCTTAACAGAAGGTTTTTTAGTGTTCAGACATTGTCTGAAGCATTCAAAATACCTTGATTAGTAAGTTATTTCGATTAAAAACTCTCAAATCAAATAACTTAATACTAAATTACTTTTCCTACAAGGTGGTATACTAAAGTCGTCAAATTTGAATGCTTTTTCTACTTAAACTATGAAAGATATAAAAAAATGTTACATTAATTTTTCCATGTTTTGGATTGTACATTTCAGAAAAATAAAAATAAATGTGGTTCAAGAGGAAACTACATTTTTTGAAGGTCGATATTGACCATTTAAAGTGAAAAACCAAAAAAAGTTTTTTTATTTCTTCAAACTAGGCCTGAATAACTACAACTTTTACCTGAATCGTTTTTCTGAAATTTGTTTCGTTTAAAAGTTAAAAACGTTTGATCCACTTGATTTGGGACACCCTGTATATCGATACGGCAATCAAGATCCGAAAAAAAATTGACTAGGTTTTATGTTTGTGAAATCTTGCCTACGTGTCTTTTTTCTTGCTTATATTGTTTGTTTGTTTTTCTTTTCCTGTACCACTACAACCCATTAAAAGACTCTTGGTTCAGTACGTGGTAGAGACTGTTTCTTGGACAACGCTTGTGCAGAAAGGTTATTTTTCAGAGATCAGACTCAACCGCCAGAGTTTCCTACTAATTTGGGTAACCAGTTTATAGAGGGTGGTGAGTACCAGGAGGAATGTAGACACAGTAGGATCTATCTCCGACCGCTAACAGATTAGATAAAACCTGCCAATAGCGGGATTTGTATCCAGGACCATCGGCAAATAATTGAGTGCTCCACCACTGAGCCACTCCGCTCCTAATTATAATGTGTTTACAGCATTTTATTAGAATTTATGCCACTCTTAGATAGTAATATATTAATCAGATAGTAAAATCAGCTTTTATTCCCTTCTTTGAATGGATTAGAATCGCGAAGGATGTACTTAGTGCTGAGATTTAGAAAGCTGGGGTGAAGGTTGGGGCACGCACGTATTATCCCGTGATGAATTGCCTTGCCTTCTTGGAATTCATTTTTTAGAGGGGCCAGTGTGTCTTGGCAGTCTTGGGAGGTTTCGAAAAATAGGCCTTATTCTATTTGAAGTGACAAGAAAATATTGGAAGGGCAAATAACAGTACGAACGTAGGATCGTTCGCAAAATGGACATGCTCAACGCTGCGAGAACAGTTTAACATCGATAATGGACTAGGATTAAAAAAAAAATCATTGTTTACCTGTTACCGTAACTAACGTGACTTTTTTCAATATCTTGTTTAATTAACAAAAGTGTCGTTGTACCTTCAATTTGCTTTAAGCAGGATGAAAGGGAGCTACATAATTACTGACAACAGTTCATCACCATGGCAATGACAACTTCATTAGCCTCATGGTTAACCAAAATGTTTATGCTTATAAAATATTTTGACAAAGAATCAAATAGAAATACCATGTTTTATATTCTAAGTATACACTAGACATCGGTTAACTTCAAAATTATAATGGAGGAGGACCGTTAAACAAATTTAGTGAGCTTAGTATTTAGCACTTTTTTTCAATTTCACTGAATCATAGTTGTCACGAGATCAATAATTATTGGGTTGTAACTAATCAGGCTAATGTTTATTCTTAGGCGTTTATTAGAGAATAGTACAAATGCATTTATTTCCATATGTACAAGTATAGATACACATATTTAAATTTGTTATGTATTTATCTAGTGGGGTCGTTCAACTGGAATAAGATAAAAATCATTGATGCAATTCTCTCCTATACAATCCCTTGGTGGCTGGTGCGATCTTTCCATGTGGCCATGCATTCCAACTGGGTGTTCCTGTGACCAGTCATGATGGCTTGGACCCCCTTCACAACGAAGCTTATTTCTCTCGTTCTGATAGGAGTATATTTGATTTTCTGGCCTATATATGAGTATGGAGTTAGTTATAGTCTTTAACTAAGAAATGCCTTAAATAGTAATAATATAATAGTAAAATATTCTATATGTTATATGAATCTTAATAAGGTCTAATTGAGATCAGTAGCATGGGGTACCCCTTGGAAACCATATTGTTGGGCCATCAAAGGCATTTAGAACATTATGCGGGACCGAAATACTCTGTCTTAAGCTGTATTGTATCGCACCAAAATTCGATGGAATGATCGACTGCGCAGATCTTATTTGTAGTAGTTACAATAAGTTTGAAGTGGAGTGAACATCTTCGGAGCGTTGAAATCTTCTTTGCTCCATTCAATCCAGTCCCTTCACTCCGTTCCTCCATTTGGAGTGTTCATTAGTCGCCACCTTTAGAACTATTGGTCAATGACTCTTGTGTGTTCTCGATCATGAATCATAACAGGACCTACCTCAGTATTGTGGATGGTTTTGATTACACAATGGTGTGTCTTCTCGACTTACACACATGGATGCTGTAAGATATGTAATGACCATCTTTTTTTAAATTATGTTGCTATCAATATTTGCACTTAACTCGCTTACATTGTCAAGAAGTTGCTATTAGAATGGCAAGTATACGTCATCGGGCCACATTATATATTTCGTTGTATAATAACCGCATGGTTTATTTAGGGTTCAATCCTAAACCCTTTAAGAACTTTTTTTTAAAAATTAATGTATTCATTGAAATTTACAACTGTCTAATATCAATACAACAAGTAAATAGCATGAATGATGCATAGTGCATGGACACAGACAAGTAGAGAAACTAAACTTCAACTAAGAAGATCACGAGGCCATCTTATTTTCAGACGCTTCGGGGAATTATCAGAAATTGAATATATTGATTGGTTTGACACGAGTGGGCTTTAGTGAGATTAAAGTTTGTCATGAAAAGATATCGGGTTCAGGCCAAATCGGTAACTAAATGGACAGTAAGGTTGTTCGCAACAAAGTACGGAATACATTTAAGAACTTATATCTACATTGTTGTACGCTTTAACATTTACAAAACGTGATTTACCTTGATTCAATCCTTTCTAACATCAATATTTTTGAACTCTCCTTGAGAGTTGCTTTAATAACAGCATTTTGGCATCAGTTCCGCAAATTGTCGCTTCGAGTTAATTCACAACATTTTTTAACATTTCATTCGTTTTCTTTTTAATATTTTCGAAAATAAAAACAATCATGAGTTTTATTATAGAGAAAAGATTGTAGTTATGGTAAATGTGTATATTTCGGTAATCATTTGATCAAGGAGTGTTGTGACAGAACATATACCTTTGAAGTTTATGTTATATTATACCTAGTAATATAACATAGTACCTAGTAAACATGTTATAATATAACAAGTCGGCCCTTACGTCTATATACTGTCAGTAATAGTTCCTATATACAGTCAATAATAAGAACTATTTTATTTTTGGACATATTATTAAAAATGAAACGAGAGAGTTAAAACGTGTATGAACTGACTTGATACAGTACATGGCTATATCATCATCTTTACTTCGAATTGTTTGTTAAAACCTTTAATTCTTGATGCAATGATTACCTATACCCATAGATTTCCCATAATTATTACATACTGAAGCTAACGAATATTTGTATTTTTAGAGAATATTAAAAAGGAAGTGATTGAACAGTAAAAACATGTAACTCAAATCGAAACCGCAACCTGCAGAACTGATACACAAAAGAAGATAGCTAATAAAAAGCAAGTTATTTCAAGAGAATTAACATGATCTCAGAAAGGAAGTAAAAAAGGAACTATTTTAATTATAATATAAAACAATATCGATTCCTTGTTTAGAAAGGATAAACTGGTAAGAGCATCTTGTAAACGCATCATTTCCGATTCGTGATTAAAGAAGATTATGATATAATAAAAAATATTTAAAAATAATGACATACGATGGGAATAAACATAGTTTCAATATTATTTCAAAGAATAGATGATGATATAAACTAAACAGTATGGATAAGTCTGTTCTTTAAGCTATAAACAGCCAATAATAGTTATTATATTGTATGCACTCAGTCATAAGATTATTATGAAACTGAAACGAATAAAAAGTATCATCTTGTGGTTTTTTTTTAAATCACTATTTCGATATTTTTATGTCACCTTTTACAACACCAAGGATTCTAGAACTAGTTACTTACACTCTACTTCCGGCATGCAAGACTTTTTTTGGGTTCATATAACATTTATGGCCGATCCCTCCACAATAATCTTGGAGACCATTCCTCTTGTCACAGGGGCACTGGCTCATGATGTCGCCCAAGGCTTCTGGATATCTGTAGTGTGGGCGCATCGGGTAAGGGAATCTTAACTGGAATACAGGACTTCAAAGATTAGAACAGGCTTGCTGAATATTTTTTATATTAATAGCGAGTATCTGAGAAGTCACCTATTATTATTGAATAATAATAATAATAAAAGAAGTTACCCTTCACAATCACCAATCAATCACAATCACCAAAATCACCAGTGACATACATAAAGCCATGGACCGCAAACAACTAGCCGTGCTAATCCTCCTAGACTTTTCTAAAGCTTTCGATTCCTTGGACCATTCTATCCTTTTCTCCAAACTAAAGTCATTGTCCTTTTCCAACAGCTCTATTCTATGGTTCCAATCCTTCCTCTCTGACAGGTCCCAAGCGGTTTCTATGCCCAACCAATCCCTTTCCTCTTTCCTCACTCTATCCTCGGTTGCGGCACTGGGCTCAAGCATCTCTCCTCTCCTTTTCAACTGTTACATCAATGATCTTCCTAAATCTGTTCACCACTGTTCCTACCATCTATATGCTGACGACTTCCAAATCTATTTATCCTTTCCTCCATTTGAGCTATCATATGCGTTCGCCAGTATTCACCAAGACCTGGATAGGATCAGTGCCTGGGCTAAGCTGAACAAACTGGAATTGAACGCAATGAAAACCCAGGTCATTGTTCTAGGTTCCAACTCTCTCCTTGCAACTATCCCCACCCTTACAACATTAATCCTAAACGACCACCCCATCAGTTTCAACTCCTCCGTTCGTACCTAGGTATTACCATTGACCAAAACCTTTTCTATAAACCCCATGTCACCCAAATATCCCGACGATCAATTAGTTCCCTGAAATTATTCTATCGATCTCGGCATCTCCTTGTACAATCTACTCGGAAGCTGCTCGCATCATCCCTCATCTTCCCCCACTTCGACAACTGTAGTGTAGTGTACGGGGACCTATATAAAATGCTTGAGGTCCGGTTAAAAAGAATAATGAACTGCGCTTTATGATTTGTCCTTGGTATTCCGAGGCGATCCCGGGTGTCACATCATAATGATGAGTTAAAGTGGCTCTTCCCTACCTTCTGATGACAATACTTCTTCTGTTCATTCTTATACCAATCCATTATCTCTCAACACCCTTCATATATCTACAGTCTCCTCCCATTCAAATCCTCTGTCCAGCACCACAAAACAAGATCTCGTCTTCCCGATCTCTGCATTCCTTCCCACAAAACTAAGCGATTCGAGCGTTCCTTCCTCGCCCGCTATACCACAGTGTGAAACTCAATCTCTCCTTTCATCCGCCATTCTTCTTCACTGCGTCCATTTAAATTCCTGCTTTTCCATCATCTCTTAGCATCCCAAAATGACGCTCTCAAAGCAAAGTTTTACCTTCCGCTTGAACAAATTAGTATTGTAAACTCGATCCCGCTACCTTCGTGATTTGTTTATTTTTCCAACAACAAAGAAGATACAGACTTTGTAAATACTTTACCGCATGCTATGCGATTTAGTTAGCAGTTTCGTTATTAACTATAGTATTATTGTTATTTATTATTATTATAATTTATTTTATTGTTATATGATATAATTTTTTAAATATTTTATTTGAAACCGGGTCTCCCACCTCTCCGTGGTGGTGCCTTAACCATCTCGGCCATCCTGGTTCGCTTCTCGGTCACCTGGATACCTGGGTTCGAGTCACGGTCCTGGTCATATCTTTTATATTCAAATAAAATATATAGAAAATTATATAATACAGCAATAAAATAAATTATAATAATATTAATGACTTAAAGTCAACATGATCCAAAAATAAAAGTAATGTTCAATTAACATTCTCCCCGTGTATACATCGCAAATTGCGAGAACACGGAGATATAGGATCAGTGGAAAGAAGGGATATGACTGACCGAGAACCGAACCAGGATGGCCGAGATGGTTAAGGCACCACCACGGAGAGGGGGAAACCCGGGTTCGAGTCCCGGCCCTGGTCATATCTATTCTTTTCAAATAAAATATTTAAAAAATTATTTATTATTATTATGTTAATATCAATATAATTATTTTTGACAACTAGTTACAATCCTGTCAAGTTTCGTACTTTTTATTTATTTATTTTCTTATCTATTTCTACTTTTATTATGTTTTGTCAGTCTTGATTATTTCATGATTTGTATTATTAGTAGCCTTCTGGCCAGATAAATGTTAAGTTTTTTTATTTGTTCATTATTGCTATTCTAAAGGGACTTGGTCCCAGAATAATGTTGGTTTTCTATTCTATTCTATGTTTAGTGACACAAAAAGCGGAGATTTTGGTAATATTGTTTTAGGAGGGATTAATTTTGAACGTGTCAAGAAGGTCGAAGTATAGATGATATATGCTTGTTGATTTCTAATTAAAATGATCACGTAAGGTTTGAGGTAACTAGAAAAAACAAAATTCAAGAGGTAATAAATGCGCGCTGAAAGGCAGGAAGTCCTTGTTATTATTCGTTCTCGACAGTACTATGCTCCCGTCTTCTGTTCCGAAATCTAGAAACCAAAATTTTTAAAACTATCACCCTTCCAACTCTTCTTTACAGCTGTTTGACCGCAATTTCGGGATACATAACGCCTTAATATTAAGAAAATAAAACGTTGCGTAAAATATTCGCGCAAAAAAGGATCAGATCCTTTTGCAGATGCAGAGTTTAGGTGATTATACAACGGGGTAATTGCGGAGCATGCAACCGGTTCATATTAATGAAGTAATATGATTGTAAAGTTGTTGGGCTAGGCAAGGAACGAATTCCTAAAAAATTTACAAGCGCTGTGTCCACTGTTTAACATTCCAGGAGTAGACCTAGCGTTATGATTGATCTGGCGGATTTGGGATTGGGTAGTGATCCGTTGGCAGAGGTTCGTATATAAAGAGGATATTAAACCTTCGGGTTCACTCAGCCTTATTCTTATTCTTACTATTAATAATAAATAAGTAAACATTTTAACATCTTACCTCTTCTTCCAACTTTTTCTCTGCGGGAGTTGGTAATTTAGAAGTTATTTTACTCGGTTGCAATCCTGCTTCTTCCCTGAAATTGAAAACAACACAATCACACAAACTCTCCGGTTCTCCTCAGATCTAATAACCATTCCATGGATCCATTTATGGCATAAATTTCTCAAATTACCCATTTTCGAGAGCAGAGTCCTTGACACAATGACCTAGGAGCTTAATTCGGCGATCCCCTATAATTGTCGCTAAATCTCCATCTATCACTGACAGGCGATTGCTCTCATAGCGCCCTCTGTGATATATTCGATAAATGTTGCCTGGGTTCCATTACCCCCCTCCCCTCCAGATTCTGGATGATTGATGGAGACCCGACTACAGCGCTCTAATTAAACACGCTTTCTTCCATTTTTCGCAGAGCCACGACACCGCACCCGGGCTGACCTATTTACAAGTATCTATGCTCGTTCCTGTTTATACAACGCAATATTAAACCAGGAATTAGTTCCGCAAGTAGCAGCTGCTAGTTGAGTTACAAGTTTTAACTGTTTATTAGTTTTGATTCCCCAGAAATACAAAAATCTTCAGCTATAGAATGGAAAAAAGGTATCTGTCGCTCTTAGTTAAATTACAACAAGCTTTAACTGTTTATTCGTTTCATTTTTAATATTATCCAAAATATCATATCATCAGGAGCTTTAAAAAAAAAACCTATTCGACTAAAACCTGTGAACGCGTCTGAGGTCCATTACATGGTAGAGACTGTATTGTTTCATGGTCAACGTTTGTGAAGCAATGTGATTTGTTCTAAATGAGCCTCATGAGAATCCCATATTCCATATGTTCCATCTCCGGCTGCTAAAACGTACTAAATTAAAGTCCCCGCAGCGGGATTTGAACTAGGATTTTCGGCATGGCAGCTCAGTGCTCTACCAATGTGCCACTCCGTTCCCATCGCAAGCTTTAGTAGATGATTCGATTTCGGTAATCATTTTATCAAAACATGAAAATATTTCTACTAATATTCTCTAATTTACTCTAATATTCTACACTTTGAAGTATAGATGATATATGCTTGTTGAGTTCTAATTGAAATGATCACCGAAGGGTACAAATTTCCTATTATAATGCAATTGGGAAAAACCACAATGGAAAGCCTTATGTTTCAAATCTAGTAATGCACCCACTTACTAGTCGACGTTTCGCCTATTCAGGCATTATCAAGACACATTTTCTTGAGATCATCGTGTGATGCTATTCAGGCATTATCAAGACACAAGATGATCTCAAGAAAATGTGTCTTGATAATGCCTGAATAGGCGAAACGTCGACTGGTAAGTGGGTGTATTACTAGATTTGAAACATAAGGCTTTGCATTGTGGTTTTTCCCAATTGCATAATAATAAATAATAGTGTTCCTTTTTGAGTTTTTGGCTCACTTTTATTGATACACATTTCCCATAATTACTCTCTCATTTTCATACTCATGATAATTTTTATTTCTTGAAACTATTCAAAAAGGAAAAGAAAGAAAAGTTAAAAACTTATTGTGACTAAACTTGAAGCGGAATAATTATCAAAATAATTAATATAATTATAGGAAATATGAAGATGGAAATGGACGTTTCTACAATCATAAATCATCAAAACTTCAAAATTTTAGTTTAATCGTTTTATTCTTATAGAAATCTCCATATTTCCCGTAATTAGACTATTTTTTCCATATCAAAGCTCACGTTCTTATGCATTTTGGTGGAAGTAAATAAACGTTAAACATTTGTAACTCAACTCGAGGAGACAACCTGCGAAGTTTATGCCTTAAACCATGTTTAAACAACTGAATACTTTCCCTATTTTGATTTCATTATGAGGCTCAATAATGTTTTTTAATGAAAAATATAAAATATGAAAAATAATAAAATATAAAACATCGACAACCATGCTTAACGGACATGTGCTATGTGTTGATAATTATATATCTATTATATATACTTATTTCATTCATATAATCACATAACACTTACTGTTCAAAAGATCTAACCAAAGCTTTCAAATTCATCATCACATTCTCCACTCTGTTGCATGCAGCGCTGCACTCTCTTGGATTGTGCCATTGGGTAATATGACTGTTTATCATTTTGAATGGTATCTAATTAAATCCTGAAATATTTCAATAATTTTATGTAAAGTTTACTATGAACCATAAATCTGAAAATAAAATGATTTAAACATTCAACGATAATAGTGGATTCCAAATTTCAGATTCTGCGATTTTCATTGTCATTAAGAAAGCATTTGACAGTGTTTCTAGTGTGACTCTAGAAATAAAACCTGAATTCTTCAATGCTCCCATAACAGGTTCTTCTGTATTTCCGTTAACTCTTCAGTTTCCCCCTTATTTGCTTAATTCATGGGCGTTCCACAAGGCAGTCTTTTAGGCTCTATTCTCTATTCCCTCTGAACAACTCTGATATTTTACAAAACCCTTTCATCAGCATCAATATCTTCACTGTCGATAGAAATATTCTTTTACTCAACAAAGGTTCTAACAAAGCTTCTATAGCTTTACAAATAGGTCGTCAAATCGAGCCACGTTAGCCTCCCCCTACGGAATGCTTCATGTACAGCAATGAAAATTGATTATCACTATGTAGATTACAAAAACTATGCTCGTTATCTCGGAATATACTTGGACCAAAGACTTACATCAAAATAGATTCAAAATTAAAAAGACAAGACGCTGCAAACAACTATCACAGGTTTTAGACCACAAAACTTCACTTGGCTTTCTTAACAGACAACAAGTCTACTATAATAAGGCCTATTTGGACATTGAAGCAAAACTTTGATGTTCAACAAAACACGTTCATATACACAAGATGGAAAATCCCAAATTCAAAGAACGCTCTTTGGTTCAATTCGCACAAAACGCCCTACACAATACGCAGACATGAACATTACGGAATGTACTATTTAAATATTCCTATTTTAAATTACTTTTTATTCAATTACTTTTTATTATGTTATTTTTGACATTTATGTATGTATGTGTTTTTACAATAATGCCACTAATGAAACGTTTAAGATTCAGTACTTGCTAAGGGCTGTATTGTTTCTATACCAACATTTGTACAGGTTGGTGATTTGTGCAAGAATTTTCGCTATCTTGGAAGCCCACTTTAATATAAGGCTGGGTTAGTCCTTGGAGTATCTTTGCATAATCCTACGAACTATCCAAGGTCGATGACAGAATAAATAATATATCTCCTACAGCGTGTCCTGAACTATGGAATTGATTAGATGAGAGGTAATTTAACGTTGGCAGTAGATCGGAATTTACAGATAATTTAATCAATAGAGAAGAAGCAATAACTCGCTGGAAGAAACTTTCTTGAGAGAGTTATTTTGAGAATTGGATGAAAACGTGCGTTAACAAGGAACGAGGTGAGAAGCTTAAGTCCGTCCCAACTACTGCCTCTAAGGGACAGGCTAAACTTTCTGTTTGCCTCTAGTTTGGGGGAAACTAGTTCGAGGAATAATTTGTTTTCCTTGCAATTACTCACTTAAAATTAAAATAATTCTTGATCTGAGGCTTGCGGTATTTTCAAAGCAATAATGTTACTATAATAGGGATTTGAACCAAGATAACAAAACTCAAATTGTGGATTCTTATTTTTTTAAGAGAACAACACTAATAAATGGTTTTATTATTCAGTTGGGAGGTTAATAAATAATTCGCACCACCAATTAGAGCATCACACATTCATGATTGCTAATGCCAATTAGTTGTTTATTCATATGTCACTTTATGCTGCTTAGGCTGCCTAGGCATGGGGTACGATGCTACATAGGGAGTCCAACAATTTGTATATCTTTCTTTTTAAATAAAACAAGCGTTCACACATCAGAAAGGAATCACTTGTTGTAGAAATATTGTGATTTATTGGACAACAGGAAATTTTGTTAAATGATTTGCTTGATTAAAGTTTACATTGTACAATCAATTGCCTAATTTTGATAAAATTAGGATAAGTGATCTTTAACGAACACCTGACTCCATATCGGCTCGGGACTAACATTTTACTTTGCCTCCAAAGGAAAGCATAATCAAAGATTTTTTACTGCCTTTAAAAGATCATAAAACTCCCTGCATTTATGCCTTATTGTTATGTTAACCACTACACCACAGTTGGCCCAGGGGGTTGTCTTCTTCCTCCTCGTGACACGTCAAAACACTAGAGGCATTTTTCAAAGACTTAGGAATGATGACCTTATTCCATGTAATTTTATCCCACTATGAGTTCCCATCCGAAGGCTTGGTTAGGTGAAATAAATAAGTTAATAATAAATAAATAAAGAAGAACTTAGGTTTTCGTGTGCCGGTACATGCTTAGGACTTTTACCATTAGGACCATTTTACGTCCCTTCCGAAGGCCGGGATAACTAAGGATTTTTTACCCCATTTAAGGCCCCTATCTACTGGGCCTGCGAAATCGAGATCTAGGGCAAAGAAGTTTATTACGCTAACCAATAGACTACAGGTGATCCCGTGTCAATTGGTTCTGTTGGATTCTAAGGAAATTACGGAACCCAGGTTGTGAGCGTTAGAGGCTTAAACCCAGCAGCTAGCTAGTTTACCAGGCAAACAAGAGCATGGATAAAAGAGAGGAAATAAGGGTATTAAGTGGTTATAGGAAGTAGGACAAGAGGAAATACCTATGAAAGAAAAATTGAAGCATTGGATCCCAAGGGAATACGAAGATTAATCTCATTAGTCATTAAAGCACTTCCAAGACGATCGATATTGAGAGATTTTGTATAGATTATAGAGATATTATACCTGACTATATGTAATAATTTATTGAAATCACGGATTTTATTGTTAGGAATTGAGCTAACCGAGAACAATCCTATATATATTTGAATGGATGATAATTTTAACTAATTTAATTGTTTTTTGTTTTGTTTTTTTAATTCCAGGCCGTCACAGCTAATGTTTTTAACGTGGTCGTCCAATGAAAGGACTGATGCACTAAAATTAACTGGAGTTGACTGAAGTTGAAAGGTTAAAGTTGCTTTTTCGTGTTATTTTTTTTTTCCTGCCGCCATTACGAAATTGATTTGCTTAACGGAGTGGATATAAAATATATTAGTCCCATAAAATCTGTTTTTTTCAACAAATCATTATAAGAATAGCAGTTTCAAACTTACTGAAAAAAAAAAGTTTATTCTGAAATCATTCATTTTAAGTTTGGTCCAGACAGTATAGTCCGATTTCTCCTTGTACACAGATAATTTAAATTCTAAAATCACATTTCTAGGAGTAATGGTTCCATTTATTGCATTAGTTTTTTAACTTTAGGTTGAGAACGTATTCCCGAAGTTTGTAGAACAAACTACAAACTATGGATATGGCCGATCGGGTGGAGTTCTATGAACTGTTTTCTGTTTGTTGAGAGCCACTTCCAACTTTTTCAAGTAGCTTTAGTTCACAGAAGATTAATTAAGTAATAAACATCAAAATTTATTATTGTTGATATTTATTGAATTTAACGTATATACAACAGTAAAAAGAGACCTCACACAAGTCTCCAAACTAAAACAGAAAATGAAATCAACCGTCCGATATTTCGCCTATTCAGGCATCCTCAGGGTAGAAAGAGAATAACAACAAAACAAAACATGAATAATGCATCCAAGAAACATCCCACCACCTCCAAGGCTCAAACGCAACTAATGAATCATAAGGAAGGACCTTTTTTTACGGTCTTAACATTTATTTTTTAATGTTTATAGCTGAAATTTAAAAATATCGCTAACCTTCTTATATACCAGATTCCAACTTTCTTTTCTCTGTGAATAAATCAGTCATCCAAATCTGAAATGGCTCCTTTTGACCCACTTAATGTATAATTTTGTGTTTGACAACTTTGAAATTTTGTTAAATGATTTGTTCGATTAATGTTTACATTGTACAATGAATTATTTGAATCTGGTTAGGTTAGACATATGTTCTGACTATGACACTTGTATTAATAATTTTAAATAATAATATTTCGTACTTAAAAAATATAATTTCTCAAGAACTAGTGTTTTAGAAAATTTGGTACTGTAGCAATCATTTTGCTATATTATATTCAGTAATGAAGGTTTCGGACTCTCAATATGATTGGTTACTCTCCGGAGTTTGTTCCATTTTTTAACTTAACGTAGTTTTTTGCATCTATGACTAAAGCTACAGTTGGAGTCCAAAACTTTGCCTATCCAGGTATAATTATGATAGGATACGAGAACCTGACATTGCACAGGTTCGGGACTCTAATTTTACATCCCTTCCGAAGGGCAGTAAAACCAAAGAAATTTTACTCCTTTTGAATATTCCTGCCGGGCTTCGAACCCGATTTCTTGAGCATGGAAGTCTGTTATGCTAACCACTAAGCCACAGGTGACCCCCATGTTCCGAATACCATAACCACTTGGTAGATTAGATAGATTATTTATTCTGTTTTCAGGCGCGAATCGATTATGGATGGTCTGGAGTTCTCCTTGCTCTCTCCCAGACTATATGACATGATGGGATAATGAATTTCTCATCCGTTGGTTAGAAAACCGTACTGTTCCGGTCACGTTCTTAACCTAGAGGGTGTAGAAATGCAGGGTTCTTAAATTCTGTATTCGACGTTTTAATTAACAATACCGCAAACAATATAAAAACTAATACCGCTAATATTTTAGTATTTACGTTTCAGAACATAGAGAGACCATAATTAGAAATATAAGTCAGTCAATCCTATGTTTAAAGGCTTTTAATCTTTTCCAGAAGTACTAGATGGATTAGTTTAGTTTATTGTGACCAAAAAAAAAAAAAATTACTCCAGGATCGTTGGTGAACTAGACATTAGTAACCTCTAATGTATGTTAAATTTATTGCTGGTTGTCTGTTTCATTCTCCCACATTTCAGAAATTAATAAAGTTAGAAGGATATTTAATCAGGACACTCGGAGCTCAGCAATAGAGCGCAGAGTTCCCGTGCCGAATTTCTCGTGTTCATATTCACCTGTGGCTCATTTTATTTAATCTGTTAACACCCGGAAATGGATCTTTTGAGACCTAGGGAGTTTAGCGCAATTTAGGACAAATCACTTCCTAACAGAACCGTTGTTCAAGAAACAGTACAGTATCTACCACGTACTGAACCCAAGACTCTTCATGGGTTGTTGTAGTATAGGTATTTTTTATTATTATCATGTAACCTTTCTGGACTTTCTATAAGTACTTCGACCTAGTCCCTCTGTACTTAGTACCAACATACCGAACCATATTCCCAGACAGCTCCAGACTGCTTGCACAATAAATATAATACTCAGAACGCCCGTTTCCTCTAAGACGGGCAAATACCGGGCGCGGAGAACAAACAGTGAGTCTTTATTAAGGACCAGAAGGCGGTCTATACTTTTCACCTAGAACTCCGCCGGCTAACATATTGAGTAAATAGGAGTGATGTACGGTCAACTATATTGCTTCCCAGCCGCAGACAATTTTGTACCGGCCCCCACAAAACAGATTGCCTTCATTCTGCGCCCTACCCCCGCCTCCGACAAATACTTTCTGTTCCAGGAGAGCATCTGCTCCTTATTGATCCTGAACTCTCTCCCAGCCAGGAACCTACCGACAATCCTAGGAATCGTAAATCTCAGGGCCAAGGTCCAAGTCTATATATGGACCTTCATATCACAACATCCTGGGTGTCCTTAGTCGTTGCCAAAGCAAAAGATGAGGTCAAGAAGCACCGAATTTTCATTTTTGGATTAAATATAGACGTTGTAAACCCTTACTGAATTATATCACGAGATATTCCATTGCTTATGATTATGGATATATATGAATCGTCAGAAATTAATGTCCGTTTAAAAGGTAAATTTAGTTTTAACGCTAACTAGGATCAAAAATACTCTGGGTTATCAAAAAACTAGGTAAAACTGATATATGCCTTGCTACCTGTTTTACCTATACCTTATAGGTAACCATATATATATATATATATATATATATATATATATATATATGCATTTTTACCTTTTTATAAAGGGTCTTGGATTTGGTACATGGTATAGGCTGTATTGTTTCTTCCACACAAGTTGTGCAGGGATGTGATTTGTCCTACATCAAGCTCAACCTCCAGATTTCCCCCAAATTTTAAGCACCCACTTTAATCTCTTAATCAAATAGCAAACATTATTTTTTTTAAATCTGCTAAACTGATCAGCATATAGTGGAGAGATATAAAAAGGAAATCGACATGCCAGATAAAGAATTTTAATTTCTAGGCAAATTTTTAATACATGTATGAACTTTGGATCGTCATAGAAATAAAGCAAAAACTATTTACATCCAAGAATACAAAAACCTGTTCCACTACAACCCATGATGTGCGTGATATAGCACTGAACCCAAGACACTGGGTTCAGTACGTTCTAGATACTGTATTGTTTCTTGGACAACCGTTTTACAGGCTGGTGATTTGCCTTAGATCCCGCTCAACTAACATATTTTGAGTACCCACTTAATAGAGCCTGGGTGAGCTCCAGGAGAATCATTGATTCGATAAGATTCATCCCCGGCTGTTAAAAGATTAAATAAAATTTGTCAGTGGCCGGATTTTAACCTGGGATCTTCGGCACGGCAACTCATCGCTCAACCACTGAGCTATTCCGCACCCTTATTGATATCATGCAACCCCAAATCTTCGTGCAAGTCCTTATCAATGATCACATTAGGAACTATGTATAGACACCATATGAAATAAAAAACTTTCCAACCTGCAATGACTTCAATACCTGGTAAAGACTTAAGTATCTTTGCCAATTTTAGAGCACACAACTGATTTAGCAGATATCTTGCTCAACCTACAAATTTTTCACTCTAAATAAGAGTAATAACAGAAGGGTTACCATATTCTACAATTATGTAAAGTTTCTTTGGGAAATTTTACAAAGCATCAATATTCATGATTTTTATTTTTATTTCGTTTACTGTACTTAGATAAAGTACAATACTTGTTTCATTAATTTATTATCTTTACATCGATTTTATCGGAATCCTAATTACTTAGGTTTACTATACATTATATTTTGTTGATTATAATATAATTTTAATTTTATTGTTTATTCCATTTTAATATTCATTTTTATTTTCAGGTAAGATGCACGTTTCTGAATTATTATGGTTTACTACACCCGAATAAGTACGCGTAAGTATTGAAAAATATAACATAATGTAATTTATACTGAAAATTCTCCTTCATAAGAGTAAAATTAACAATGGTAAGACAATAAATATCTTGATTTTTTAAATTTGTATGTCTTTTTTTTAAAGTTTATAACATATCCTATTAAGAATGTTTTGAATATTCTAACTTGCCGTTTTTTATCTTAATTCTTTTATCGGCCTAGTTAAGAGATATTAGTTCTCAAGTCGTCTGAAACCTTTTTGTAGTAAGCAGTGAAAGTGAGAATTAAGAAGAAAAAATAGAAAACTTTCTTTTCAGTTTTAATTAAAGTAATATAAGTGAAGAGAGAGATCCATCTTATCTCCAGCCTGTCAGGGTCTTTAAAGCAAAATCTTAAGTGGCCACGCCGCCAGCCAAAATATTTTTATCCACAGTTTAGCTAATGGAATGATGCTTTACTATTTATTATCTACCATAATTATTGGTTACTCATAAATTTTATATAAATGAGACAATACAAGTGATAAGAAACACAATAAATAATTAATAATTCGTTGATACCTAGTAATAATTAATATGTAATAACAAATATACTATTAATAATTATTTGCTACCAGGAATCATATTTAGGGTGTATGTAAAAAAAATCTTCGTTAAAATAAAAATGGAATACATATAAAAAAAACAGAAAACACACAGAATAATTGAAAATTTTATTTACAATATTCACAGTCGATATAGTCCACTTTAGTAGTGAAATGACCAAATATAAATAATTTTACTTAAAATAGTAAAATGGTTATTTATATGTTATTCGCAATGGTTATTTAGATGTTACCAAACATCTGTAATACATATGGATTTGTTTATTAATCAATTTGATTTTTAGTATTAACGACTCTAAACATGATTAATCGTATATTTTTTAGTAGATATTACTATGTTCTTTCTTTAAGAGGTTTTCTTATTTATATTATTTTTTTTATCTTGGAACTCTATGAGCTTAATGCCTATAATTTTTTATATAGGATTATTTTCCGATTTTGTATACCGATTTACCACACAGTCAAACTTAATACCTTAAATGAATTATCACTACTGTAATCATGATTATATGGTGAATAAGGTATAATCGTAAGTACACTGTTCAATCGTTAAGCAAATAAGATTTATATATTTTATTTTGGATATAATTAATATCTACACTAAAACATGGCTTTGAATGCTTCAGATTGATAGCCTTGCCATAAAACATATAATTTAATTAAATCTTATCTGCATTTAAAAGGGGTAGATATATGGTTCTTCGTGAGGTAGATCTGTATGTGAGGGCATCTCCAAGATTGCGCCATCCTCTGTGTCCCAAGTCGGCTTCCCTTGAAGTCTTCTCCCATTTTTGCAGGTATATTACCCCCTTCTACGTTCTATTGCTACCTATCTATGTGACCCTTAGTTTTTTGTAATCGTCATTTCTATTATTATCTAAATGCTTTTTTTCTTATAAAATCCAACATGGCTTGTATGATACAAAACAACATTTATTACAGGAATTTATATTTGGTTTATTTTAGAATATTTCAAATCAAAGGTGTGAGAAGGTTCCAAAACATTAAGAGAAATGGACAGATCATAGATGATTTTTGTTTCAATATCTCCGTTTATTCACAAAATATTTACATAAAATATGTATATACGAATATATACAGCAATAATTACAATTACTTGCACTACCCGAAGGTATTTTAAGTATTTGCAAGGTTGACTCCGCTGAAGGCGGGTTCTCTAAACCGGCACAACGTCGCTGATTCTATACATATAAAACAGAGAAATACCGCTTTACGAGATTAGGTGATAGGAAGAAATGAGAGAGGAAATGGGAGAGGAAGGCAGGATAAGGACGATCATAGATGTATGATTCCATTAAGCAAATATAATTATGCAATGAAAGCACTTGAGCGGGATGAGGAAAGAAATTAAAAGAAAAGCACTCTTTGCATTTCACCTTTTCATTTTTTTTCCTTAAGTAGATATGATTTTGATTAAACTCGTTATATCTAAATAAATTGCGAATTGAAATGTTCATTATCATCAGGTAGAATCTTCAAATGCCAACGCCCGTCATGCCCTTAAAAAGGCACAAAAGGCGTCGGTGTCAATTATTGATGATTTAAAGCTGAATGTCATAAGGGTGAATCCGTCTAAGACGGATGCCATCGTGATGTCATTTCAGTAAGGTAAAAAGCGCCTACTGACGACCTTCACAATTGAAGATGAAGATCGTCGTGTATCTAACTCTATCCTCTACCTTGGCATCACTCTTGATAGGCATTTCACCTTCTCTAGTCACGTCAGGGGGAGGCTGAAACTGGCATGACAAAAGTCCAATAGGCTCTACCACCTCCTAACTTCGCCCCCACTGTCGTTACGTCTTAAATGCCAAATTTATAAATCAATGATTAGACCGCTGCCAATGGTGCGCCGCTCCTTAAACATGTTTATAAAACCACATTAAAAAGTCTAAAGCAGTTCCAGAACTCCTTCCTTAGGCGTATAGTTAAAGGCACGTCGCTACAAAGGGCGCGTAATATTAAACTATATGAGGAGCTGAAGCTACTGTCTATACCGGACTACATTAGCCGGAGGCACATCAAATTTTTGGATGGGCTGAAGGCGTGTAGCAACCCACTCTTTAGAGACATAGTCCCCCCTCCCAGACCTGGGAGGTGGCAAGGTAGTGTCCCCTTGGTCGACGTGCTCTCATTGGCCTAGGGATGAGGTGAGGACTCCCTTGTCCTATCCTTTCTTCCTTTCTTACTTCCTCTCCCCCCTTTCTTCTTCCTATCACCTAATCCCGTAAAGCGGTCTCTCCCTGCTTTGTATGTATACGGTTAGCGGCCTTGTGCCGGTTTAGAGAACCCGCCTTCAGCGGACTCATACTATGTATTTCCTAGTGCAAGTGTAGGAAAAGTTTTATAATTATTTCCGTATATATATGTATTGTATATGCATATTGTAAATATTTTTTTAATATGAATAAATGGAGATTTGAAACAAAAAAATGTTAAACGGTTTAATTGTCAAATTACAATAATCGCCTATCTAAATTACTTTGAATTGCAATTATTTGAAATAGTGAACTATAATTATTTAGAATTGTTTAAAACAGGAGTATTTTCCTAGATTGAAAACTGATTTAGCGGTTATGAACAGTTATCAAATAATTTAATCAAAATTTGAATAGGCAGCAGTTAATATAAATTTAATTGCTTTCCAGTATTTATCTTCGCTACCTCGTGGCAATATCAATGTCCCAACTTTGTGTTATAGTAATAATCTGGGAATCTGATGTTATATTGGTGCGAATAAAGAATAAAACAATCATTGCCAAAATGCTACAAAAACATATATATGTATATTATAAAAAGAAATATTATCTACAATACTGTTTTTATAATATATACCATCACAATCTCCAAAAAATATTTTTTTTTTCAAAGAAACAACACTAGAGTATTGATAATATTTTAAATATTAAATAATTACCAAACATACCCGGAACACCCGAAGGGGATGCAGCATGAAGAACCGCAGAAGGAAGAAAAGCTATTGGTTTTCTTAATACAGTTCTTTAGAGTAATGCCATCCTAAAAGCAAACATATGGAGAAGAAATGCAGAGACGAGCTGCAGAGAATCGTTTTAAGTGGAGGAGCATTGTTGAGGAGGCCTGGGTCATTCATGGGCCACAGCCCCGTCAGAAGTAGATATATAGAGTATTGTATATTAAGCTACACTAAATACTGGAGATTTTCATCATTTATTTTTGTATTTGCGCATTTTTCTTAGAATCAGAATAATGTTACTTTCCTATCTATTCATCAATCTATAAATATGAAAAGTAAATATTTTAGAAAAAAGTAATACCTGATTTATAAATTTGTAAAGGAACAAAAACAATCATTTTGTAGTTAAAATTTTTAATATTTTCCTATTTAGTAACAAATAATTGAAACTATGTATTCACCGCCGGACATTTATCTATCTAAGAAATAAATCTTTTAATAATTCTACTTATTTCATTCACTTAGTAGAATTTAAAACAAATTAAATAAAAAAAAGTGTGAATGAACACAAATCGCAGGACATTTTAGATGCTGAAGAAAAGGACGAAAAGGAAATGAAGCGATGAAATAGGACCAGTTAATGAAGCCCTGTTGAAGACATTGCCATAGCTTAAACATTATTATCGTCCCAGAGGAACTGCTTCCCTCCCGATGGTCATTTCTTTTTAAATAATGTAAATAAGTCTCATAAAATTTCCATTGTTATATCGTACCAAATATTTCTGTCTTCTAGCCTGCTAGATGATAATGGAAGCCATCTGTTACTGCTAATTTATGCACGGTGCTGATAATATTTTCAAAAACTTATTTATATAAATTAACGACGTGATGGTAAGAGATGAAGGCCATTAGAGAAACTACCAACAGATAGTGCTCAAATAACAAATTCAAGTTAGGCCACTGGGCCATCTTTTTAAATGTCTTGGAAGGTTATTGAGAATTGAAGAGGAAACTAGGTGCTAAACTAGTGGAGATAAAGATCGTCGTGAAAGGAATGACAACGAGTTCGGACCAAAGCAGCAACAAATGGAACGTCAAGATCATTATGGATGATTTTATACGTATGGAGTAGGAGACCTATAAATTTTACGAATGATTTGGATTAAAAGGATTGTATACGAGAATAATTCGATGACTTACTAGACCTCCAACGCTCTACTCCAAGTAAGCCAAAAAAAATAGTAGTTATATGATTGATTATTTTTTAATTGATAGGCAGTTTGAAAGCGTTTGTTTATTAAGTCCTGAAGTTGTCTGATACGGCGAGTAATTTCTAGCCGTTCTAGTCTAGTGTGAGGAATCTTAAGTTAAACGTTCGACATGTACCGGACATGGTCCTAAGTACCGGATCTCTTCGACAGAAGATCTATTATTAAATGTCACAAGATACATAGGGATATTATTAAAGCCACTGAAGGACAAAAGTGTTATTTGATTGGATTTGCGGGAATTGGTTTTAATCAAAGTTACTTTAAATAGTTGTTATTGTTTTAATTGACATTGCATTAATTCTACAACCAAACAAATAAAAACATTCACCATTAAATCATAGAAACATTGAAATAATTAAAATAATAAAATAAACAATACTACTAACCGGACTTGGGTTCTGTAAGGACCTGCCGATGGTCATGGGAAAACACTAAACAGTCAGTTTTCCAACCGATGTACGTACGTACCGACGCTATAAAGGCTGGGTGAGCAGCAAGTTCTCCTGATCTCACGGTGTCGATCCAAAGCTGAAAAGTAAATAACTATTTAAGGCTCTACCATGTACCTAACCCAAGACTTGTTGTTGTGTATCAAATATTTTTTTTTAATTACACAAATTAATTAAATATTTTATAAAAAAATCAGAGGTGATTTTTAGATTCTTCATTATGCTAACTCTTCACTTTCAAAAAAATTCAATTAAAACAAAGAAAAAAGAAAGTATTATAACCATAAGCCGACACAAGTTAAAACGTTTAAATCACTTAATTAATTTTTTTAATTTGAAGTTAAACCTTTTTTTTTTAATTCTTTTTTATGGTCCAATTAGCGTGGACTGTAGCAGAGAAAGAGTCCAGATTAGTCAGTATTAGGGAAGGGTAGTTCGCAATGACAAAGATGGCCTCAAATCCCTCTGGAACTCTACGGCCCTTATTTTCTTTTTCGAGCTCCATTGAATTTTTGAGTGAATGTTTGAAGACAAACATTGAAAAATTATCCAATGAAATTTTTGCCTCGAAGTCTCTAAGAGCGACGTGTCGTATTGGCTGATGGCAAATTAATCAGTTCAAACAGATATCCTGATTGGCCTAATAGCAGAGGTGCGTGTCCAATCCTCGCTACATCCCGCCAGCTTCGGATAGGAACCACCCTGCTCTACCATGATGGAATCCTTTTATGAATGTAAGGCCTGGTACGGTCCGAGGTACCGAATGCACAAGTCTTGTTAGCCCACAGCTGTTCCAGTGGCCTTTAATGATAATATTAATGGCTTGACCATGGTTCGGTTTCGATGTCAAACCTTGACCTATGCCATTTTCAGAACTTTCAAAATCAATACAATTTTATATATTTCTATTTTTTAGGAAATACTATGACTTATCTTAAATTTATAACAAGGCAGATTACTAAATCCTTCTAGTATAAGTGATTGTTCGCGTCTAACTTAAATACTGGAAAAAAAAAAACATCCAAATAATGTTGAGCCTTTTATAAAAAAAATATTTTTATATTAGAAACAGAAAAGATTAATAATATAGAAAAACTAGCTTCTTAGACCATTTTGATACCAAAATGAAAAAATAAATAGATGAAGTTTTATTATTTTGGCTTCAATAACTTATGTTATGTTAATTAAAATTTTCAACAATTCAGATTATATTGAAATGTCTTAGCTTTAACAATCTACTGCTCCGTGTAGATTTCATTAATTTATTTTATTTGGTTCATTATGTCTATTCTTACTCTAATTAACGAAAGAAGGATACGTTATTTCTATAGGTTTTATTTGGCAAATTTATTTTTTTGGAGAATGAATAGAGTCTTCTAACAACAACCTTCAATTTTGCTTTTATAACAACCATAAAGACTTCTCTGTGTCGTTAAAGCCATATCAGGTTTCAATAGAAAAATGAATATTATGTAGGAAGTGGTGATATACCTACAGAAAAATTGCATAAGGAACTGAGTGGAGGTCTAACTTGAAGGGAGATGCCCTTACCACATATCTGCCTGACAAAGAATCCATATGTACCTACCCATTTTAAATACAGATAAGTTTTAATTTAATTATTTTTGTTTATTATGGCCACCTCTGGAAAATAATCCAATGACAGCTATGGATACTAGAGTAAATAATTAATTAATTATCTTCAATAATTAAGCATGGCGCCCTAAAATAAAATAATAAGATAAATAGCCTCTGAAAGGACGTAACAATTAATTTGTAAAATGGTAAATATTTATTTAGAAAATAAAATAAATGTATTGATCAATAATGATAATAATAATGAAATATTTATATTATATAAAACAAGGCAAGGTAGATCTTGGTTATCAATTTGTGTTACAATTACCAACTTACCTTATTTATATGCTTAATTATTTAATTAATCAATTATATTTTTATAAATATACTAAACTATATCATATCAACAATCCGAAATGCATAGTTTTGAAATTTGAGAACGCATTAGCTATTTCAAAAAAATTATTTCGCTTTCAAAACAGCCTATAATGAGTTTTTATAAATAAATTTGAAGATTTCAAGACTATCATAAAAATATTTAAATAAATCAGCGAGTTAGAGGATAGTATTAACCGCAACTAACCTTAACCTAAGACTAATATACTGAAGGAGTAATTTATTAATTAAACAAATAATCAATGAAGGATATTCGTGATTGATGTTCAGTCTTAGGACGATTTTAATTCATCTTCAAAACTGAGTGTTTATATTTGGTTCTATATTTATACAGCTCCTGCCCGAGTCTAGCAGGCCCCTCTGAATTACAAAGTTTACAAATGGCTCAGAAAAACCCAAGGGAAAATTCATAATTCTTAACTTCCCAACCGGCGGCAGTAAACATTTCACTCTCTCTTTGTATTTATTTCCTTTCCTTCTATATTTCTTTTTTCCCCTTTCTGAAATGTACAGTTAATATCTCGTAAGGCATGTGTAATGTGTACATGAAAGTTATATTAAAATAAAACATGAAAAAGAAAGAGAGTAGAATAATAAGCAGAAATCCCTAAATAAAATATACAGGGTGCCCCGAATTTAAAACTTCAGGAACTTATAGGGGACCGAAAAACTAAGACAACTCCTTTAGAGATTTGCTCGTTTTTGCTTAGTTTTAGAGAAAATCCCAAAAAAAGAAAAAAAAACAGAAATGTTATAGGTAGCGATTATCACCTTTCAAAGTTCGTCAGGCTAGGCAGTGAGATATGTAAACACTTAATGTTATCCTTTACATTCTTTTATTTGTTTACATTTTGGCTTCCTTCTAGGATTATAATTCCTAAATCAGTCTTCAGTCAGTTACTAAGATATTTTTGTGTGAATAGCATCAGCCACAATGCCGCATACATATTCTAATGTTGAATGCGCTGATATGATTTTTGTGTATGGTTTCTGTAACGGTAATGCTTTAGAAGCGGTGCGGGAGTATGCGCGCCGATTTCCAAATAGAAGAGTGCCTAATCGACGAGTCTTTTCGTTAAGTTTTAATAGACTACGAGAGACTGGGCCATTCTTAATACGTAATAGTACATTATTTTATTTATTTTTATCTAGACTTATTTTATTTTGTTTATACCACTTTTTTGTTTTGTTATGGAATGGTTGTAGCTTCATAGCACCATTACTTATTGCCCACAAGTGGCAGATTGTAATGTCTGAATAAAGTGTTAAAAAAAAAAAAAAAAACGTAATAAAGGCGACCAATTCCAGGCAGCAGTAAGAGCAGATTATCGGAGAAGAAATTGTGTCCAACGCCACTTCGATAACAATCCTGAGACTAGCATCCGAAGAGCATCTGCTGCATTAGCAATATCGCGGCAAGCAATATGGCAAACTTTGAAAGGTGATAATCCTATACCTACCTATACCTATACCATCTTCAAAAAGTTCAGAATTTATTACCTCAAGATTATGTCAAGAGATTGAATTTTAGTAACTGGTTTCTTTAAAAAATTCGCGATGATAATTTATTTCCATTAAAAATTACATGTGCCGATGAAGCTACCTTTACAAGAGGAGGAATTGTTAATCAAAGAAATTATCATGTATGGGCTCTTGAAAATCCCAGAGCTATTAGAGAGAATAGGTTTTGCTATTAACGTTTGGCTTCGAATTTGGAACGGATTACTGGTGGGACCGTATTTTTTACCTGGAAGATTGAATGTTATCACATTTACACATTTTTTGGAGAACGACTTTTGTAATTATTTAGATGACATTCCCTTACAACAGCGGATTGAAATGTGGTTCCAGCTCGATGGATGTCCAGCTCATTATAGCAGAGTTGCTCGAGCTTGGCTGGATATAAATTATCCACAACGATGGATTAGACGTGGAGGAGTAGTATCTTGGCCACCCAGATCACCTGATATGACACCCATGGATTTCTTCGTATGGGGAACCTTGAAGCAGAAAGTTTAATCGGTGTCAATCAACTCAAGAGAGCAATTAAGAGACCGAATCATAGATGCAGTGCACCAAATATCATCAGAACAATGCTTAGCTGCAATTTATCAAGTGAGTGCTAGATGTAATGCTTGCATTGGTGGAAGAGGACAACATTTTGAGCAATATTTACATTAAAAAGAACATAACATAAATACAAATGTAAATAAATAAGTATAAAAATGAAAACTTGTTTTGTTTCTTTTTTTTGCGATTTTCTCTAAAACTAAGCAAAAACGAGCAAATCTCTAAAGGACTTTTTGTCTTAGTTTTTCGGTCCCTATAATTTCCTGAAGTTTTGCCATTTAAATTCGGGACACCCTGTATATTCATTAAAACATTCAGGTTTTTTGTATGAGACGATGCAGGAAGAATAATCACAATTTGGATTTAGAACTACACAAATTTTATTTTCGAATCCATACAAACTCATTACTACCGTTTAAAAAAATGAACGAAAAAATAACAGAATTTTTGAGGACATAAGTAAAATCGAAATTATTAAAAAAGTTATCACATTCAATAATTAATATATTTTTATTGTAACTAGCGACCCACCCCAACTTTACTCGAGCAGTAGGGCATATTATGCATACATAATTTGTCTGTGTAATGTATTTTATTTTTATCACGTACCGGCCACTAAGGACCCTATCAATATCATTGGTTAGGCTTCTTTGAGAGTCTTGGTTTTCATTCTTCTCATTTCAGTTAATGTACTTTATTGTATAGAAATTATAAAAATAAAAACTAAACCAAATATTTCTTTTTATAGGAATTTATTGTCTTGCACGTTAGATAATTGCACGGAATTAGACAAGCAGCATCTTTGGTGAAACCCATCGATATTCCAACCCATTTACACAAAGCCTCGACAAATTATATACCTAAACCTTCCTGGTGAATCACTCTATCTATTGGTGAAAACCGCATGAAAATCCGTGCAGTAGTTATTGAGTTTACAACAAACGCGGCCGAAGACTAAGTTTTATAATATGTATAGAAGTAAAGTATATTTTATAAAGAAGGCATTTCCTTATCCTTGCTGTTATATAAATCTAGAGGTCTTTCACTTCATTTCCTCTTCTTTTCAGAACATTTTTTTTTTTTTTTAGTCGTAAATAGAACTTTTTTAATTATTCCGATTTTTCTACTTACTATCACAACAATTTCCTTTTTCATCACGAAATAATACTGCTCACTTGATACTGCCACTTCTGTGGTTCATTTTGTTTTCTTAAACTGACTATTTTGTTGTTTTATAAATCACCAAAATGTCTGGATGGTTATCCTGAACTCTGTGGTCTGCGTTATTTGTTCGCCCAATAATTTTTATCATTATTATGTTCTAAACTTTTTCCCAGCGTCGTGATAGTACGGTACATCATTCTTATCCAATATTCTGCACATACCTTGATGCTAAATCTTTGCTACAGCATAATGCTTATGCTATTTAGCCCTAACAGCCAAAATTTTGGACTTAGCATACAGGCTGAATAATTAATATTAATATTATTATAGATATTATCTGTTCTTTTTCTTCTCACTATTTTCATGGATGTCTTTTCCAATCTGTGCCTAGATGAAAGTTTGGATCAACTGTTTGTTCTTCCAATATTTAAAAATGCCTCACTATATTTGTATTTGCACTAATCAAACTAATCTCTCTCTTTTTTCTCAACGATTTGTATTCATTCCATACAAATAAATTAGGTCATTGGTAGAAACTACTATTTGTTATACTTTTATTTCTACCAACATGTAAAGATGTTCAATAATTAACAGATCTTGATACTTCTGAATGCTCTCGCTTATCGTTTACTGTACATTATCTTCAGAAGCAACCCCTACCTTAACGATTTTATGCTTTTAGCATTGCCTTGTTAATAAGCAATAAATCTAATTTGTTATTGGGATATGATAGTATGTTATCATTGTGTGGTTCTAATATAATTTACCATTACCACTTTCTTACAAGTCTTTTGGTTAATACTTGGTGATCATTAATTAGTCGGAATCTTTTAGGTACTGCTTATCTGATCTTTGATATATTATTGTTTCTTTAAAGGTATTCTTTTCCCACTATTACGAGGTACCTTGAGGTCACATGTTGTATTGATTCATTTATAGTTATAGATATTATTGTTATTTAATTATTTTTCTTCTCAATATTCCTAGATGCCTTTAACTGGACTACGATAAAGGTTAAGTTTACTTGATATATTTATCAGTATTAAAAAATGTTCGTACTATGCTCGCAGATATTCTAATTACACTGCTTTTTGTATTATTTCAACTTCCTTGTTAAACTCAAGGATCTTTAAGGATTTCATTGTTTCCTTAGGAATAAGTCCATTGGTAGAAACTACAATTGGTACTACTCCAACCTTCACCAGCCTATAAGGATCTTTCAATTCCTCGCTAAGCTCCTGATATTTCCGAAATTTTACCTTCATTGTATTTAGCACGTATTCATCGATAGGAATTCCTATCTCAATAATTTGTGCTTTCTTTGCTACCTTGTCAATAAGGACGATGTCAGGTCTATTGTGAGGTGTATGATAGGTGGTCTGTTATCATCATATGATCCCAATATACTTTAACATTGCAACTTTCTAATAATGCTTCATGATGATATCTGTAGAAAGGTTGGGGATCTATAATTAGTTGAAAACTTCCAGAGACCTTTGCTGCATTATTGCGTCTTTGAAGGAATTATTTTTTCGCTTGTAATCGGCAGCCGGAGATCACATATTGTATTGATTCATTTATGGATTTCCAAAGACGACTCCTATTATCAATGACCTCTGGTAAGATATACTCCCTATAGACAACGAACGAGTTGTCTTAAGCGAGTCGTTACTATTATTACTATAATTTTATTTATCATTGATATAATATATATATATATATATATATATATATATATATATATATATATATATATATATATATAAATTTATATACTACATCAATATTCAACGAAATCATTACGTTGAAAGGTAGCTTTTCATGGCGTGAGGTTCATTACTTGTCGTTGCCTGATTGAAACACGTCTCGGCATACCTTGAACTACTTGGGCGTCTTGTCGTTTTATGCAGATACGACCTACTACCGCTCCGACCACCACTCTCCTATCCCCTCTTCCTTTATTACTTCCTCTTCCCCACCGGGGACTTTCGAGAGCAAGGAAAGAGTGGAAACGGAATAAGTGACCTCTTTGCATTCTTCTAAACGCCCAAAAGGAATTCTCAGAGGCGTTTCTTCGTACGTGCAGAATTCGTTGTCATCTTGACACTTCTTGTTATTCGTATCTAGATCAATATAGATTCTCCAAATAGAGGACTCAATGGTTCACCAATTTAATTAATATAGCTTCACAAAATAACGAAATGTTTCGCGGAGAACAACAGCAAAATCAGTCAGTTAATAACAGCATTCTCCTGTTTATACAGTCATAAATTTAAGTGATATGAAGATCGGTTAGTAATTGGATGAGTGTCGACGTTAAATGAACTTGGTATTAAAAAACATTCCGTGTTTTGTTTTTTTTATGCCAAAATCTTTTCACGCCATGACCCATCCAATCACTAACCACTCTTCGTGTTACTTAAATCAATATCTATCAAATACTTTTATTTGCCTAATCGCAATAACGATACTTTATCGCAGCAAGGACTTCAAGTACTAAAACGGCTATATAAATGTGAAAATCGACAACGACATAGAGGTGAAGAAATCCCGAGGAAGGAAAATCATTAAGATCCTCAACTCGATCCTCTGGAATCTCCTAGAAATGAAAAAAAGAAAATATATCATTCTATTCTCCTGGGGACAACCCTGGGGATCCGAAACATGGACAGTAAAAGGACAAGATACCCGTCACTGCTCGCTTTTGACTTATACTTAGCTGTGGTATCTCTAGGCTCCAACACATTCCCAATAGTGCTATATAACCGAAACCAGAGGGCAGAAGAAATATTGTATGAAATAGAGACCAGGTGGCTTCAATAGTTTGTCCGTCTGATGAGAATGATAGACAGTAGATGGCCAATGAAACTCTTCCTTTATGAACCGGATTATAAAAGGAAGAAAGGAAGACAAGGGAAAGAAAGAATTGCAGCAAGAGAGCTGCGAGATGAAAAAATGGAAGAATGGGCTGAAAGGAAGAATTGACTGGAAATGATCTTGGGTGTCTGGATAGATGGATAGTAAAAAAATCCGGAGAAAAAACCTAATTATTATTATTTCAAAAATATATTTTATCTCCAGCTGGTACAAAAACATGTGTTTTTGGCAAAATTAATTAGGACTAAAGTACGTCTTTTCTCCCTCTGCATTAGATATTGAGTCGAAAAGATAACTTTATTCCCTAGGGTCAACCTGATTCGTCTAAATAATGTAGGTTTTGTACTGAAAAAGTTCAGGGTTAGGCTGGTACACCTGTCACACCGGCCATTAAAATCAGCTGTTTTTTTCGAAACACCAAAACTGATAAACAGAAGCTCATTTGTGTTCAGGTTTTGTTAGTTATGGATCCACCACATATTGTACAAGAAGATTATAATGTTATTTCAAATTTATTGCCAGCTAAATCAAGTTGGATTTATAATAAAACGTATGATGACTAGTTTGCCTTTTTACATCCCATCTGGAGATAAAATCTTGTATTGCCCCTCAGGACTAAATTGATCATTATTTCCAGAAATACGTTACTCTCTCGGCTTGGCCTCGTGAGGAAAGATAATTATTCAATTGTGCAAACTTACAGCTGAAGGAATAATGATTTTTTTTAGTACCTGGGTGCATAAATAACTATTATTTATATTATCTTAACTATTAATATATAATTATCTTCAAATTCGTAAAGCGTTTGCGCTCAGGTATCTTAACACAAAACAACCACAACAGTGCTTCATATGTGATTTTTCTTCACTAATAACTACATTTTCTGGTTTGATGTATTATAAATACTTATATACAATTGCACATTTATACAGTTATGAGCAATTGTATTTAAGTATTTAACGTTTGGTATTTAACAAAATTGGAAGTTTAAGCCATCTTAGAAGTTGGGACAAATTGAGTAGGCTAACGACTACTAATTAGTGTACTCTAAAACTACTTACTGTTTAATGAATAGACATTAAGCCCACACTAGTCCAGAGTGTGGTCAAAACAGTTTGGCCAAACCGTTGGTTATATAAGTACCGTAAAATTATTATTGTAATATAGTTATCAGGGATTGGAATTGAAGCACTAAACTTTTTTTGTTATTATAATTTATTTTATCTTTATATTATATAATTTTTTAAATATTTTATTTGAAAAGAAAGATATGGCCAGGACCGGGACTCGAACCCGGGACCTTCACCTCTCCGTGGTGACGCCTTATCCATCTCGGCTATCCTGGCTTCGCTTCACGGCCAGCCATATCCCTTCTTTTCAATTGATCCTACATCTCCGTGTTCTCGCACTTTTCTAAAAGAGGGGATATGATGGAAATTATATAATATAAAGATGAAATAAATTATAATAATATTAACGACTTAAAGTCAACCAGATCCAAAATAAAATAATGTTAAATTAACATTCTCCCCGTTATACATTGCAAACTGCGAGAACACGGAGATGTAGGATCGATTGAAAAGAGGGGATATGGCTGGCCGAGAAGCGAAGCCAGGATAGCCGAGATGGATAAGGCGTCACCACGGAGAGGTGAAGGTCCCGGGTTCGAGTCCCGGTCCTGGCCATATCTTTTCTTTTCAAATAAAATATTTTTGTTTTTGTTTATGACAGTATTTTGGTCCATAAACATGATCCAACATTGGACCCCAAATGGGCCAAAGATTCAAAATAAGAAAGTACTATTGATGATAATATAGGCAAATAATCTAATGAATATTAATATAAAAGTAAAGTAAGAAATAGTAAATGCATGCACACAATATATAATATATGTATACCAAATATTTATATATTAAATAGGGAGCGGGATAGTGAATGAGGGTTTCAGCCAAAGATTATGATCCGATGGGATCAAGTGGGAGGAACCTGCTCCTCATCACAGGCTCACCTAGCCGCTACAAAGTGGGTACCCACAATTGGAGGAAAACCTGGCGGTTTAGCGTAATATAGGAAAAATCATCCCTGCAGGACTGTTGGCCTAGAAATAGTACAATCCCTACTACCTTGTACTGAACTGAAGGCACTTTAAAAGTAGCAAGGGGTTTCCTTATAAATATATAGTAAATAATTACAAATACCCAAATAAAGTTACTACGAAAATAACATACATTACATATTAATAATGGAATACAATCAAATATAAAATAGATGAGGTCTTTTTACAAGGGACTATAATAGAATGGTTTAAAAAGGATAAACAATGTAAAACATATAAAGTAAGGAAGAAATAGTTGGGGGTTCAGTCAATGAAAACACCATAATAAGTGTATACTTATTTATTATGTGCCGACCTTTCGACCTACAATGTAGTCAATCTTCAGGGCTATGAGAGAGAAACAAACAGAACAAAAACATAAAAAACGTTGCAATAACAAGAATATAGTGACATGTAATGTCACTAAATTTATTAATGTCAATAAAATAGAGCCAAAAACTCAAAAAGAAACTCTATTATTAATTATAATGCAATTGAGAAAAACCAGAATGCAAAGCCTTATGTTTCAAATCCAGTAATACATCACACACCTCTTGATAATGCCTGAATAGGCGAAACGTCGACTGGTAAGTGGGTGTATTACTGAATTTGAAACATAAGCTTTGCATTGTGGTTTTTCCCAATTGCATTATAATAAGTAATGTAATGTCACTATATTCTTGTTACTGCAAGGTTTTTTATATTTTTGTTCTGTTTGTTTCTCTCTCGTAGCCCTGAAGATGGCCTACATTCTAGGTCGAAACGTCGGCACATAATAAATAAGTATACACTTATTTATTTATGGTGTTTTCATTGACTGCACCCCCAACTAATTCTTCCTTACATCAGAAGTTCCAGTCCACTATCTCTTTTCTAACATAAAACATATAAAGGAAAATGAAAAATATAGTCAGAAAAAAAATGATTTTTCTAAAGGATTTTGGAAAAGACCTCTTTTTTTTTAAAAATCGATTGGACGGTTTTAAAATTACAACAATTGAAGGTTGGAAAATATTCCACTAAAACCTTTTAATTGAATACTTAAAGGTGAAAAGCGTTTTACATAAAAGTAATGTACGACTATAATTAAAAAAGTGTCTATAGCGCTAGACTAAATTTAGCCGGTAGCGCTAAATAAACCCATTAAAAGACTAGAGATAATGGCACATACTCGTGAGGTAGAATTAAGTAGACCGTAAATATGTCAGTCAAGGCGGAGTTGAGTCACTGCTAGAAGAGTAAAAAATTAATGAAGCGCCTTGCGCATACACTTTAGCTCTGTTGACAAACTGCCGGGTGTTCATTTTATATATAGCAAGTCTTCAGCGTTTGTTTGTCATCCCCAAACCACGAATTAATTACAATCCCCGTACCACAAATTAATTATAAAAGATTTATTCGTAGGCATAAGGCTTCTAGTGGATTGGATGCTTATGAAATTAAACAGGATTTGGGATTTGATACATTGTTAATTAATGAAATAGTTAATTAACTTACCCGTGTTGAAATATTTTTTTGAAAATCTGGTTACGTTTCTGTGATTTTCGAACATCTTCAGAACATATCTCTTTTTATTTTAATTTACGAATGATAGTTCTTTTTTCTTGATTAGTGATTTTTAACTTCAAAATTGTAACATATAGATAATGATGATCATTGGGGAACTTTCTTGTACCGTAAGCAGATTTTCAAGATTTCCAAAGTGAATAAAATAAGTATAGTTTTATATGCGATTAAATGCAAATATGTGGAGATTATCTTCCAACTTGAAAAATACGAATTATTAAATAAAACGAGTTATTCAAAAATAAAAAAGAGATTTATTTTCTAATATACTTTACGTTATTTAATAGTTTGACGACAATCAAAATTAAGCTGGAATTTTCCAAATTTGTCCTCCTGAATCTTGGGTTTGTTATTTGAATATTAATATTTTTTTTCAAAGAGCCAACATTTAAACTTAATTTAGAATACAAATTCTAAATAATATACTTTCCTCTGAAACAATCTTGGAATTCATATGCTATTTAATTCCATAAAATCTCAACACTAGTGTAAAAACATAAATATTTCATTTAAGAAATTGAATAACTGTAGTAAGCGGGGTACCTCAGTGATAGAACACTGATTTGGCTTTCCGTAAGTCCCTGGTTCAAATTCGGCTGTGGCAGATAATTTCGTTAATTTGCTACCAGCCGGGAATGGATCCTGTGGAATCCTGAGACTTTTCGGAGCTCATCCATACTCTATGAAGTGGGTAACTTTTATAAGGGGGAAAGGTGCCGGTTGGGTTCGTTTCAATAAAGCTTATAAGGTGATCGTATAGCAACGTGCAATCGAAAGAAGTGTCCTGAAAATAAGGAAAAGGGATAAAGCGAAATGTACCGCAATAAGAAAGGAAACGAACTTCAGGGAATGTAACTCTTCCATCCAAATACAAAAAACGAAATGGGCAGGACACCTAATGCGCACTACGGATGAGAGATGGTCACGTAGACTCACCGGCTGGATACCATACAACTGGAAAAGATGCAGCGGAAGGCAGCCAACCAAACGGAGACATTTTTCAAAAACTTCCTGGACTCCAATTGGACAAGAATTACTGAAGTTAAGTGGCACTAATTAATGTCGAACTTCACTTCCCAATAGAGCTGGTCACTCCGGGAAGTTAGAGCATACTCCCATTAGGGAAGGCCTATAAAGAGCAATTATATTATTACAGTAATTAATTAATTAATTAATCTTTCAACAAGAAAAATGTAATTATTTATAATTGATATTTGAGTTACAATATTATAACTATGCTATATATTGTTTTGTAAATATTAGTAGTTTTTTAAACCATTTTGTTTTATGTTTTTCTTTATAATAAAGGCTTAATTCATTCATTATTCATGGGTTGTGGTGGTACAGATATTTTGTTTTAACAAGTCTAAAATTAGCTATCCAATATAAGTCTTCTAATTTAAATTCTGGTCTACACCAGAAGTAATCAACAAAGTCTTTTGTATTAATATTTAGTTTAAATATTTTAAAAAATCAATGTCTCTGCTAGCCAGAAAACTAACACTGGTCATTGTCGGACAGTAAAGAAAAGTCAACACATCTGTTGCTGACAGCTTGACAGAGAGAGATTAGAACAGATTTCTATCGTTTTATAATATCACTCGTTCATCTATCTTTTCCATTTGATTCTAAACGGTTTACTGCCCGTCATCATTTTAAGAGAAATATATCCCATTAACATTATTAATATTCTTTAAAGGCGTAAATTGTTATTCGACTTAATTTTCGAAATATTGGTGTGGAACAAAAGAAAAAAAACTTGTATATTTACTTGTTCAAATAAATACATTTTTTTAAATGTATAAACTTTAATTATAAAGCATCTGATGTAGATTGATTATAAAGGCTTTTATTAATCCTTTAATCTAATGTGTTGGAGACTATGTTAATCCATGTTATTCCTTGCCTCTGAAAGTAATTAATATTCATTTAACGTTTTATAGTTTCTACCTAGTCCCAGAATAAATTAAATTATTATTGATACAAAAAATAACTTCATCTTTTCAAAGGATAATACGATAGTTTATGGTAATATATTTCTTGTTTTTACAACACAATGTTAGTTGTTAAATAAAATGAGTTTACTTAAATATAACATAAAAGCTAAATATTGTTTTCTAGTAGTGTAAAGAATGTTTTAATGTCTATTTCTTCAAATAAAATTTCACTTTATGTACAAGAAAATACTTTGAATCAATCAGCTGAAATACTTATTTAATGATAGAATGATAATTGTCCAATTTGATACAGATTTGGCCCGAATCCTATTTCAATGTTTTCAAGGCGAACTTTATTCCCACTCGAACCCACTTGTTTCAATCCATCTTTGTAGATAAAATTATCTTGAGTACCTACGCTTCCTACTAGAGTATATATTGGAACAAAATTGAAAATAAATAAATTAAAACTGAAAAGTTAATGGTAAAATATAGTCGACAAGTTCTGAAGGAAGGCAATAAGCGATCCGAGGGGTTTGAAACAATATTTGCGGGAAGAAGTGTCCAACTTTGCCGATAACTCTTGATAAGAAGGCTTCCATTCTAAACAGATTAACTTCCTTCCGATATTTTCTTTAGCAGATTGCTACTCCAAGTTTGTGTTTCTTCGAGTGAAAATATTTCAAAATCCTTTTTTCATTTCTGTTAAGTATTAAATATTCTTGCGAATGTTAAATAGGGATTTTTACGAGTCGGTTGACAGAGAGGAGCAAAATAAAGTTATTTAAAAATACTAATTGCTCCGATGACTTCCGATGACTCCGATGTTTTAGGTGTGTTTAAATCATTATTATATTTTATAAATTAAAAAATATGTTCAAGCAAAACGGAGGTTTAATTAATCAAAAATACTATGTAACAATGAAATAGTATGATTAAGCTTTAGTACTTAGGGAGCAACGAGAAGACGCACTAAAGTCCGCTACGCGTGTTATGCGGGAAATGACAAGAATCGAACAACCCGGAAGAGTAATAGAAGAAAATGTACAACCTACAAGAAGAGCTATATTCTTCCTACTGAATACTGAATACTGAGGAACCAGTAGCTTCCGAAGGAGGAGGAACTGGAAGGACACTACACTGGACAGGGAGGATTCGCTACATAATTATCGGAAGTTCACGCTCAGTTGTAGATGACAATAGTGTTTAGTTGGTTCTTGATTGTACCAGATGTTTACCAGGAACATTAGAAGGAAAATGGAAAACCGCTTTTTCAAATGATATATCTCTTCAAAGACTGTTAAATCTTAAGATATTAGTTCGAGAACCTTACGCTAGAAATGGCTGAAGAAGAATAAATAAAGTGATAAATCATTTTAATTCTGGTATGTTGTTAACAAAACCTAAATCTTTCACGTTTAGATTACATTAGTACAATGCTTCTACTGTATATTTTTTGAATATTAGTAATAAAATTAGCTGAGGTGGGTAGCAACGAAATTTTAATAATTCACTGTTTCATGTTATTCGCTAGTTTGGCCAAGCAAAATTCATTCTGCCGATACTTTAGGTTCAGAATCAGGATAAAATAACGAGGAACATGACGGAACATTTTCGTATTAAAAAAATTGATTGACTTAGCTTGCGAGAAATGTGAACAATTCAATTCAATGGTTACCAAAGCTTCACGTGTATATCCAGACACTCCTTTATATTGTTGCCAATCCAAAAAAAAATCCAACTTAACCACATATACACCGTGGCTGTAGATATTATGACTGAATATATAAAAAAAATACATTATTAACTTCAGAACTAATTGATGCTCTGCATCATCTGTTAGCTCGTATTAATACAGATTTTAAATAACAGGACAGAATATATGATTGAAGCATTTTTTTAATGATTTAAATTAGCCCCATCCTTACATTAAACCCCTACATACACTTACCCCTTACTCTTATTCAGACAATAAATGTCGGCTCTTCGCGGCACACTTTCCAGAAAACCCCTCCCCTTTAAATGGTTGTTTGAAAAGGCTTTTCCATTTTCCCTCGGCTTTCCTTGTGTACGCGGTTCGCTGAGAGCAAACTTGTCGAGAACTTTTACTTCTTCCACTTTGACATTCATTCCTTTTTCGCCTTTCTTCCTGACACACTTAACTAAATTAAGTTTGAGCATTCACAGCCTCTCCCCGGCCCTTTATGTCTTGATTTATAGCGTTTTCTCTATTTTACTTAGTAATAGTTTCGCTTTCAAAGTGATTTTTTCTTTTTTTTTTTGATGGTGTGTTCAGAACGATGAAAGATTAGTCGCCCTATTTACCTTGACTTCAGAACAAAAGCTATTCATGATAATTGCTCTTAATGTAGTTGTTATGGTTTGTTTGCTGAAAACTTTTATTTAAAAATTTCTTAAATAGGATCTATAAGTGAAATTATAGATAGGAGGTGTCCAACATTTTTAAATTGCAAGTCAGATTTTCAATAAATTAGAATAGAACTGAATAATAATCAGGCTTAGTGAACCCAAAGTGTCCATGCCGATATAACCAATCTTTGCTTAAAAACTTCCGTACACTACACACACCTAAATCCCCAAAATCACTCTTAACATAATCCTCCCACCTACAACGTGGTCGACCCCTCAGACGCTTCACAGTTTGTAAAGCGCTTATAAACTTTGTAGTAATTCGTTCGTTACTACGTCCACCAACTTTACAAGCCCATCATAATCTTCGTGACGCTATCAATAATATATTATTAACCGTGTGCATGTTTCACAAACCGCGTTGCGTAATCTCCTAAATTCTTCAGTGATCTCATCCTTTTTTGGACCGAATATTCTACACAACACCTCATTTCGACTATCTTAAGACGTTGTCAATCCTTTAGCAGTAGCGACCACATTTCACATACGTAATGAAGTGAATAAAGCTATTGACCTATAAATCCGGTGGCCTAAAACGTGGTGTCAATATATTACTTTTGCATAATAAACAAAGAATGTATGCTTTTCGAATTATACGTAATTATTCTTTCCTTCAGTTTTTGATCGGTTTTTCAATCAGTCTTTCCTTCATTTTCTCATTTTCGCTATCACTGAACCACATGTATAACCTTAGTTGATTTAATGTGACTGAGTAATGTTGCTATTTCTGACTAACGAGTCTGTTTCGGCTGCTGATCTGGAATATAATATATTTGATCTTCTTGATAGCTCAAATTTACATGGAACGTCGATGTGAAACTTCCTTAATTGAGGATTCTTAATTATCTACATATTATATTCACTTCAGAGTACTTATATTTCGAATGGGATATATAAGAAATGGCGAAGTCAAATTTTGTCTAGAGATTCTAGAGTTCAATTTATAGAGTGAATCGGAGTCATGTCATTCTCTTAGGATCTGGATATTCAAATGGTATTATAATATATACAACAAAACAATTTCAAGCTAAGGAGGGACCTAGCAACTCATACACTACAAGAATGATACGATTCAGCTTTTTTAAGTAAGAGACACTAATTTTTGAAGGAATAAAGGAAACGATTTCAGAGATCCACTGTCGAAAAAATATAAAATCCCATATTTCTAGCTTACGCATAAATGAAATTTGGCTTACACTAGTTATGGTGTATAAGTTGCGATATACTTTATGAGATAAATTACTAATTCCCTTTATAAACTTAAATAAAACAAAAGTCCGTTCTGAATAAATAATTTAAACTGCAGTATTCAAAGTCCAAAATGGTCGTCAGTCTCAGGCCCCTGAGCCAAGTATGGAATATTCTAAACAGGATAAACATTTCCATTCAGTCATTTCACTACCTTAAGAAGTTGTCAATCCTTTAGCAGTAGCGACCACATTTCACATACGTAATGAAGTGTAGGAAGAATGGTGGTTTGATAAATTTTATTTTTATATTTCGGGACATAAGATACGAGTTTCGTATTCCATTATTGTATTATTTGCAGCACCGAATAATAACAGAAACGATTAGAAAAAAAATTACTCCAGGACCATTTCTTTTAAGAATAACAATATATCCAGTAATAATAGAAAATATAGTGGGTTATAATAAAGGGGGCTAATTAATAAAAATCATATGTTATCTACATAAGTACTTAAAACATTCATAAGAAGCTAAAAGTTTTTTGACAGGATAAAAACAATTATATGAAACTTAACAATAAGTCATTGGTTATCTTCTGATGGGAAAAAACTAGTAATAATAACTGATTTAAGAGCATATGTTTGAGAATTAAGATGTTAGAAATTGTTTAGATGAGGTTAGGGAAGAAGCATGAATGATATTAGGAGAGATTGAGTGTCCGAGAAACTGTGGTGGAGCGGGTGAGGAAGTAACGCTTGAATGTTTAGATTCTGTAGGATCGATTTTAAAAATCGGAGATATGAGATCTTGTTTCCTGGTATCGGACTGAGGATTTGAATTGTATGAGGCTGTAAGATCTATGAGTGGTATTCCAATATTCACTTTACCACTCGTGAAAGTGGGACCACATGAGACCTCTTCGGTGTATTTAAGATAAACCTTATGAATTTTTATGTTGATTATTTTCATAAAAGTGTAGGATCTCTGAGAACAATATGTTTAAACAAACAAGAGGAAATATAACTGAATGATGACTTAAAATTAATAACTTTAAACAATTAAATCAAATCATCAATATATAAAAGACCGAATTGATCTCTTGTAGAACAGATTAAGCGCTTTGTGATAGTGTTACAGCAGCTTCATAGCCTAGCTTAATTAAGATAACTCAATATGGCTGTTAGTATTCAGAACTAGATCACACGTGCCCTTCAGTTTAATAACCGTTTGAATAGAAGTCTATGAATATAATAAAAATAATTTATTTAAATGATTCAGTTACGGCCATAAATTATTCAGCAAACGTATTAATTGTGTCCACAAATACAAAAGGGATATATTTAGATATTCGAAATTGATGCTCTTTGAATATTGCCTATGATAACGGGCCTTATTTCACTGAGTGCTGCACGAAACAAGTCTATCGATGTTAATTCTGTCCATTTTTTGAGGTTTTTCAAGTTGTAGTGAATCCTACATCCGCGAAACTGCAGCAGGCAGTCGGTACACTTCGTATCACATGAGCAAAGTTTGCTCATTTTTTTCACTTGATTGTGATCAGGGGTTTCTGTATTCGTTGGAGTATGAACTCGTTTCCGACATGGAATGTACAGGAACATTTTATTCCAAATTACTTTGAATTATTTGGGCATATCCTCCCTGCCATCGCAAAGTATCGAATGTGAAAATAACACAGTTTTCGTTTTCAACTGATAGCAGTTGCTTTAGGATTGATAATTGATATAAAATTCATATAGAGGCATCTATCAGTCATAAAAAGAATGTAAAACAAATGTCATTGGTTTGACTATAGTCCCTAATTCTTTTTCCTGCTTTTTTTTAATTCTCCTCAAATCAATATAATCAATTATATAATAATATAATCAAAACCGATTTTCACATTCAATAGTTGGAAATGGCACGGACGATATATCGTCGAATGATAGTTACAGCTGATTTCAACAACAATTACGAACATTAATGTTTTTTTAAAAATAAATTTTCATGATATTTAATATATTTCATAAAATTTTTTTAATTAAATGAACTAGTCAAAACTAAAGAAACCATTTAAAGAATGAATAATTGAAGTAGTTCTCAAAAACATTTCTCATTAACACAAAATATTAATTTTTAGTAACAATATATTTTGTACTTAATACTGATTTAATTTTTCATTGATAGAACCAGCTATTTTTCTAAGTTTCTCTCTATTCAATATCTCTTTATTCAATCCTTACCATCCAAAATCCTTCGTAAAATCCTCAATGCTCCTTCCTTTGTTACGAACAAAGTAATCCATAATGACCTTAGTGACCGAATCCGATATCAATCTTTTCATGATAAAATTTCCTCTCAAACCCACTAGTTTCAAAGGTCGCAACCTCTTCAATTCCTGATAATCGTCTGAGGCGTGTCTCGTGACTAGGGTTCTACCGATAATACCGATATGGGTACAGTATCGATACTTTTCTTTTCGATACCGATATTTTGGTATCGATACTTTTCCTCCGATATTTTATCGATATCGGAATGGAAAACTAAATATCGAAACTATTTCCTTTTTTTTTTTTTTTTTTTTTTTTTTTATTGCTCATCCATACGAAACCTGAATAAAAAGTCGTATATATCCTACGGCACATTCTTTCCATATTCTCAAAAAAATAGAATGATATGTTTCCTTTCCCTATATGAACCCTATATGTACATATCACGGAAATTAATTAATAGAAAAAAAATAATATACATCCATAGCAAAGAAAAATTCTTTCGATACCACAAGAACAGGGTACTTTTTCGATATTCTAATAATATTTTCCGATACTTCACAGATGGCTAATATCTAAATTAATTATTATGTTATGAACCCTATCTGTACATATCCGGGAAATTAATTAAAAGAAAAAAAATAATATATATGCATAGCAAAGACAAATTCTTTCGATACTAGAAAAACAGGGTACTCTTTAGATATTCTCAAAATATCGAATGGCCATTCCGATATTTGACAGATGGCTGATATCTAAATTATTATGTTAAGAACACTATCTGTACACATCAGGGAAATAAGTTAAAAGAAAAAAATAATATAAATGCTAGAAATGGAAATTCTTTCGATACTAGAAGAACAGGGTACTCTTTCGATATTCAAAAAATATTTTCCGATACTTCACAGATGGCTAATATCTAAATTTTTTGTTATGTTATGAATCCTATCTGTACACATCAAGGAAAATTATTCAAATAAAAATAATAATATAAATGCATAGAAAAGAAAAATTCTTTCGATACCAGAAGAACAGGGTACTCTTTCGATATTCTAAAAATATTTTCCGATACTTCACAGATGGCTAATATCTAAATTTATTATTATGTTACGAACAATATCTGTACACATCAGGGAGAGTAATTAAAAGGAAAAAAGTAATATGAATTGATCCCCTGTCCTTTTCTCATCATCATGATTTGCTAGTTTAAGGCCATAATTTAAATAAACAAATAAAGATATCTATAAATAGCATTGGCAATGCTAATTGTCACCACACATTTTCTTAAGATGGTGACCAGTTATTATAGTATGAACACATAATTGCACAGTACAGTAAAAAAAGTTACTATATCTAAATAAATTATAGGAGGTAAGTGATGATGAAATTAAAGTACAAATATAACAAGAAGCTTTTATTAGATAAGACAAAAAGGATTAACAAATACTACAAATTAATTTCATTATATGTACCATTGTACCATATTCTTCTAGTATTGAAAGAATGTCCTTTCCTATGCATGTATATGTTTTTTTCTTTTAATTACTTTCCCTGATATGTACAGATAGCGTTAATAACATAATAAAAAATTTATATATCAGTCAATTGTGAAATATCGGAAAGATCTTTCGATACTTTGAGAATATCGAATGAGTACCATATTCTTCTAGTATCGAAAGAATGTCCTTTCCTATACATGTATATGTTTTTTTTTTTCTTTTAATTACTTTCCCTGATATGTACAGATGGGGTTCATAACATAATAAAAAATTTATATATCAGCCATCTGTGAAATATCGGAAAGATCTTTCGATACTTTGAGAATATCGAATGAAAACCATATTATTCTAATAAAAAATAAAAAATAAAAGGTCTTTCACTATTTGATTGATTATCCAATGTGTGACGTTTTCCTGGCAATGGAATGTTTATAGCCATTTGACGAACCGTGCTTTAAACGACTAAAAATCTTCCGATACCGAGTGATATCGATATCTTTCTTTCGATATTTTCTCGGTATCGATACTTTTTTCCGATATATCGCAAAGGCCTGGGATCGATATTTTTGGGTATCGGTAGAACCCTACTTGTGACCATCTAAATTGAACTTTTTATTTGAGTACTACTACTGGGTAGTTTCTTTACTTGCCTTTTCTCTGGCTATTATTTATCTTTCATTATATTTACTTAATGTATTCTGTATACAGTTGTAAATTTCAATAAATACATTAAGAAAATAAAGTTTCTCTCTTAGATACATTATTTTTTCGAATCCTCCATCAGTGGTACTCTACTAATGAGGAGATCACTGTTCACTGTAGTCACAAAGAGCACTTGCATTATTCACATCGATTGAAGACACGTCAGTTAACTAGAGCGTTACCTTCAGAGCGAGCAGACTTTACAGTACTAACTGCTTATATTTCCATGAGTCTCTCCAACGTAAATAACGTTCCGACGTATTTGTTTTGAAATATGATCGCCAAGTCTACTCATTCCATTTACGTTTATGCTTGTAATCCGAACTAGCGTTAATTTCGCCTTTGCAATATACGGGCGAAGATAAGCGCGTGCATTAACGCCTAAGTCAAATATTGTTTCGTACTCGGAACGTGTTATTAGCACTGCCTACAAATATTGGACCGCCACGAGTGTCTAAATTATACACAGCGAATATTCAAGAATATGCACAAACAATCGATAGCGCCTTCTCGAAGTTTAATGATGTTTGTTTATTCCATAATCGAGTTATAATTTAAATTCAAAGAGCTGACAGATTTGTTTATTGAAAATTCAAACATGTCGAACAACTAAAAGATTTGTCTTCAATTAAGATAAGTGAAATAATAAAGACTGTACCGGTAACTATTCAATCACCGAGGTACTTGTAATAAATTTTAAACATTTTTATTTAGTTTCCACAGAAACGTGTATTTATCTTTTATTAATGCGTAATTTATTAACTACATATATACATTAACTGTATTTTTTCTTTGTTACTCTTCACTATCTTTTAGGCATTTATTTATTACACATATTTTTTATATAAATACTCATAAATAAGCTTTATTATAAGAAATAGAAGATCACGCCTAAAATTATTTTAAAAAGTAAGTAAATACGAAACAAAATCTCATTTAAAGTACATTTATCAATTTATAATAACAATTAATATTGTATTTGAATGTGCTGAGTTGCAGTGCCGAAGGCTCTGAGTTCAAATCTGTCTCGCTGGCAGAATTTTAAATGTCTGTTAGCGGAAGGAGATGAATCCTTAAGGATCTAAGACCCTTTCTTTAAGGCTCAGCCAGCCTCTATAAAGTGGGTACCCAAAATAAGGGGTAAAAATATGGTGTTTGAGCGTGATCTAGGACAAATCACCTCCCTCCACAACCGTTGTCCAAGAAACAGTACATTCTGTACTACGTACTGAACCTAAGACCATCTACGGGTAGTCCTGTTACAGCTACAGGTTACAATTGTGTCTAATCAGCTGATTGAATTAAATCACCGTTGAGAAATTGACTATAGACGAAACTATTTTGAACAGATAAACACTTAGGCGTTATTAAAATCCTTCTTTTATACATAGAATATAGTTAGAGTGTAAAAAAAATATAAAATTAATCAATTTTGTTTTAGTCTGAAATATCACGTGCTCTCAAATTATCAATTTCAGTTTCATACAAGTTTTCAGGAACGATTCATGACGATTTTGAAACATTGCTAAGTTCCCATAATTCGAAAGCAAGAATATCTGACAATCATTACCCTAAAACTTATGTTATTCTCAAATAAAATAATAATAATATAGAGTTTTATTACATTGAATTTAACAATTTACAATTTTGTAACATATTACTTAATACATGTTTTGAATACAACAATTTACTCTGAAAGTTGGATTGACATAATAAATAAAAAGCAGTATACATTTATAACAGTAGCAAAAAGGGAAAAAACCTACACAAAATAGAAAAAATAAAATAAAATAAATTAAAATAAGTATAATTTTTGGTAGTAAAATAAACGAGTATAGATACGTTATGAAATATTTTAAGGTTGTCCATTAATCAAATAATGATAATGAACCTTCTATTATTAAGAATATTTTTGACATACTATCGTCAGCGTTTTTCACTTCTGACATAATACTTTTAAATTTAGTTAAAATTTTATTAGAATTGAATGTGCTAAACATATTCTTAATTTCTTTAAAGCAATCCGTTATAGAAGGTTCATTACTTTACTTTATTGGTTGTTCTTGGTTTACAAACGTTTTCTCAAACCATTTCTAATTGGATTTGGGTAAAACTAGAAAGTTTGTAGGTTTAGCTTTATATATTATTCTGTCGGAGGGGTTCATTCTTGGCCTCTGTTTGCTCTGTTGAATTAAAAAGCGTAATCGTAAAAGCTTAGGGCATTTTTCATAATTTGAGAAGTGTTCTTCTTGGCAGTTTACTGCATTTACTCAAATATAGCAATATTAATTAAATTCATATAATCATTAAATTTGATCAAGCAAGGGTAAAAAATAATATGGAATATTAAATTTGTAAACTGGGCGTTGAATCCCTCAGTGAAATGAAAGAGGACCGGTTTTCTTTTATGGTATGAAATAATTTTATTATTTCTCTTTACTTCGATAGCTAATATTCAATAGGAATTGTAATTTAGGAAATTCTATATGATATTTTCCGCTTCAGAAGGATACACCATGATTTCTGTTATCCTGATTGGACACGTAAGGATATGCGGATCCGATTACCCCGCTCCAAGGATTAAGATTAGGGATTATCGGGAATATAGGGCAGCCGGGAAGAGATAAGGCCAGCCCAGTTAATATGGAATCCAGTTTTAATCAGCCGCTCTAGGCAATATCATTTTCTTACTAGCTCCGAGATAACGAAGAATCTTCTTGTTCAATGGAAATTCGAAGAACCTGATCCTCTACGGACTTTTAGGGACAAATTAAATGATATGGTTGTGTGTATATATATATATATATATATATATATATATATATATATATATATATTTAATTATAAATTCATATACAAATTTTGCTAACCATGCTCTAATATCATAACATTGCAATACATTTCGGATCTGCTATGATGCTTTCTGAATAAAAGTTATTAATAACATAAACTTAATCAAATGAAAAAGAATCAATAAATACATATAATTAATAAAATTTTAATTAGGTGAAAGTCAATTTTGTAACTATAATAATGATATTTAGATTAAAGTATATTGTAACATTAAGGAAAACAAATCTCGTCATTGATCGAAGGGGTGCTAACCAATCAGTTAATTTATACGATTTCGTGGACATTAGAGACATATTTAATGGCCTTAGGAAGGTGTTCACTCGATCAAAAGAAGTTATTTGAATAGCTCCGCTAGAGCGCAGTAGCGTAAAGAGATCAACCAGGATATGTTTATGCTAACTAAAATTAAAGAATTTAATGAGCTGATTTTTTCCAATAACTCAGAGTTGAGGAGGATTGGTATTGTCGGAACTGAGTGTCACAATTGGATCTGAATAAAAGGTGAATTATTGTGATTTGAGGATGTATTGGGTTTGTTTCTTTATAAAGTTTCCAGTTTATGAGTGAAAACTTTCTATTGATTATTAGTAAACTGGTTAAAAACCATGTGAGAGAAAATGGTCCAGATTAAAGTCAAAACTAAATTCTTAAATAGTGAGCAACAATTATATCTAAAAATAAATTTGTTTTTGACATCCACCCGGCACATTTTCTCCTCTAAGAAACTCACTGTTATTTTTTTTTGTTCTGTAAAACAGATCTATTGGTAACAAAATGTACATAACAATGGTTCCGAAAATTTAGAAGATAATTTATCGAGAACGTTCCAAAACCTATATAAAGTGAGAAGAAAAGATGGGCAGTCATATCAAATTGAGATATTCAGTACTACGAAAATATATTCTTCCTTTTGGTACATAGGAGGAAAAAACATGGATGAGGAAAAGAATTTTATTACGTTTTACATTTTATTATATATCAATTTCCAATAAAGAATATTTAATTCAATACTGTTTTAATTTTGAAGAAGGATTTGAGCAGAAAAGTTGAGCTTTCCAACAATCAAATGTATACATATTTGCTCATTCGATTTTCACATTCATTCATTTGATCATTCGAAGTGTATTTGAAATTCAAGACATTCTATTTATAAATTTTAATTTCTCATGTATGTGAATTATCACTGCTTTAAACCTGATAACCCATTTTTTTATTCAAAATAAAATCATAATATTTGATAATTCTGAAATTATTTGATAAATGTATTCATCCTCTAACAAAATTATTGATATATATTTGCATTTGGATTTAATGAAATATAATTAGTCGAATACGTCCACTAAACCATTTGCTGTTACTTCCACTGTCCTTAGGAAGTACTCTTAATGGATGGATTCACGATCAAAGAAGCACTTCCTCTTTGTGTGAGCTTAAAGAAGCAATGTCCAATATTATATACAGAATTTCATTAGAATAATAAATATTAAAGTAAAACTTTAATTCTATAAAAAAATACGTGTCATTAATTGATGTAATAAAAAGAAATGAAATAAAAACTGCTCTAGAAATGATTATTCATTCACTTCCTCACAGAAAATATTATGAAGTATTGCTTGAAGGGTAAAATTTTAATGAATGGAGATTGCTTTTCAAGTGAATATCATTAAAATGAAAGGCTATTCCACTAGTTTATAAAGTCGTTTTTTTTTCTTGTTAGACATTAATATCATATTAAAATAGTGTCAAGTTTTGAATATTTATTTTTTCTTTAAAAAGCATGTACGTTATATTTGATGAGATTTTGTAAAAAAGGAGAGAAATAAATTTAAGTAAACAGAAATCTATAATAATAATAATAATAAATTCTTTATTGGCTTTAATGTTTAACATTGTAGCCATTGAGTCTGGCCCACTTAGTGTTAATTTTTAGTAATTAGTGTATCGTCACTTAATTACAGTTATTTTTATTTACAGTTATATAATATCTACAACATGTAAATATTTTACAATAATTAAATAATCAACACTCGTTTAATAAATAAATAAAAAAAATTTTTAGTCAGAACAGAACAGTATCAATTATAACAAAAGAATAACAATATTCCAAACAAATAACGCAAATAAGGCATATACCTAAGGAAATAGATAAATAAAATACAATGGAATTAAAGTATTTAGGTACTAACCCGCTGATACTTTATCGTAACAGTTATCTTATTCTTTCTATACATTACAATCAAGGTATTACCATAAATATAAACCACAATTAAAGCCCGGATTCCGAATTTTTACATATAAACTGAAGATAGAAAAAAATGTTCATCCTCATGCTGGACAATACATTTTCCCGTGTGTTAACAAAAAATTTACAATGCAATAATATATGCTCCAAACTATTGAATATGGTACCATGGCACCTCTGATATTTTTCATCAGTTCTGAGAACACAGGTGTTGTTCCTATAAAATATTTTCAGGCATTCAGGGTTTGAAATTCTTATTTGACACACGGTTCTTGATTTTTCTATGTTTATCTTGAATTTTAAATAGCTTTCAGGTTCAGGATTGGTATAGGTGCAAATAGTTCTGTACATTGGATTGTAATTTGAGTTAAGAGCTCTATCAATATCCTTCGACAGTAAATGATTTGTTACTTTTTCAAGAATAGCATGTTTATTAGCTAATAAAACATTGTGGTTATGAAAATCTGCAAAATATTCTTCAATATGATGGGTTGTAGCTACCATTTAAGTAGTGAGATCCAGTTAAAATTCAAGTCCTGTTTTTTCTTATCTAGCTCCACAAGTCTATCGAAACATTTACGGGGTAATCTACAATCAGGGATAGACAGTATTTTTAGGCAGAAGTTAACAATTTTCTTTAGGATTGTTACGATAAGTGGGTTACGACCTGTTTCTAGACGTACAATATAATTTGGAGTGCATTTCAGCCAATAATATAGGTATTTTAAGAATTTTAATTGAGCTACTTCTATGTTTGTATAATAGTTTAAACTCCAAATTTCTGCAGCATAAAGGAGCGTTGAGGATACCATAGAATCAAAGAGTGTCATTTTTGTCTCCCATGCATCACTTTTACCTCTTCTGAGAATGTCTCTCACTTTCGCACCTGCTACGTTAGATTTTTCAATAAAATACTCAGATGCCAGCAAGAACCTTCCGTAGGATGAAAATGGGACTCCTAAATAGGTGTAAGATTTAGTATATTCCAGTATTTTAGCATTCCAAAATAGTGGCTTTAGTTTTTTTATTTTAGGGGATTTATGCAACACTAATGTTTTAGATTTTCCAGGATTTAAAATTAAAGAATTTTGAACGCAATATAATTCCATTAATTCTAGGTTTCTCTGAGTATCATGCCATGAAGTATTTAATAGTACTATATCGTCGGCTAATAGGAGCATTTTAACTTCGTTATAATCATCAATGGGGACTCCTTTGGCACCATTATTTTGGAAAAACGTAATTATATCCAACAGAAATACGATAAAGAGGGTTGGACTGAGACTCTCCCCTTGTAAGAGACCGGAACTAATACCTATCTATTAATAATAAAAACAAAAAATATGGTACACTTCAAGTTTTTTTTTATTAATTTATATTTTTTTAATTTAATTTATCCATTGAAATTTGCAACTGTGCAATATATTTGCAACTGATGGCCTAAAAGGGTACAGAAACAGGTACTATCGGAAAGGAGGAAGAGAGGTCGGCCAGAAAAGAGGTGGATAGAAGGGATCCCGGAGGCGATGGCGGCAAGAGGACTTAGAGAGGAAGACCGTCATGATATAAAGAAATGGCGGCAGGGCTTGTATGAATTACGCTACTACATATGACGCATTGTTGTAATATAGTCGATTTATATACATTATAATAATGTATCTAGTAAATAGGAGTGAAAAAGCTAAACTCCATATTTAGAAAACGGTATTTCTCCCTATATTAAAGTATAAATGTGAGAGTTGGGTCGCAACGGACAAACATATAAGCCGAATTACCGCAGTGGATCGAAATACTTTCACAAGTCACCGGCAAAACAAGAAGAGACCGGGTAAGGAATATAAGAATAAGGGAATACTTGGTAATCTCTGCGTTAAAAGATTCTTTGCAGATACGGCAGCTGAGGTGGTTGGACCCATTTGCCGAATGAATCACGAGGCCTACAGGCAAAAAATCTCGAGGAAGACTACCAACATAATGTGTTCGCAAGTTGGGGAGGAAAGAGCAAAGATGAAGTTGGCACGGCACCGACAGGACTGGAGCAGTTGGGTAGAGGCCTCCCCACACTGAAAGGGCTCCGGAGGAAGGGAAAGAAAAAGTAAATAGGATGTAAATTATATAATGAAATGAGATAAATGCAAGTTGAGAAACTACCTCTTGGTAGTACTCAAATAACAAATTCAACTTAGAAGGTCACAAACAGTATTACTTAATTTAACATAGAGCTTCTCAATATTTTAGTGTTTTTTAATTAATAAAAAGGTACATTTGTTAAATAACCATATTGTTTTTAAAGAGCTGTTCTTTTATTGCATTATTTTTTTAAATAACAATACTCGTAAGGATACATAATGTTATTTTGTCAAGATTTAAAAAAATAAGATTATTAAATTTGAAATTTCGCTCTATATAGCTGGCACTAACATACAATATAGGAACTTCACAATGCCTTGTATTTTCAGAAGATTTGTGCTAGCAACAGATTGAGATTTTGTTTAAAATCCTGCAGTATACATGTTCCTGCTATTGCACTCGAAAGCATTTATTATGGTTTCTAATCATATAAGATTTAATATGTTCGACAATTTCAGGAGTAGTTAATACTCCTGTTAACAATGTTAACATAATGTTTATTCAAAAACATGAATAGAATAGAAGACATCGAATTAATCAATTGTCTTCCTGATCGGATACCATCCCCAAACAGTTAACATGGCATTATATATGTAGTATCAGAGCAGCTTAGCAACAAAGGGATGCATCGATGTTCCTCGTGTGGAATTAGCTTACAGATGTTAATACCGTACCAACTGCAGCCTATTGAAGAGAGAACTTATACTGTGGTACTCTACACAATACAGAGTGGAATCTTTTTGTTTTCAGTGCTGTGAAAAGTCGTTAGAAATTTATATTCAGTATTATAATTATGGAAATAAAAAATGATATAGAATAAAGCATAATAAATACTAAAAAAATCCATTTATGCATATGAAAGGCAGCATATTTCGTTTTAATGGTTCAAAAGATAACAATCAATTAATGAAAACGGATTATTCAAAACAGCAACACCCCTCGACCCATTCTCTGAAATTCATCTTGGGTTTAGTATTTATTGGACACTTCTTCAAATCATTAAACATTTCGAAGTATTAAAAAAAACAACAGAAAATATCAGACGAATACTGCCACAATTTTTTAAGTCTAAGAGCGATAATGAACAATATATCACATCTAGCCCAATACCACTGATATATTGAACATTATAAGTTTATTCCTAAGTTAAAAAGCTCCTTTAATTTAGTAGTTATTCCAAATTATTAAAAATGTTATATTTCTTAGACACCGCTATATGTAGGGAAGTGACTTATCCAAACCACGAGGCTGTTCAAAATTGATAGCATCCATAATATAGAGGCTTTATGAGCCTCAGAATCTTCTGTACATCCCACAGCGTCTACGTTTGGCACACTCCATTTGTTTTTTCCACAAAAGATCTCATAATTTTTCATTCATGCGTGTTTATCTATTAACACAGAAGAATTATTCCCCTGAGCATTTGCCTTACATGGATCATTTCTTAAATATAAATATCGAACAAATCGTCCTATACCATTGGGATTTCATAACTGACTAGACATCCTTGCATAAAACCGCCATATTCACACAACAGGCTGAGAGACATGATTTGCAAGTCTGTTCTGCGTCCTTAACAATTATAAGAAGAGAATTAGTGATGGAATTCATAATGTGAGAGAAATGCTCATGACAACACCTCTTGCGTAACATAAATGGGCAAAGGCATCTCACATTGGTTAATTAAGAAGCGCCAAATCATTTAAGCTTTAGATAAATAAAATAAATATCTACTTATTTATTTTATTTTTTATCAGAGCCGGAATTTCGTATGCAATATATCAATAAAACTTGTAAAATCCTAGTTCAGAAGTTCGTAATTTCCCGCCTCTAGTAGCGATTCCGAATTCTATTGTGCTATAGGTAATCAAATAAAAAAGTCCCAGATTAGCAGAGAACGTACAGCTCAGCTCAGCTCAGCTCAGCTCAGCATCCCTAATTGCAGACTTGCCTAACTAGTAACCCCCCTCCCCCCCCAGGACAGAGGAGCAAAATATTTACCGAGAGGAGTTCCTAATCAGCGAGGCTCTTTAAGAGATCTCGCTGCCGACGTGATCTGGGATCAGAGTCCTTCCTCCTTCTTCTTCCGATAATTCGCTTAATTGAAGGGGATAATCTCAGCCTTAGTCTGTATTCTTCTCAGAAACTCTGCTATATTTGCATCCTAACCCAGGATCCTTCTAGAGGAAATTATTCTTCAAGGAGAGGATTGCAGAAAACGCCGTGGAGTGATTTCGAAGATGAACGAACTGTCTAGGATTATTAGACGAGATTTCCTTTCGAATCCCTCCAAGAATTTTCTACTCGGTTTGTTTTTTTAAGATGAAATCCCTTCAATTTATAAATTTCGTTTAGTTCCTGCTTCGGGTAGTTTTTCGGTTGATCGCCTCAGACTCTTCTATTCTACATTAGTAAGACTTTGAAATATTGTCTGATTTTCCTTCATTGAGGATGAAATATATTAAAATCGAGTTGAATTTATTACATCTTCGATAAATTGTTATTAGTATGCAGTAAAGTAAGCGACGTAGCTTAGCGGAAGAGCGCTGAGTGGCCCTGCCGACGGTCCGGGCTCTTTTCCGGCTGTTCAAAATATTTTATTTAATTTGTGAACAGACGGGGATGGACCCTGTTGGATCTGCAGATCCTTTTGGGGCTCACTCGGCCTATATAAAGTGGAAGACCTTCATAGCAGTTGAGCGAGGTCTAGGACCAATCAACTCCCTATACAACTTTTTATTAGGACCTGTTTAAATTATTAGTTAATCATCTTACTAATATTATAAATGTGAAAGTTTGTAAGTTTGTCTCTCTTTCACGCAAAAACTACTGAACGGATTTCGATGAAAATTCACAGTAATATAGGTTATACTTCAGAATTACACATAGGCTATAGCAAGCGCCGATTTAGGAGGGGGACGCACGGGGACACGTGCCCCCCCCCCGACAGTTTTTTAGGACATAATGAAAGGCAAATCACATGATAATAGTCGTTAAAATAACAGAAAGATCATGAGTGAAACTATTGTTTTGATATCCTACTAATATTATAAAAGCGAAAGTTTGTATTTATGTTTGTTACTCATTCACGCAAAAATTAATGAACGGATTTGGATGAAACTTATTGAGTAAAATAGGTTATGCATCATAGGCTACAGTAAGGGAAGATTTATGTCGGTGCACGGGAGCATATGCACCCCCCCCCCCCCCCCCATTATAGTATATAATTAAAGGCAAATCAGGAACTTAGCATCTTGAAATTTATAGATAGGTTATTTGTGTAATTTAAGAAAAAAATTTATATAATTCCACCCCAAGGGTTTCCCCTTTAATATAATAGGGGTTCAAAGGTTGTATGGAATTCGTCAGTTTTGAAGTCAGACATCTGAAATTTTGGATGTACGAGTAACTTATATTTTTAAAAAATAATTAAATTATTTATTTAAAATGATCTTTCACGAAACTTAATGTGGCAGACCAAATTCCACGCGAGCTTTTCCGCTTCGGCGCGAGCGAAGCTAGTTTTTAAATAAATCATCCATTCAACGATGATTAAAGATCTCAGTTGTTTAACTTATGATTTTTTATGTAAATTTTTAAAAATTAAAATCACTTTTTTAAATAGTAAAAGCCAAAAAAAATAATTATAATACGCTAAAAACTTTTAATATTTTATGCTTTAAATAAGTAATAAATTTTATGCGTAAATCTATATGTATGCATGTATGTATATTGAATAAAAAAATACAGCTATACTTCCGCCGTCGAAAGGCAATAAATTGAATACATATGTTTTTTAACTTATTAATATTTGGAATATATGGGAATTCGTTTGTCTTTTTTTTAGAACTTTGTTAAATAAAAATTATAAATATCCTATAGTATGCCACAATTCAGATCATGATGTTACTAAAAAAAATCACCCCTCTTAAGTAAACAAGACACAAATGTTTATAATGAAAAGTATATACATACATTGAAAGGAATGACCAGTCTACATTCTATGCCTACGAGTATTACGTTTTCAACCCGTTTCTTATTTTTTGTTTCGTCAGGTTAATCCCACCTTAGCATAAGTCCTATTTATATAAAGTAGATCATTATGTCATCTTGAAGACATATATTGCCTGTAGGAGCACAAAAAGCGTGGAGAGAGTGATCCAACCTCTCATGGTTACCATGGTATAGTGACAGGCTTTCTTTAGCTCGGTAAACAGAGTCTTTGGGTCCGATTAAGCAGTGTCGTTCCCTCCAATTACACTCGTGTTCAAGGATAGCAAAATATCCGTTAAGATCCATGGATTATAGCTGCTCAGGGTCACCAGGCGCACGATGACCTATATTCCTTTCTCCGGAAGAGATTGTCCATCGCACTGACGAACTTTGGGTTTGAGTGCTGATGGAAGAGCAATAACTTGGCCACCCCGACCCAATATCTGTATATACATACTAACACAGTGATTCCACTTTTAAGTTATTGTGGAATTTATGTAATAAAAGAAAATACAGTCATCTTTCAAAAATATATTCCTTGAAACATTTATTGATTTTAAATACTGTGGATAACCATCGGAACTTTGTTTCTGATGATTCTCATCATTGATTTAAACCACGGATGAATGATGGAAGAATAATTATGGTGAATTATTTCGAACTAAGGCTCCTCGAAAACTGTACATGTTTTAATTAAGCGCCTATTTTGCGAGGATACTAATCTGGCTCGCAGAGATAATCCCCGGATCAAGTCTGGCTTAAGATTTCGGCTTGGACAGATGGGCGGGAGTTGCAATAACCGAGGAATTAGTTGGGTCTGTTTTAACTGCCGCTCTCAATATTTCTCGGGTTTCCGGGATATTGTTTCGTTGGCTTTCAAATATTTCTCACGCTCAAGTAATGCAATTAGCAGTTTAGTTTTGTACTCAAGCATTGGTTATGAGCTGACTCAACAATGATTATGAAGTTCTTTGCGAACCCGAAAGTTCGATACCGATTCCACTAATGTTGCCTATAAACTTACGCATAGATTACCACCCAAACCCAATCCCCTGGGGGTACCCTTAAATTCGTTTATTGTCCAATAAAGATCTTGACAGAATGAAATTCTTAATACACCTTTGTTTTTTTTCTGTGTTGTTCTTTCAAATCTAAATTAAACATCTTCCCTTTACAGGATTGCGTTAAGAGTTATCTGGCGGATTTGGGTTTTAATAGTGGCCCGTGGACGGAAGTTTTTAAGCAGAGATGGGTGGTATCAGCATCGGGTCTTGTTGTCAGTATATCTTATTGTTGATTGATACGTTTTAAGGGTGATTCAGACTCATTTATCATGCGCAGAATATCCGGTCTAAAAAGGACGAGTTCACAGTATAGGAGGTTAGACAAAGCGAAATTGCAGAGCATGTATACAAATGTAAAAGCATTCGGATAATTTAAACGGCAACCCATGAAGAGTCTTGTGTTCAGTTCATGGTATATATAGCCTCTACTAGTTATAGAATAACGGTTGTGGAGGAAGCTGATATCAGCTCAACTGCTACGTTTTTTCTCCTAATTTCATAATTTGAGATTTATCACAGACCAATTACTTCCCTCCACAACCGTTATTCAACCAACAGAACAGGCTATAGCCTATATGTACATATGATATACCATGTATAGATCACAAGACCCTTCAAGACAAGACCCCGATTCACAAGACCCCTCAAGACAAGACCCCCATTCACAAGACCCTTCAAGACAAGACCCCCATTCACAAGACCCTTCAAGACAAGTCCCCCATTCACAAGACCCCCTGGTTGTAGAGGTGCTGATTAAATTATCCTTATACTTCTAATTTGTTTTACATATTTTACAATTACGATTTGTGTAACCTCCTCCTATACAGTGAACTCAACCTTTTTTAGAACGAATTTTCGACTCTGAAAATACATCCGAAACTCTTGTTAAAATGTATAAAAGAGACAATTTAAAAGTTCAATTTCGTGGAACATCAAAGAAATAATACAATACTTTATTGTGTATTTCATTCTAGAAAGATCTGAATCGGACAATGAACGGAATCCTTTTAAAGATTTAAAAAAAGAATTTCATCTTTTAAAATTTAAATCTCTTAATGGTCGAAGTTAAATTAGTAAAAGCCGAGAGAGAGAGAATCCTTTTATTAGAATTATTTTCTTAGACGCTGTATAGAAAAGAACTAAAAAACCTTTAAAATAAAAAAAAATAAAAATGTAAAATCCTTACAAATAACTTACCAGTTACCGTAGATCCACTAGATACACATTAAAATCTAGAAACTAATGAAATTGCACAAAGATGAAGATACAAAAACAATAACGATCAACAAATTGCAATATTCTTGTTATGAAATTAAAATAGTTTATAATAGATTTTTAAATAGATATTAATGTTTTGTTTAAAAAAATTTAAGAATCAATTACATCAATTTTGATTATAATGTTCCACATATGTATCGATGGCAGGATCACACTATTTTTATATTATAAGTTTTTGCTTTCATTATTAATATTTTTCCTGCCCAACCCGGATTCCACCGCTGGGATTCCCGTCTTTTAACGACTTTGTGTAAATATGTGTATACATATTTATATACAGTTATAAATAGTTATATACATTGTTAAATCGATAGATATATAGATGATACTTGTTTATAAGCGTTTAATATTGAAGGAATTTGTCTTTCCAATGCCTAAGTTCTTTATTTACTAAGCCATTTGAACTATCAGTAGGTATGGCTCGTTAGATTCCTCCCCTACAGTACGCACACCCCTGCAAGTGACACAGATGTCGGTCGCAGAACCTTCATTAGGAAAAGCTCTTCGCCCACCAGTGTTTGTTTTGCCAACTCCTTAAAAATAAGACATACCAAGTAATTTATTATAAAACATTGCGAATAATAATATTTTAAAGTATACTCCATTGTTAACTGATGATAGACTAATATTATCTCTATATTACCATTATGTATTTTTTTTTCACATCCTCCAAAATTTTATTCACAAATTTACAATAAAGGGTGGTTTTAAGTCCCTAAATAGGGGGTTCGCACAGGTCTTCAGCTCATCCAAAAATCTGATGTGCCCCGACCTATGTACTCGGTCACCGAGGGAAGCCGAAGCGACTCCGTTGGATGGTGGTGTTAAGTGCTCCCTTGATCTTCCTAAGGATGGATTTCTGCACAGAACCAATGTTTGAAAAATATTAGATATCTGTGGGAGAGTAACTAAGGGGACACAATTATGATATCACCTTTTCTACCCAATGAACAAATTATATTTATGCCTGAGATATGTAATTTGTTCAGCAAGCTTAGTCGATTGGAATTAATCACTAGTGACAAAGATATGAATGTGACTAGGTGGATATGACAACTAAATCTGAAGCATTAGTATCTTTTATTACTTATTCATATCACAACTTCTTGTTAATTAAATTTTTTTTAAATAAAGTAATTTTTTAAATATATATATATATATATATATGTATGTATATATATATATATATATATATATATATATATATATATTGTATGAGGGCTAATAGGCTATTAATTTTGATCAATGAAAGGTCGGGAAGCTAGGCTTTGATTGGTGGCCTGTGTGGTGGCTGTGGCCTGATTGGTCAGAAGTAAATCCCTGTTATATTGACAACTCCCCCCCTGCTCTTCTCAGATAGATTCTCTCCTTTACTTCAATAATCCATCTCTCTATTACCTTCTTATGTAAAATAATATTATTTCTTTAATATCTTTAGTTGTAAACTTATGTTTAATAATAATATTTCTTTAAACTGTAATTATTTTAGTAATCATTATAATAAATTTAGTATCTGCAGTTATATGAATCGAGTGATTACTTAAATATGGGTGAAAATGGGGTGCAAAAAGCTCTTTATTATACATCAGTATTTTACGATTCAGGAAGAGAAGATAATAAATATGATGCATATAAATGACAATAATAAAAAGTGTAAAGAACATCCCTAATTTCACCTTAGAAATCAAACGGAAACTGCGTATCACCAACAACAAAGCCAAAGCAGGCACTTAAATGTAAGGAAACTTACTGAACAATAGTTGAAAAAGGTTAAATAAAAACAGCTTATCAAAGCCAAACATTCCGAAGTTCAAATCCAGCCTTTTGTGGTAAATATTTTATATGTTAATTACCAAGTATGGATCCTGCGTGATCTGCAAATCCTCCTAGGGCTCACCCAGCCTCTATAAATATTGTATAATTCATTGAGAAATATTGAGAAAATATAGGCCACTTGAGTAACCAGGATAAATGAATGCAGCCCTTTACATATTGCTTAATGGATTTTTTTAATTTAACTATCCATTCCTTATAATTAACGATAAATCGAGTTGCCCAGCAACATAATCTCCCTGCAAAGCAGTTGGCTTGAAACAGGAGAGCATCTGCCACGTACTGAACCCTTCAAGGGTTGTTTCCCTAGGTTAATTTGATAATTCTATTTTCTTCTTGACAACTTTTGTGTAATAGTGTTCCGGACACTATTACCAGATTAGCCCACTGTTTTGTAGAATATGCCTTCTCTCGGAATTTTGATATTAATTAGATAATATAGATTTTATTCACTGCCAAGAGAAGAAACCGCGACAAGAAGATGAGGTTGAGAACGAAGCGGACGATCAACACCTCTAATGAGGAAAGGAGTAGAAGACCAGAAAGGATAAAAAGATATTGAGCGGAAGAAAGTCAGGGAACAATCACCAATCATTCGTCCAGAGTACCCCAAAGTTGGGTGAGACCAAATAAAAAAGTAAATAATTATAATGCAGATGAAGTCTATACTGAAGTGAACTATGCGTTTGTAACTGTCAAACCTTTTCTGAATATTTATTGAAATAAATGATATCTTCATTATGTTATTGCTCCAAATCATAGTGATGTGAAAAATGGAATCAGATCTTTGTTTGTAGGGATACATGTATGTAGCCCTCTCCTTATTTTTTATTTAACTATCGATTCCTTATAATTAACGATAAATCGAGTCGCCCACGCAAGCACAAAATGTAGCGAAAGGTACAGTGGTAATAAATGGTGGGTGTGCGAGCGCAGAGGCAAGTTGGGCTATGACACCTATTGGAGTGCATAATGTCTGCCATTCATCACCAATCCCTTCCCGGCTATTGCTAATGCATATATCATCCGTTCCCTTTCAAATTATATCCCTTCCAATCCTCGTGTCAAACCGGCTAGCTTTACAATGTTTAATAAAAAAAAATGTTCTATTCTCTTCAGGGGATTTCATTGAAAATTCAACAATAGCCTAACGGTTATAGCTTCAATAATAGCCTGTGCACAGTGTAAGCAGTATAGAATATAAGAAATAAGCACTGAGGTAGGTTACTGGAAAAGGATCCATACTTTAATAGTTATTTTTAGTAACAATATTCCAAAACATGTATTTTCGTATGGAGTTAATAAAATTCTTTCTGTCAGGTCGGGAAGAAAAGTATCGAAAACCCAAGTATAAGTAAAGATATAAAAGTAATATTGAAAGAGGTTAGTCTAATGGATCCGATAGAGTGCAGCAGCGTATAGAGGTCAGCCAGAATATGTTTACGCTATTAGGAATTTACATATGTTATGAAATCTTTATTATTCATCAAAGCATAGATTGAAGATTAGATTTTATAATTAAGAAAATGTTATTAAAGTTAAGATACATTATAGTATTAAAGAAGTTGAAGCCCTATCAGTTTCCTCGCTCGATTTTGTAGACGTTGCAGACAAGTTTAGTGTTTTAGAAAGGTGGAGACTTTATCGAAGAAGTTAGTTGAATGGCTCTGATAGAGTGGAGTAGTGTACATGGTTCAATGTTTACGAAAACGGAAATGAGCATAAATAATGCACTGATTATTTTCTGATGAAACAGAGATTGAAGACTGGTATTCAAGGAGAGAAGGCTCTTGATCTGAGCTGCAGAAATATGAACTCTGGAAGTAGGATTTTTTTTCCGCAGGCTGACTATATTCTGGCTGTGGGATGGCCATAGTAGTTTGATTATTATATTTTCTTTTTCTAATGACTCTATCTTGTTAGTTGAGTATTAGGTGGTTGGTAGTTTTTATTGTTATTAGTATTATTATGATTATTGTAATTGATAGTTGGGTGTGTCTTTCGTTAGAATATAGTAATGCTATGTTTTGAGGTGCCCATGAGATATGAAAGAGAAGCAGCAGATAACAATCCTGTTGTTTAGTAAAATGTAAATAGAACTAACTGGACTAAAATAGCTTAATTATGAATATTTTTAAAATTTAATTAAAAAAAAGGACTAAAGCCTCGTAAAGGCTACGTGCCTGGACGAGATTAAACCAAAACCGTACGCTAAGACATTTGCATACGCCAGTGTGTCATGTATAACATAGGATAACGCCCTTCACATTTAAGTTATAAAGCTTATGGTCGTTGACATGCAGCTTATAATATTGTCTCTTTATCTAATCGTTTGTTTTATTTTCATTATAAAATGGTTTTTATCGAGGTTATGAGCATTTAGGTCTGTTCTGATAAGGGTATTTACTAATATCAAACTGTAGGGTACATACCCATTACGTCAAAGTTTTTCTACACTCACTTTTTGCCAAAAGTTCATGATATACAAATTTCTTCTCTGGAGAGAACTTTTATAAATCAGATTCCGCTTCCTTTTCATATTTTTTTTTTTCAACATTCATATCCCGCTTTAAAATCGAATGGGGTTCTATCTTTAAATATACATATATTTTGGCTATTCCTTAACCTGTTTCTTAACTTCGTTTGCTTCTAACGAAGAGGGTTTAATTTACCTATTTTAGTCCCTAAAAATGACTACTCTTAGAAAAGAAATTTCTCTCATTCTTGTTCTTTTGCAACACCTTTTCAGCGTAGGGGGGCGTTTAGCCATGACAGCCATTCTTTCCGAGTATTAACCTAATTTTACTTCTAAATCAGAGGCTATTCGCTGTTTAAAATTTACTCTAAAACGGATGATTAGCCCAGAAAGACCCCGTATTCTCGGGACAAATGGTTGTTTGTTGTACCCTCCAAGCTTTTGTCTTCCCCGGGAAGGCGGCCCTGAGGTGGATGCTGTACGTAATGTTATATCAGAATAATTGTAGAGGGTATTGTTATATATATATGTGTAATGAATTTAGAGGTTCTTAATCCCCGCTAGCATGGCACTTAGACTGCAAGTTACTTTCTTCACAATTCAGATCTTAATTGTAACACTGATGGATCCACCTACTATACTAATGAAGATCTGAGATCATTAAGGAATATGAGGGTTCGTATTTGCAACGCTCGTAGAATATAAAAAGGAATGGCCGATGATTTGCCTCGATTGTGTCTAGAACACCGCATATACATTACCTAAGAGGCTGTTAAGGATCAAGCTGTTAAGGCATTCAGTCCTCTATTATCTGATGAAGAACGATTCATCACATCCATGTCAAAGTCATGTCCAATTAATTAGTATACTTCAGTATTCCAGTCTCATTATCCTTTTAAACTACTCTAATTTGTCAAACATAGTATCTACTATTCAGTGACTTCCACAGAAAAAGTGATTCCATGCTATACAATATCTTATCAATCACACCATCCATATGCAGATTCTCATTGATTCTAGTGCTAACTTTTTTTAAGCTTCTTAAAGCTTCACAGGCATAGTCTTCTAGGACGTGGTATACTTGTCGGCAGTATTTCGCTTATTCTTTCTCAATAGGATTATCGATTTTTCTTGTCTCACCAATAGATGATATTTGTTCCTTGGATTCTTCATTTAGCCTGGTTAAGGTAAATTCATACATTATCATAAAATATTTGAGTTTTTTTGAAAATATTGTTTAGTTCATTTTACAATTATTTTATTTGAGTTCTACCAGTGGGTAGTTTCTCTACTTGTCATTCTCATGTCATTATGTAACATGCATTCTTTTTACTTGTTGTATAATTGTAATACAGTTGTAAATATCAATAAATAAATTTTAAAAAAACAAACAATTATTTTACTGTTAAAAAATAACTGTTTCTTTTGGCAGATGTTTAAAGAGATAGGTGTACTCTTCTTCCAGTAATTATAATCCTCATTCATACAGGTTGATTTTAATTTAACAAGATAATGATGATTATGATTATCAGGCAGGGAGCACGTACTTACTGCTCTGGAGTTTATTTACGGCCCCTTGGAGCACTTGAGCCGACAGCGCTCCGGGACACTTGCTCTCTCGTAATCTTCTGCCAAGTAGAGTAGAAAAATTAATGAGATCTTTTACCGGACAGCTGGCCAGTTCAATTTAGCCTCAGTGTACCCGCGGGAACCCACTTTCTATTAGTGTCTTCTCCTTCGTTCAATTTGTGGCTCTCCTGCCCTGAATCAAATATTCAGCAACGAGTGAGGTTATCTCACTGGGCGTTCATTGCAGAAGGAAATATTAGGACCTTATTTGCTACCTGCAGAATAAGTAAAGGTGAAGAAAAGTCTTGGAGAAGTCGCGAATTGGATAATACATATTTAATTGCTCCCAAATAATAGTATTTTAAAGTTTACAAGTTATTCACTGAATATTTAATTTTGATCTATTATCCATTTATACGATGTTAATAATAGCTTATAGGTTTGTCCGAAGAAATCGAGGAGGCCTTTGCTATATTTTATGACAATTCCAATGTCCTTATAGGTTATTTTCATTCATTAACAATTCCATGAATGAGTTGTTAGACCAAACTATACAAACGTTACTAACTGAACATATCTAACAGATATTTCGCAGAATCCTATTTGGAGACTGAAATGTTACAGAGACATAAACCACTAGAGCCTCCATCAGTTTTTCCGTATGTGTTAATAAATGGAGTTTCGCAAAAGAAAATAACTTGTGAAGTATGCCAAATGGTATTTGTAGAGTTTTCACTACTATTCTATACGAGGGTCTGTCCTTTTTTAAAAAATATTTTATTTTAAATTATATACAAATTTTAAAACATTGGTGGGATAATCCCTTACAATGAAAATGAGTTTACTTACAATGGTTACTGGTTATACGAGTACTATATATCAAGCACCAACAATATCCATCCACTTCATTATTCTAATTATACAGTACGTAATAGAGGTACAGTTAGTGTAATATTTTATATTCTGTAAGCTAAATTTTTGGCTCATATATCTGAGAAATTGATTTTAGCTTTGCTAAGTCTGTTCTCTCTTTGACACTTTTAAAATACTTTCCCATGAGTATAACTTTTCTAGTCCATTTGCAAATTGATGCATACCATCTATCCCCCATTTTATCCATATTCAACAAGCAGTTCAAGACAATAGCCACGTCCCGTGATGTCCTGGGTGACATATAACTGCGGTTGTCACTACCTGGTTTTGGATATTACCTGATTATGTAATATATATAATGTATATACCTGATATTATGTTATTCTATTAATGGCCAGCTCAGCCAGTTCTGGTTGATTTCTTTCTTTTGATGTATCCATAAAATCTTAATCTATGTTTCCTAATATCACAGTGAATATCAGAGTATTGTTTGCTTTCTTGTTTGCCTTTGATTTGGTACTGTTCTTATACAAATTTCGGACCTACATTTTTCCTTTTATCTTCCATGTTGTTATGAATTAAGCCTGTAATGTAACGTCTTAGTTTTTAGTGCTTGGCAATACTATTTTTGGTAAGTCGATATGCAATGTTCATTTTTTTGCGTCTGATTTTGTTGTATTTGGTTTCAGTTCCATTTCTCTGGATCTTTTTATGAAGATATTGAACATATACGACTTAAAGCAACAGAATAATTGTACAGTAATTAAAAATGATATATTTAATTACAGTTAGTTAGGTGTGTTATATAGCCTCCGGCCCAATTCTGTTCTCTAACTAAACTTAGTTCCAGGCTATCAAACTCCACTGTTCCAGTTGTAGTCCATTACTCGCGGAAAAGTAGAAGGTAGCAGTTTCTTGCCGGGCAGGAAATAGGCTGGCCGGGTTTTTCTCTCTTCCCCCGGTAAGTTGCACAGTAGCCAGTAAATCGAGTCGCGTAATGAGTGGAATTATTTAGGAAGCCTGTTAGCTGTCAGCTCCCACTCCCCATCCCACGGCCCCATTCCACTTCCGGGCCGAATCCCAATAACTCAGGCTCACAGTTGTCGAGTCAAATTGTTTTTTGTTCACTGTCAGCTCTTTAAAAATTCCCAAAGAGAGGAGAAGTTCTATCTCTTGTTTGCTGAATCGTAGTGTTTCAGGTCATTAGTGAGTTTGAATGTGAAGTAAAATATTTTATACAAACTTTTGTTTCGAATCGTTGAAAAGATTTCTTCAAGTAAAATTCTTTTTTTTTCAAATATTCTATAATTGCAAATTTATAAATTCAAATCACTAGTTTAGTCATGTATGTAATTTCACAAATGTTGTATATGTGTTGAGGGAGCGCCTAGGATGTACGAGCGAGTTAACACGCTTACAAGGATTAATTGAACTACGCCAAGTGCGGTTACCATTCGGATAGGTGCCACCCACATTGAGTGGCCATCTGACTGCGAAAAACATCGAATCTCGAATCCTCTTTGAGATTCGTCAAACTACTGCAGACAACTCAAACAAGAGGGGGGATAAGTCCAGGGTTTGTTTTCTTAGGAAAAGGTTATAAGCTAGTTAGCTCGGCGTGCGCTTGCTGAACCCGGACAGCACACACTATGAGACATTTGCTTGCCTATAGACGAGACAAACCTTAGTCCGTCTAGAGACGCGGTCTAAGCAACGGTCTAAACAACGACCAGGTAAACGTTGGTGGTCGCGCCAACTTCTCGTTGAAGTAATTAACCCACAAGTACTGACATAGTTTCCTAGCGTTAGTACTGACACCTTAACACTGTGGAACAGAAATCCCACAGACTATACCATCTGTTCTTGTCGCCGCAGCTCTCACTGACGTTGAAATTGCAAATCTACAAGTCCATCATAAGACCTACGTTGCTCTAGGGTGCACCACTACTGAGACACATCTACAAAACAACGCTGCAGCGCCTGCAGTATTACCAGAACTCTATCCTTAGAAAGATCGTAAGTGGCACATCGCTCGAGGGAGCACTTAACACCACCATCCGGGAGGAGCTTCGGCTTCCCTCGGTGCCCGAATACATAGGTCGGAGGCACATGAGGCTACAATTTTTTGATGGGCTGAAGACCTCTGCGAACCCCCTATTTAGGGACTTAAAACCACCCCCCAGACCTGGGAGATGGCAGGGCAGTGTTCCCTTGGTCGATATGCTTACATTTGATCTAGTGGTGGGATAAGTACTCCCTTTTCCTTATCCTTCCTTCGTTTTCCTTCCTCCTTCCTTCACTTTCTTCTTTCTACCACTATTCTTGATCCCGCTAAACGGTCCCTCCCTGTTTTGTATTTGCATTGTATAAAGTCAGAGGCTTTGAACCAGTTCGAGTAAAAACCGCCTTCAGCGGACTCACATTGTAACGCCTTAAAATACCGAAAGGTAACAGAAGGCTTTTTATATATAAACATTTGCATGTATTCATTGTAAATTGTATTATATTGTAAATAAAAGTTTGGAGGATGTGAAAAAAAAAGTACTGACACCTGGTCACACGGTCCAGCTGATTTAACAATTAATTAATAAATACAAAGTAAAATATTGAAACATTTTATTGCCTATTATAACTTATATTAACCTTCTTGCATTTCCGATTTTGGTCTCAGCAACGGCTCCGCAACGGCGATTAGTCTCAGCAGCGACTCTGCAACCGTCTAGCGAGACAAGTTTAGACCACGTTTCTGAGACCTAATCTAAGCAACGGTCTAGTAATGTGGACATAGCTTTAGACCATGGATCTTGATCAATCAGGTTCGATGACTTTCTCCCTACTATACATATATATATATATATATATATATATATATATATATATATATATATATATATATATATATATACATATTAGCTTTAAAATGAAATGTTAAAAGAAGTTGGGATTCTATTTCATTGTCAAAAACAATGAAAAAAGAAAACGAAAAAAACATTGCGACGGGTTATTCTTTTAGCCTAATTTACTTACGATGTAAAAACTGTAGGCGATGTAAAACAGGAAGACAATTTGTACTAAAAGTTTATTTTTATCTTTCACAGATAATACCTGGCATATTATATTGATATAGTAATAGAGAATAGAGAGGAGTATTCAATTAGTATTGAATTAAATAAATTGTTTAAGTTGTGCCCACATGCTACTCGTTACAAGTTTATTTAAATATGGCCTTTTTTATAAAATTTAATTTGAAAAAATAAGCTGCAAATTATGTTGTTGTAATCAAAACATCGAGATTCGATTTATTACCGAGTTAAATAATTTCCAAGCTAATGATTTTAATATTAATTTACTTTAGTTTATAATTTGTCACAGATGCTTACTATTGGCTATTCGTAAGATTGGATATTCAATCTGCCTTTGTACTGTATTGCATTTGTATCCATTTCTTATTGGAAATTGAGCAAAGATTATTTTCCGTCTCCCCAACTTTCAGTTCAGTCAATATAAATTATTACGAGGTCTAGTCTTAACTTGATTTTCGTTCAGAAATGGAAATCTGAAAATCTTTAGACGCGTGATAAAATATAGTCATTATAGTTGGCTAAGACAAGAAGGTGCAGCCGATGCGGGGATATTAACCCCCACCCTCGCTAATATTGTTACGGATTAAGCACTTCATAAATTGCAGGCTTAATCTCCTATGAGAAGTTTTAGTTTGTACACAGGAGTTCCCGCCTCTGGTCTTAGGACGTCTTAACTATTGCGTCCCGTCTTGGCAGTAACTTTTTAAGCGAATAATAATCCCACGCCCTTAACTAACTAAAGCAGATAAACTTCCCTATCTGAATTAATTAATGTCAAATTGCTTTAGAAAACAAAAACTTACAATATTTTCTTTCTAAACAGTTTTAATATATTTTCAATAAGTCGCTCAAAAGTAAACAATCCTATATTATTTGTATGTTTGTTATTTTCAATAACAAATCTTTGTTATGGATATGAGGAAAAAAATTAAACTCCATTCGGTTTTTTTTAATTCTTTTTTGTTTTCTGTCATTAAAATGGATATAATTCTTTTAATAAATTCCAATTATTAAACATAACCTATGAACCATAAACATAAATTCAGACTCTTATCATAAATTGATCATGCATAATTAAATTAAAGCTTATTTTCATCAGGTAGAAAAAATCTTCCACGTCTCTCTTCGTTTTTCCTCGGTGGTCTCTCTTTATCAGCAGGTATATCACAACTTCTTTGTTCTATCCTTCCTAACTTAAATTATATTTAATTCTAAATCCTCATTTATTTTTATGATCGTTTATAATAAATCTCGATATGGTCTGAAATATGAAAATAACTAGATATTTGTCCATGCCTTGCACTTAATATAGTATATCAAAATAACGACTTAAAGCTATTAAAAAGCCTCTTATTTTAACTTAAATAAGCAACATTACGAGATTAAGTGTTACCTGACCAACTATCCTAGTGCAAAGGTGGAAACATAGATCCGTTGTAAGTAATACAGAAGTCTTAAAGAGCTTGAAATGTAGAAGAATTTATGTGAATAGAATTTTTCCCTTATGGAGGTTACAAAGATTCACACTACAGTTCCCCTGTCAATACATATTTACTATAATCTTCTTTCCTCCTCAATGTTAACCCGATATATAAGAAAATCGAATTGAAAATGGCCTGGAGGTCTGCTCATTAGCTATTGAATATCGAATCTTCATATTTCTAAAAATCGAAGAGAGATATCACCAATTTCAAACTTTCTTGATTTGATAAGACTGAAAAGAGAAGCAACTGCTCGACGTATTGGCCTACTTCAACATTTACTGTACAGACGTTCAAAGCTCCCAATTAATTATAAAAGGCTCATTTACATGACAGTCATCAGACCTATTTGGACATACGGAGTTGAGCTTTGGGGCTCTACAAAACTATCCAATTCATCTTGTATCCAATCCTTACAATCCAAAATCCTTCGTAAAATCCTCAATGCTCCTTATTATGTCACAAACGAACTCATCCACCGTGTTCTTAATATCCCATATGTTGTTGATTTGGCCCAAACTAGATACCTATCCTTCCATGATAAGCTCCATGCACACTTGAATCCGCAATTCTCTCAACTTGCTTCCCATAATATTTCTGATAACCCTCCGAGGCGTCTGAAAAGAAGATGGCCTCGAGACCTTAACTTTATTGGAGTGCTATCAATGGATAGTTTCTCCACAAGTGTTTTTTTTTTTTATGTCCTTTGTTCATACAGCATATTTACTTAATGTAATATAATTACAGTCGTAAATATCAATAAATTATTCTATTCTCTCTCTCTTGATTTGATGATAAGCAGTAACTCATATAATGTAAAATAATAAAGAACAAAATTACCGTTTATCAACGATATTGTTGTTGTACATGATTACCACGAAGTCCCTCCAATTACATTTATCAACATAAAACGCTCAAAACTCCCCCCTGTTTTGACTGTTGTATTTGCAGCCAATTTGTTGAGGCGTCCAAATCCACGATAATGGTCGATCTGAATAGAAGCTTTTGGTGGTTTTTCCAACGACTGGCAGACCACATCGACCTCAACGGGACATTTCATAAATAATTAGCAGAGCTTACTGGAACAAACCCCCGCCCCCACCCCTCCCACGACCGCAGGACCGTAGCCGAACAGGCTGTACAACGGTACAACAGGCCATCGATTTGTTGTCAATATCAGGCCACTTCCCAGCCCGGTCTTGTCATGCTGTCTGACCCCTCCGATAACTTTATCACGCAAAGAATCATCCGTAATTAATAAATGCAATTGAAAACCATGTTATAAATAATTAGCGGTAAATTATGTCGGTATATTTTTATTAAATCAGGATCTTAGTGGTGAAGACTGTACTTTTTTTATAGGCCAAAAGATACGCAGGTGGATATTATGACAGGACTCAGGCTCAACTGCAAGGTTTTTTCACCAATTAAGGATAGCAACTGCTATACATCCTACAGGAAGTATCAGAAAAATAAATATGAATTTACAAAATGAGCAAAAGACGGATATGAGAACTACTCATTATTATTATTATTATTACTCAGACAGGTAGCCAGACCCTCAGGTGTTCTCAGAGGAGACACGAAAGAGGGGGATCCAAGATTTCACTTTCGGAAGAAAGCACTTCTAGAAGAGCAGCCGGAAGCAGAGGTTAACACACATCTCCGTGTTCTCGCAATGAGAACACGGAGATATAGGATCAGTGGAAAAAAGGGATATGACTGACCGGGAAGCGAACCAGGATGGCCGAGATGGTTAAGGCACCACAACGGAGAGATGGTAGACCCGGGTTCGAGTCCCTGTCCTGGTCATATATTTTCTTTTCAAATAAAATATTTAAAAAATTATATCATATAACAATAAAATAAATTATAAATGATGAATAGTTGTATCAAATAAGTATTTTAATGCACAGAGGAATTATTCCAAGAAAAAATTGAAATGCTTGTAGTTTGCATGATAATTTTTCAAGGTAAAAGAGTGGACAGAATAAAACGGGGTTATAAATATGTTTTAAAAAACGCTGCAACACTACAACCCGTGAAGGACCTGGGGTTCAGTAAATGGTAGAGACTGTACTGTTTTTTTGAACAACGGAGATAGAATACATCTTATTTTTATACAGCTTAAATAAAACTCTGGCCGCAAGTGGGATTTTGAGCAAGGACCTTCGAAACGGCAACTGAGCTATTCCGCTCCCTATTAACAAAATGTTAATAAGAGTATATACCTTTATTCATGTTTTTGTAGCAATTATTATTTTTTGAAATATCTAATTTGTAAAATTTATTTTTTCTTAATTTTCATTTGTTGATCTGTTTTGTTTATGATATTCCTAAGCGTTTTAATAAATAGTAAATGGGTCAGATCTCCCTATTCTCGTCCCTCTGCCTCTCGTTCCTAGATTCTATCTACTTCGATACATTATTAAGTTTATGTACTTTATTTCAAATATATGTTTGCTCTTTCGGTATCACACAGTCGGTGCGCTACTTGGAGCGGAAGCAGTTGTTCGATTCTTTTGCTAGAAAATACGCGATAGAAATTATTATCACTTATTTTTCAGGCTTTCTGGAACCTATTTTATTTTCATTTTCTATTGTTTGGCTCTTATATATTATGTTTTCTTATTTCCTTCCTGCAACTTCTTGATCTGCTTTTGTATAGAATTCTTGACAAAAACTATTCCGATACAAATAACATATATAAAAAGAAAGATCTTAAGGCATGAAAAATAAATCGAAAGTAATATTGGATGAGAAATATCCATATTTTCGGTAATAGTCCTTTTAAAATTAATATTCATGTAATGTTCTTTGCATATTGCAATTACATTAATCCTAGTCTTTCTTAATATTTTGAATCCATTCCCCACCATTAACAAAGTATACAACGAATTATAGAATAATAATAATGATAATAATAATTATGTGTTATTTTATGTTTTTATTAATATTGAACTAATCTTTTGGCGTTATATATGTGTGTGTGTGTGTGTAAGTGATTCATAAAAAAAAATCTATATTAAAATGTTGGGAAACTTCGAAAATACTTATATTTTTTTTAAGCACAAGGAAATAACCTAGGAATTCAAAATTTGAGACAATTTTGATGACATAACTCAATAGTATATGTATGTATGTAATTGTATATAAGGTTAGAGTATATCACATTGTATAATATAATAATATATAACACATATCAATTGCCTAAAAAAAGGTAACCATATATAGTTGTATCTCCAAAACTGTTCAGCATATCAAAATTATGTTATTAATGATCATAAGAAAGAAAACTATTCTTTTGGAGGCCAGCTGGTTTTTCTGTTTTCTTTTGTTTCTATATTTTTTTTTGTTTATCATTCATTTCAATATTATTTATTTATAATTTGATTAAAAAATACATTTTTTTTTTTTATTAAAAGAGAAAAGATAGGCCCTCGGCCGGGATTCTCTGTCTCTCCGTGACAGCGCTCTAACAATTTAAGCCACCTAGGCCTCCTTAAAAATCAAAACAATTGACCAATAATTATAAAAAAATATATATATTTTTGTTGCAGAGCATCCATGAAAAACCTTTTCAAAACATTACGATTTCTTTTTTTTATGCGAATTTGTGGTGCCTAAATATTTCAGTACTTGCTGCCCGATGCTTGAAACTTTTCGTAAAAACTTTTAGGGCATATCAACCTCAAATCCGGAACTGTCCAGAGTGAGAAGTCTGGTGAATTGAAAAAATAATCAGGATGTTGCCGGAAGAGCTACAAACCTCCATTTTAATTTTGTATTAGCGTTTTTTTTTTTTTTATATTAAAAATGCCTAAAAATATACATTGTACCGAGCGTTGATAAAATATTCAAATATTAATATACGTGTAACATTAGTGTAGAAGCTCCCTTGATAGGAGTTTGAAAATATCAATATTATTGATTTGGCAATGAAATTTTTTGAATTATGAATTAGTCATTTATAATTCTTTTTTCTATTTGATGTTTCAGCAATACCTTTTCAGGCGTTGGATAGAGTAGGTTCAGAGCGATATATTTTTTCATATCCTAAAAATAATTTACAATCAATTATTTTTTTAGTCCATTTTTTTTGCGTTGGAAATGCCATACTATTAATTTGATGTGTTAACTTTGTGAGTATTTTCTATAAAAGTTAAGAAAGTCCTAGATTATTTTTCAAAAAAATATTTATGGAAGTTCAAAAAGATCCAACAAATAAATTTAATTATGTAATTAATAAAGCAGGAAATGCATGAAGCGTTTAGAAATAAAAGTGAATAATTCTAAAATTTTGAATATTTACTTGCCTACGTTTTTCACTTTCGCTTTACTTCTGGTTTTATAATTATTATTATTTAATTTTTATTTGCACCTGCGCAATTGCGCATCTAGCAAATTTGAATGAAGTTTCTTTCTCTTCGTTTCTCTTCATGATCATCCAGTTATTTTGGAAAAAAAAAATATATATCAATTGTTCAGTAGGTCTCTTGGCCAATGTCTTTTTAATCTTTTTTTATCAAGTTCAGGTAGCAGGGAGTAGGAATTTACATACATCATTATTATAAAGTTTAATTCTAATTACATAACTAAGAGGCGCAGTAAATTTTGAAATATACAACTCATAAGGTGAAAGATTCAAAATCGAAATATTTCGAGATTTATAATTGGGACACGCCTGATCGTTTAGATTGTTTTATATTTCTTCTTAAAACTATTTCAAAATTCTTGAAAGTGACGGGTTGTTAACATTGAAACATGCCTTTATACAAAGTGCGTGATTCTCTCTTGTAGCAATGTGCCAATGTGCCCGGTGATCTAAGGGCCAGATGCTAGAAGATCGATGCCTCCTAATTTCCCTTATGGTCGCGAGTTGGTTCGGGGCCCCCTCCACCCAATTTGGATTATCTCTATAATTATAGCACCTCGCTTCCCGTTGCCAACTAATTACAAACTCGATCCACAGCCAATCAGCTCACGGCTTTCTAGATTTCTTACCTCATTAGCTAGCTTAGTAGGACTTTTTTTTTCTTTTTTTGCTTCCGTTTTCGTAAAGCGGAAGTTTCTTTCACTTCCGAATCACGTTCCAGAACCCCTCTCTAGTTAATTAGGACTCAACGCAGTAATTGGTTTCAGTATTATCGACTGTTTTTAAAACTTTCCAACGACAGAGTGTGCAACATTTTTTAGTTACTAGAGGGACTATCTCCCATCTACCAAATGTCGGACCAACGACCATTTTACAGTTTACCCAACTGCTCTTATAGTTGTACTACTCCCAGCTAAAATTGTATAACTATAGTTTACAGGTTTTCAGTACTTTACATTGTATTATTTTTTCCAATGTTGTACATAATAAGCGGGAAAATTCCTCTTTTTATCCCAGCATTTTAATTTACGTTGAGAGAAAATAATGTGGCTTATTGCACTATTTTTTAATTTAAAAATATTATTTTATTTAATCTTTTAGTTTTATAGAATATAGTAAAAATATATATATATATATATATATATATATATATATATATATATATATATATATATATAAAAGTCATTATACATTCAATTTCTAATTGCAAGGTGAAAACTGCAACGATTTCGTTGATAGTTAACTATGAAAATTAAAACATATAGTGAATTAAATCGATACATAACCAATGATTGTAAAGCTTACTTCGATATGAACCGGTTCAATCATCCGTCAACTGTGATAATGAAGTACTGAACACGAACATGCACGGACGCTGTAACTTCCGATGTCAAAGGAAAAGAAAATATGTATCTTAGGTAAATATATAATCGAACACAATTAGTACTTACAAGGCGCACCCTCCATTACAAGCTAGTAATATTATCCTATGAACTGCTATTATAATACTTTTATAATACTATTACTAAAAGTTTGAAAGGGTACAAAACCTATATGCATGAGGATAATTAATAATTATCCCTGCTACACGAAAATATCGACTATACTTAGAGATCTTGAACGTCCCACAATAAAACAATATGTTTCAGCCCCAAAAAAAGCACACTTTGAAAAAACTCCAGCTTCCGAAAACCCATTAATCCGAGAAATCGGTAACTATGATAAACATTCACTACGTCGGTAAACGCACAAAAGAACAAAACATATACTTCTCACTTAAAAAATCACTATTTGCAGGTCTTGTAATCTAGCTATCTGTATTTATTTTACAGTTATTTTTAATTGTTTATTTATTTTCTACTTTATTATTATTGCTATATTTATTTGCTTTACTATTATTTAATTATTGTTTTAGTTTTATTTATTTATTTTTTAAGAGTTGTTTCCACATTTTTCCTGCTGTTGTAAAACTAAATTGTAAATTTATAAAAGATAACTTTAATTAATTAAAATCACTGTTCTTTAAACATTTAAAGGAAGTCCGGAACATATATTTAATCTTATGCAGCTTGTATATGCAAAATTTCAAATAAAGTTGTTGTTTTTTATTTTTTTTATAATTTAACTGTTTACATGTATTATTTAGCTTTGTATTTAATATAAATAATGTTTACATACAGTCCCAAACACACAAGTGCACGCTCAAGTTAATTATAGGGCTTTCTAGAGCTTCCATATTTCATATTAGGGCCTTAACTTGCTTCAAGAATCCTCCCACTCTTCCCATTGGACAGGATCTTCGTATTAGAAGTTGGCCAACTATCTCGTCGGAAGATAGGAACTGCAATATCATCTGAATTTTTCGCTCTTATATTAGCCCTACAGCATTTTATGCGTGCCTTGAACGTATGATATGACACGGCATAAGGTCCTTCAACTGAAACTTTTAGACAAGTCGGAAATTTTATGTTTAAAGTGCTTTGTTTACAGCTCACATAAACTTAGAACTCCTTTTTCAATTTTCTCTATCTTCTTTTATCTATATTATGATTAATATTTTCAATCAGTTATAGTGTTTCCGTCATGATATAGTATTTGTTGAAATTATATAATCAAATATTACCATATTTACAGGAGATATTTTCATCTAATTAATTTAAATAATAATAAAGTAAAATTAGATAAGAGAATAGATAATATTTTAAAGAGCGTAAATACTGAGTTGTATATCCCAGTCCGCTAATTGGATCGGAAAGTATAGATTGACTATGTGCGATCTGTGACACCCCCGGGGCTCACCCTCTCTTTAAAAAATGGATAGGCTAAATAGGGCAGAAAACTTATAATCTCGGCAAAAGTATGAGCATAATAAGAAATATAATTAATCTCAACCATCTACGTGCTCGAAGGCCCTCCGCGAATAATGCCATTAAACGGATTTTATTCAAACACACACACACATATATATAAATATACATCATATTTTTACTGAACTGTAAATTCATAAGACCCGTTCCAATCTTAATAAATAAAAGGGGATAAATTGGAAAAACCTCACATTCCGACTTATTTTTCCACTTCTCAATAATTTATTCAACATAAAAAAGTCGTATATTGATTTCGCAATTCAATTTGGTTTTCCAATTTAAAAATAAAAACAAAAAATGAGATGGAACGGAAGTTCATCTGAGAAATACCTCCTTATCGGATCTTTAAAGTTTAACAAAAAGTGTTTGTAACATTTTATTATTGATTTGTATTGACCACTTAATTCAATTCACCTACTTCAACAATGTAATAATAATAATAATAATAATATGAATATATATACTTGTATAATGAATGATTTTGAACAGTGTACAAGAACGCACTCTGTAATTAATTAATTACACCTCAGAGCTTGCTAAGAAAGTAACGGACCTCTTGACTTTATAAATAAAAAAGGAAGGAAAAATGCATTTTGAGTCCCTGCCTCCATTAAAACTTTATTTGGTTTTCTTTTACTTTTAATTACGTATCTCATTATAAAAATAATTCAAAATAAATTAAACATATAAGTTCTGTTTAATCAAAACAATATTAATCACATATGTGTTGATAGCTAATTCATTTTAATTAATTATATCCTATATATAAATTATGTTTGTTCTACTCATAAATTACAGTAATAGTTTTCTCTAATCATAGTCTTAATAGTCTCATGGAGCGGAATGGCTCAGTGGTAGAGCACTGAGTTGCAAATCCCGCTGCAGGCAAGACTTTTATTTAGTCTGTTTGCAGCCGGAAATGGATTATATAGGATCTAGGACCCTCCTAAGGCTCGCCCAGTCTCTATAAAATGTTACAAATATAGGGTACCCAAATTGTGGGGGGGGGGAATCTGGCGGTCGAAAGTGATCTAGTGTTGATTTTTCGCAATAAACTCATTTCTACATATCGAACTATATAGAGTAGAATAGAAAAATAATTTTATTCTGGGACCAGGTACCTTAAGAATAACAGAAGTGTAATGTACAAGAAGATCAAATTGAAAATGGACTGGACATCTGCTCATTAGCCATTGAACCTTGAACTTTTCTTGATTTGATAAGACCGAAAAGATAAGAAACTGCTCGACGTTTTCGCCTACTTCAACATTTACTGGACAAACACTCTAAGCTCCCAATTAATTACAAAAGACTCATACATGACAGTTATCAGACCTATTTGGACATACGGAGTTGAGCTTTGGGGCTCTACTAAACCATCCAATTCATCTTATATCCAATCCTTACAATCCAAAATCCTTCCTAAAATCCTCAATGCTTCTTAATATGTAACAAACAAACTCATCCATCATGATCTTAATATCCCATATGTTACTGATTTGGCCCAAACTAGATACCTATCCTTCCATGACAAGCTCCATACACACTTGAATCCGCTAGTCTCTCAACTTGCTTCCCATACTATTCCTGATAAGCCTCCGAGGCGTCTGAAAAGAAGATGATCTCGAGACCTTCTACGATAGAACTTTATTGGAGTGCTACCGATGTGGAGTTTCTCCACAAGTGTTTTTTTCAGGTCATTTGTTCATATTAGCAGATTTACTTGTAATATTATTATAGTTGTAAATAGCAATAAATTAATCTTTAAAAAAAAGTCCTTCTTTACTGTTTGTAATACCCTAGGCTATTCGAAACATTTCTCTTTCATCTTTTTTAGTTACTTTACATTGGAAAATGTATTATAAATGACCTTATTTATTTGTAAATTACAAATTATCTATGTAATGCTTATGTTATGTCATAGTTAAAGAAAATATAGCTGATTATTAAAATTGTCTACTCTTCATAGTTGAGTATTTAAACGTTATACTGTTTATAATTTTGCAATATATTTATATTATTATGGCTAGTAACAAACCTAACACATAATACATAAATAAATAATTAATCAATGATCGCATAAAACTTGTAAGACCTCCTTCTTTATTAAATCGATTGACCATAAAATAAAACTGTTGTTTTAATTAATATTAAGAATTAATCTCGATGTATCTCAATTTTTGTCGTTTTGTTCAGTTTTTGGATTTTGTTAGGTCCAGTTTCAACTATAAACCTTGTGATAACAGACAGCATAAGGCTGAATACGCAGCCAGTAATTGTAGATTAAGCCTTTTGCCCACGCGACATACTAAAATAAAGTTTGATGATTTATTATATTTAATGTTCGTCGGGAGATACGATACAAACTTAATATTTTCTTTTTAATAATAAAATTATAGATGTTTTATGGATAACTGAATTGAATAAAAAAAACAAAAAAAAAAAAAACTGAGGAATACTAATGCTAGAAAAATTTCCATTCTCTCAAGCGCTCTACTTATTCCGCTGCATCGCATTTAAACAAAAAGTCGAGTCTCTCAGGACTAGTCGTTCCCAAGGGCTTATAGAATAGTTCATTGGCCCTGTCAGGTTCAAGATTGATATATCTTCACTATCCTATTTTATTTTGTATCGTATATATTCCAGAGAGAGATTTTAAAATATTAAAAGGAATTTTTTATCAATTATCTGTCCAGTTTTTCAAAATTTTGATCAATGGAAATATGTGTCACATCCTTAAGATTAGTGGCTCCCAATTGATACTTATAATGTTGTATTTTATAATGTTAAAACTGAATGTTTTGTTTTAAATGTAATAAATATTGTTTTGTTTTTCATACGCCTATACAATTTGTTGTGCAAGGAGAAGGGGTGTATTAGGAATTGTATTTGAACACGGTGTGGTACTTAAAAGTCTGGGAACCACTGCTTAAGATAAAGGATATTAATTACTTTACTAAATTTAGGATTCATTAATACATAATTGAGGAATCTATTTACCTTCAGTAGTGACTGTAAGATGTTTCTGTGTCCCTTTCTTTTTAAACTTCTTCTAAAAACTGAAAACAGCAATAAATTGATTTGGGACCATGTACTCCTGTAATGGTATTACAGTAATTTCAAAAAAGAATATCTGAAGAAGATGGTTATGTTGAGGAAAATCAAAAATTCTAAACGGAAATCCAAATTGAAATAATCGCATACTTTCGACGCATAAAAATGGTGGAATAGTTTTTAAAAAAGTACCTTATTCCTGTACTGAAACTTCTCATTTGTAATTTTTTTTTTTTTTGGCGGTGTTTAGTGAATATCGTAATAAATATCAGCTTTACTTCTACTTGTCCTAGATACAAATAAATGACCGCAAACAATAAAAAAAATGGAGTGCCCCAGCGCGTCCATAGTTTTTATTAATGAACATCAGCTGCAACATAACTCACGGAATAATTTCTATTCTATAATATTCTATAATTTCAATGAATTGCAGTATAAGACAACACAGTAATAAGAAGATGTGCTTCACAACTATTTCTTTATATTAGCCATGAAAAAAAAGGCAATTCATACTGGATTCCTATTTTTTGCATTATCCAGCATACTTCTTTCTTCCCCTCATTCATATCCATTCTTATCCAATACCTTTTCGCATTTTGGAATCATGGAACTACAAGTATATTACGTTCTTGTTTAAATTCTTTGAAATGAGAAGATATATTGGTCATTTTCATTCTATATTCGTTCAGGATTATTATATTTAGTGAGATTAATTTACTTTTATTGAACAATTTATCATATTTGTTTTATTTCTGCAATTTCTAGACCGTGTTATATCTTATGTTTTACTCATTTAATATATATATATATATATATATATATATATATATATATATATATATATATATATATATATTATATATACACTTAGGTATATGTTATATAGTGGGAGTAAGTGGAGCGGATGGGACAATTAGGAACACGGTATAGGCTCATTAGTTGGGTTCTTGCTAAACAGTACGCCATTACGGGCACATCAATAACCATTAGGGATCTCTACAGTCAGTCACTACTGCTTAGTGATCTGTCTCTAACCCTCTATATGCTTCTCTCATTATATTAACTGCCGTTTGGTTTTTATTTAGCTTATCACTAAGCATAGTTAAAAACTGTTTTCTAAATCTTAGTTACCAACAAAACATGTTTCTCGATTCATGTTTCTATATTTAAAAAAAACTTATAGGGAACTAACTGTCTTAATAAATAATCTGGTAATTTAAGTTTAATACTATATTTCATCAGTTTTTTAACAAAAAAAATCTGGCATTGTTTGTAGAAGATTCGAGAAATAAGAGTAACCTGTATCCATGTTCCGAAGTATTAAAATGCTTCCTCGAATATTATCTAATATGATCATTTATTATTATTGAGTTGAAGGTTGACATTTGACCTGAAGAAGACCTGCAAAGTCGGTCGAAACGTCGGCATTACAATAAATAGTTCTCCCTACTTATGAGAACTTTTTTTTACGTCCACGAGCACTATTTTCTTCCTTATAATAATCGAATAATTTGTAAAAAAATAAAAACATACACAGACAATTTAGTTTATTATTTTTAAAAAAAATGTCTGCCATGTATTTATGAACGCCTCCGAAATACTCCTTTTAAAGAAACCCATTTTTCATTTATATAAATTATGATTCATTTGTTTTCATTGTATCATATGGTGTAATATACATATTTACACTACTTATTTTTTATATTTATTTATTTTATTCTTCCTATGTGTGTGTGTTTGTGTTTAAAGGCGTAAAAGCCTTAGTCCATCAATCTTTATAATTTTCCTTGTAAAATTTAGTTTTTGTTACAGATTTGTGTAGTACCCAAACGTTCACACACTCACCTACTCAGACTACAAACTAGAAAATGTGCAAATGAAAAAGGTCGAAACTAGCATAATTTCAATAGTAAGCTGTGGGTTTTAAAAATAATTATGAAGTAACGATGTGATTGTATTGGACTGAAACTATCGCGCGGAGTTCAGGAAAGTTAATACAATAGATGCTGATAACAGCTTAAATTTATAAATTTATTCGTAGGTCACAAAAGATGAAATTTTCCAATTTGAATCCATCGCTATCAATTAAATAATGCTCAGGCCCGTATTTGAGGATGCCAGAACATTTTTTTACTAGTTGATTTTATATTGTTATTTTTATTCTTCTATTTTTTGTAATCATGATTATACGGTGAATAAAGGATAAGTACACAGCAAAATCGTTAAGCAAAAACAATTCATAGATAATATTTTGGATACATTTAATATCTAGATTCGAACATAATCTTGACCAATTTATATTAATAGAGTACACATAATTAAATTAAAACTTATGTAATATAAAATAGGTACATAAAGGGTTCTTTGTGAGGTCTCTGTGCGAGCAAGAGCTTTCTTTTCCTACGCCTTTCCCTGCAGGCCTCTTTTTCTGCAGCCATATCACCCCCTCCTACGCTCCATCGCTTCCTGCCTTAGTGTCCTTATTTAGTGTATTCTTATTTTAACATGGCTTGGATTGTTAGTAGTAATACTATAAAAAGTGTAAAACTGTGAGTGAATGATAGTTTTTTCAAAATTAATTAATTGATAAAGTAGCTATGATTTTTTTTTTTTTTTAGTTTGACCATAGTTATAAAGTGTTAGTAACTATATATAGCTTTAGAAAATGCTATGAACTCGATCCTGTATATAAATATTTAACAATAACAGCCTAAATAGAAATTGAACCTAACAGTAAACGGTTGACTGTACGAGAATTTAATTAAATTTTATCCCCTCTCCATGTCGAATAAAATGGCGTTATCAATTAGGAAAGCATAATTGGAAGAGGAGATGAAATGAGTTAAATGAAAGAGTGAATTTGATTCAGGCAGGCTAATTGACTTCGGTGGTAATTCACTTAGACAACGCAGACATGTTTGACTGCCGGATAAAATATATTTGCCTTCCGGTTCCCTTCGAATTTGTTTTATCATCATGTCGGGGAGAATATTGGTGTGTATAATGTAATCATTCTGTATTCTATTCGACAAAGTTGCCGCGTACTTTATTCCTCTTACAGAACATACATTTATGTTTGTATAGCTAAGTCCTCAGTAACTTTATTTAAGTGGCTCCTGTTATCGTTACCATAGCGTTATCCTGTTTCATTTTATTCCCTACTCTTTTTCGAAAAAAAAAAAAGATGTTTAATCTAATAACATCCATGAGTGCCTCTCCTGGGGTTCACCTAGCTTTAGCAAAATGGATACGCTTGATCCTGACCTCATCCAATTACGCAGGCACCGAAAAGGAAAATCTACAAGGAAATTAGTACTTCGTTGTATATAAACAAACTATAAGGAAGGAAATGGTCCGGGAGGGGGTCTGAAACCAATCTCATAAATAAATAGAATTATTTATTTGAGGGCCAACGTTTCGATCCACTTTGCAGGGGTAATCAAAACAAACCATTTCAGTTTTAACATTTTACCACATAGAAGCCCTGAAGAAGACTTGCAATGTGGGTAGAAACGTTGCTTTTCAAATAAATAATTCTCCTTATTTAAGAGAATTTTTCTAATTTCCATCCCGACCATTTTCTTCCTCATTTATCAACTAATATTATTAAAGGTAAATAAACTATAATATACATAAAATAATTCTATAAAACATTGAAGGTATTTTATGAGCATATATCTATAATTTGATTTATGGATTTAAATTTTGGTGGATAGCTAAAGTAAACAGATGTGTATGCTCGGACCAGTAAGGTTTGTAGACCGTGAATTTCCTGGACGTGAGTCCTTCAGATACCTGGTGTCAAGAAATAATGACTTGAAAATGGAAGTCAAGGCAAGGCTTACAGCGGGCAACGTATTGTTATATGCTCTGCGAAAGCTTAGTTACATCCAAGAAGATTATAAGCCTCCTTGTAACAAATCGCAGTGAGTGAGTGCTAACAAAAGCAGTCAGAGCTTCCCTCAGAACATGAGATATAAGAATATTTAAGGCAATATGTTGTCTTATCAAGGAAGACGAGCAATTCAGAATAACAGCAAATGCAGAACTGATGGAATTGCAAGTGGAATTATCCCTAGTCCGAATCAATAGACAACGAAGACACGGTTGATTAAGTTCATATTGAACGCATGGATCCAAAGAAACCATCTCCAAAAAAAGGTAACCAAAATGCAGGAAAAAGGAAAAAAAACTAGAAAACCATGATTAAGATCGATAGAAGAAGTGTTAGAGGAGAGAAACGTACTGGGGATAATGGATCAAGTTGCTGGAAGAGGCCCAGATCCTTCAGCAGCAGCAGTGCTGGACTGCGGTGAGTGTTTGAGCTGAACTTTCGACCACCAAACATGTATAATTCTTCCAAAATCTAAAATATTCGAGTAATAGACAATGTTTCATTCGAATTAACTAAAATAAAGACCTTATTATTCCTTTCATTTTATAGCCTATTTGATCTTAAGTTAATCAGAACCTTCAAAACCGCCTTCGTAATCCTCCATCCCGATGTCTAGCAAACTCTGACTGTCTTTATAATTCTACAAGAAGGCTGAATCTGCAATGGTCTCGAGGCCTTTTATGGATACTTATATGGGAGTTTTAGCAACAGTCTGATTTTATACTCAAGATCTGAGTATCTCCAAATCTCGTGCTCTTCCTCTATTTACATTGGCTTCGACATCGTTGAGTGAGATGCAAAGGAATCCTGGAGTCGTGCTTTTCCATCAATATTTGGGAGGGTAGGAGTGGAGTTCCCAAGGCTGTTTGAAAACTTTGTATATATTTATTTATTAACTGAATTTAAGAATTTATGGCTGTTTTCCTTTTTTTTCTTAAATGTTGTATTATATACATAAGGAAGAAAATGATCCGGGTGGAGTTAAAGAAATTGCTCTTAATGTGGGAGAACTGTTTATTGGAGAGCCAACGCTTCGATCCACATTGCAGATCTTCTTTAGGGCTATATCCCTATTTAATTTTGTTTCACTTATTATTGTTTGAATCATTATTTATTTTTCCACTTCATTATATTTTTCTGTAACTAGTGTGAATATTATAAAACTCTATAATCATCAATATCAATATCTCTAAATTACTACCAAACTGTTTGAACGTTAGCAGAGAAACTGTATGGTCCCTATTAATACCCTTCATGGGAAGTAATGTTAAAGGATTTTCATTATTATTAGGAAAAATAACAGGTTTTCCTAGCCACGAACCGTATAAATCTTTCCTTAGACACTACTCCTAGATAGAATATATTATGTATGATCCACTTAAATCCTCAGGTATAGTTCTAGTAATATCTTCATGTTTATTTATTGCTAGTTTTATGTAGTGGAGAAAAAGGCAAAGGATTTCACACAGAACGTGCTCAGCCTTTTTTCATCTTATAGTTCTTGGATCTTCAAGATATATGCTAAGGTGATAAAATAAGCAATTATAACTTCTTTTCGAAGTCATTCATTATGGATTAGAATGCAGTTAGATGATCCAAAATCGCACTTTAAGTTTATTAATGAAATCTTTGGTGTTTTATAGAACATATTCTGTCTCAATCAATGAGAGCGTAATGATTTTCGAAAGGAAAAAAACTGGAGGTAGGTTAGGTTTGAGATCGACAAGGATCGGGAATGGTGAGGTACTTGTAAATCTACTTCCAGAATCCTGTAATTCGCTTTTAATGAACCAGCCCTCTAAACTAATTTCCTTCTGCCTATCATTATTTCTACTAAAGTACTATTATATGTATAAATGTATTTATATTGTTACGTAGTATTCCTTAAACATTCATATATAAGAAGAGTTTAAAATGGTCAGGAGAACAGTCAAGAAATTATATAAAATAAACAAGAATTACTTTATTTATGCTTATGTTTCGACTTAATCTTTAAGCAATCTTCAGTGCTGAGAATAAAAGAAAAACTAAAAACTATATAAACATCATAGTACCAAAGAAGTTATAACTATGTATATATCTATAACTGAAATGATAGGAATGACAAGAAATACAAGTGATGAGATATAATAAGAATGGAAAGAAATCTAGAAGATAACGAAGATAATAAACTATAGTTAATTACAAGAAAATGCCTTTGTCATAAAATACAATGCTAACTACGTTATTAACAAATAAATTTCATCGGTAATTTCATAATGAGAAAATTGTTTTTCTTTCCATTCCTAAAATTCCCATTTATATAAAATGTTATATATTTTTTGCTATTTTATTTTTTATATATTTTTTCTGTTTTATTTTATTCTCAGCCCTGAAGATGGCGTAAAAATTAGGCCGAAACGAAGGTACAAATAAAAAAAGTCTAACTTTTTTGTGTCATTTATTGATTGCACCTTCTATCCAATTTACACTCTTTTGAGGAATAACCAGTCAATCATTTCCACAAAAACATTATCAATAAGATTTAGGTTGTTGATTTATACATAAATACCTTTAACCTGCTAGTTACACAACCGTGACAAGATATTATAGGATCCAAGCAACGAAACCTCCTTCTGTTTAGAAATATTATTAACTTCTATAATTAATGAATTGTGGAATATAATTGTAATATAAGGTATAGATATTTTTTCCTTTACCACGAGAACCCGTGAATGGGTCTGGGGTTCAGTATATGGTAGAGACTGTACTGTCTCATGGACAATGGTTCTGCAAGGAGGTGACGTCCTAGGTTCCCCCTTATTTTGAGTACCTTATTAAAATAATATTTTATAGAGGCTGGGTGAGCCCCAGGTGGGTCCTAGATCTTATATTGTCCATCTCCGGAAGAATATAATATAGAACATAGAATTTAATACAATATGTTATTGAAAGAATATCATTATATCATTAAGCTAACTAATTTATAGACTTTAACAACACAAAACACTGTTATGATGACTAATAATTTTGGGGCGATAGAATAAAAGTTTCACTTTAAAAATTTTTAAAAATTGAATCGGCTATAAAACAAAGAGAAGACAACTTTTTTAAAACGTTTCGAAGTTAGGTCTTGAGTTGATGGCTTTTAAAACAATAATCGTTTGCGATACCATATAAAATTATAAGGTAAGAGAATATTAATATAATAAGAAATACTTGAGGAAATTTAAAAGAATAAAAAGGTTGATTATATTACTTTTATATACCAAAGTTAAAAAATGCAAGAAGAATGAGATAAAAAACGTAATAAAAATCGTAAAAATTTATTTACGTAATATTTTAAGAGTAAAATAAAAAATAACATATTATAGATATTTACGTTCTAACTTTATGTATAAGAGAACATAATAAGCGGAAAGGTGTTGAAAGAAGTAGAAAGAGAAAAATAATGAGGGATACATACAAAGTGCAAAAGTCTGCGACAAGTGTACTGAAGGCTTTAGATAGTAACAGCAACTGTAAGCATATAAACGAAGCATTTAGCTGTCAGTAACGAATAACAAGGTATGTGTGTATATATTTATATATGTATATATATATATATATATATATATATATATATATATATATATATTTTTTTTTTTTCTTTTTTTATGGCTGGCCATCTATGGACCGCACAGACTTCAAGACTTGTTTATGGTGTCTCTTTTTCTTCTTCTCTTCCTAGTACTTCTTCATTCTCCAACTGCTCATCTCTGAGCATCTGTCCACACTCTATTCGATCGTGGTCTTGTCTTCTTCATAGGTTGCGTTTTCTGTCAGTAGCCCTGAAGCGATTCTTGTCACATATTATTTCTTCTGTAACACCTATTTTGTTGGCATCTTCTTTCACTGCTTCTATCAATCCTACTGTTTTCTTCAGTTTGTTTCTTCCATTCTCTTTAAATCCCCATATAGTTTTAGTCTTCTCTTCCTCATGGTATCAGTGTTTTTTTCAATGTTTTTATACTAATCTTCATTTTTCCTTTTAATCCATATATTTTCATTGATTTTCCCAGGCCCTAGATGTTTTTTCTTTCTCTTTTTTTCTAGTTCTCTTAGTTTGCCTTTCTTCATCAGTGTCAAGTACTCTGATTCATATGTTTCTTGTGTCCTAATGATAGTGTCTAATCTTCACTTGGATATTGATTTCTTATTGTAATAGTTTTGTATGCAAATTCTAACTTCTTTACGCTTTCTCTATTTGTTATATAATCCAGTACGTTGATCTGGATCCATTCTCTGTGGTATTTAAATGTGTTAAGTCTATTAATTTTTTCATAATTTGTATTCATAAATTTTTCTATCTTAAGTACGTGTTCTATATACTCGTTTTTTTCGTAAGATATTTGTAACCCAGTCTTTCAGCAATCTCGTGTAGTAGATCAAGCATCACTGTTGCGTTTGTATGGGCTTAAGTTATCAATGCTATATCATCTGCAAAGGCTATACATTTTACTTCAAACTATGTGCATATATATATATATATATATATATATATATATATATATATATATACACACATATATATACATTGAGTTATGTATAACTAGACTGTTATTATATAATCAGACTACTAATATAGTTGTTAATTGAATTGATTAATTAATATATCAAATTAGTTTCAAGAATTTAAGAACTGAAAACGAGAGATAAAATATATTTTTAAGATAATTATACATTGATGCCTTAATAAATTTATAGTTTCAGAACAGATGTTAAAAATGTTTAATTATTTATATCAGTTCTTTTATTTCTTTAAAAAAAAATTAATAGATCAATATTCATTAAAAAGTTTTGTTATATACGATAGATAAACTTAAAGTCTGTATATATCAAATCTTGTCCAATCCTCAGAAAGTAAATTTAATCTTAAAATCTGTTTATTTTTATTTCGTAAGTTATCGAATTGCAGCCGCAAAATTTACGTTATTAACAGATTACGAATTTACTTTAATTGTTACAAAGACTGGATGATTTGATGAAACTACCTATTTCTAATTCTTTAATTAGTATCTGTCTTGACTCTAGCATATAAACATACTATTTAAAAGACTAACTCAACATTACTACTCCTACACGATGTCTATAAGCATTACTGCAGCTGCTCTAGACTAGACACTTTCTTATAAAGATAAGTCTGAGGAAATGAATATAATAGTGAACAAACAGTTGGGGCGTAGTATAAACTAGGTCTCAGGCAATTTTTTTATGATCCTTTGTTTAGATGTCATGTACAAATATTTACTTGTAGTAATTTAAACTATTAATTAAAACTATTAATGTGATTATCAAATATATCAACTATCATTAACGGATACTGTCTGATGACTGTAGGGCACAATATTTTTGAAGATGTATTGTTTAAATACATTTTTAAATGCCATCACCGGCCCGGATCGGTTCACTGTTTTTTCCCTAAAACAATACCATAATCGTGAGAATAAATATCATTAGAATTTTTTATATATTTACCTGAGACACAGCGCCACCTAATTAAGTTAGAGGATTGAAATTTAGTATGTAAATTATGTTTTTAGCCTGGAAAGTGCTTTTTGTGCCTCTCAATTTTTTTTCTCCCGCCTCTTATTATAACTGTAATTCCCCTCTTATGCTAGAAGGCTTAGGGTATTTTTTTGAGGGTATTAAATTACCTCTAACATAAAAGGCAAAAAGAAAAGATGAAAATTAATAGAAAGTTCTTCGAAATCGGGTGGGTATATTTCTTAGCAAGTATTTTCCTATTTCATAAAAGAAAATATCTGATAAATATTAAATGCAATTTAACCAGATATCTTCAGTGGTATTTTCTGAGAAAAAAATGTGCCTTGATCTAAAATAAGCGGAGTTAAATGGGACTGCGTTTTGTATCCGTAGAACACGGTTTGTTATTTGGACTCGAAAGGACGATTTTTTCCTTTAATGTAATATTTTTTCTCATCCTCTCATTGGTTTTCCTAACTTTCAAGAACTACACATTTCTATAACCTCTCCAAGTTCAGTTGAAGTACATCTGGGTGCTCTGAGAATATCAGATTTTTTTTTATCGTTTGATTTTTTTTATTTAAAGTAATACTTTAGTTATGGAGTTATACTGAACGCGGTGTCCTATTAATAAAACAACGTTATGTAGGTTTTAGAGATAGTCAGGTGACGTTTTATTTTCTTTGATAAACTTAAATAAGACATAAAATATTATAAAAAAAGTTTCAACCTTTAAACTTTTCCTAATGGTATTTGAAAGAATTTAAATACCATCATTACAATAGGAATGCATTGCTTTACCCATATCCATTTTTTTTAAACTCACATGGAACTCTTAAATAGCGCTATTGGAAAAATAGGTTTTTTGAGTTATGGCGTTGTTATAATGAAGGAGCGATTTGAGAATGACTTTAGTAGCAAGTAATGTGTAATTGAATATGAGTATAATATAACCTTCATCAATGTAAAACTGGCGAGACATAGGTACATTTTTCATTTTTATATTTTATTTTATTGTTATATGATATCATTTTTTAAATGTTTTATTTGAAATTAAATATTTTTTCATTTTGTATCTTACTTTTTACTTTCTCAATTATCGTTATTTTTATATTCCTTTACTTTATCACCTTTCTGTTCACACATTTTGTCATCACACATCCTTATATATTATTTATATACTATCCTATCCTATATTTCTCCATTTGTCTATACTCTTTATATTATTCTACAATTCTTAGTGCTGCAATGTTCTTATAGTTAGTTTTCTGTTTTTCTTTCTTAGCTCTGAAGATGGCCTACGCTATAGACCGAAACGTCGGCACTTATAATAAATAAGTTGACCTTATTTAGCGTTATTAATGACTGCGCCCCCAGGCAAATTGTATCCTTCAAAATGAATAATGATAATACAAAGGAACTGATATCAGATAACAGGAAATGATCAGTCGGGCCTACTCGGAACTGGGCATAGAACAGGTGCGGGATGCCCGGAGCCCTGTTATAGACACAAGATTGATCTACAGCTGGCAGTCAGTCATTAGAAAACACTATCGGCATTGTGTTAGAACAAAGGACAAGGCGGTCTGCAAGTGGCGGCATGTCATTATGAGTCGGACAATGGTCAGTCAGTAGGAACGGACTGGTCCCGTGCAAAACATTCTGCCTAATTTATTAGCTGGTACTTTTTTTCGTTACAGAACCCATTAAAAACCCAGGTAATGCAGCGTTAAAAAAAGGGTCAACATATTGTTAGGTTTATTTGGAATTAAGGAATTTAAGGTGCTTACATCATTTATCAGGGAGTTACTAAACTGAAAATATCGGATTCGAGATCAATGGCAGATTATTTATATTGGATTGTCTTTATGTTTTCTTTAAAATACTCCTGCCAATAATAATTTTTGTTATGTCTGTTGGACTTTTGACGTTTATAGATGTTGGCACTCATTGATCCTCTTTCAAACAAAAATATTTGTGTACCTCTATAATATTTTCTTCGTTGTAATAATTCAGTAACTAATAATATGTCAAAGTTTGAGTTCGCATATTTTTGTTTTATGAGTTCAAACTTCTGAAAAATGTCTATCAAATTCATTTTATGGAAATTTGAAATTTGGCTATCATTCTTGATATTTTGAAGTTGTAGCGATATCCTCTCGGACTTTCATTTTTACAGCAAAATAGAGTAATAATATGCACCAACAACTAATGAAGATTAATTATAGAATTAAAAAATGTTTAAGCAAATAAGTAACCGTCAATACGAGTGCATACCAGCTATATAATTGGTAGTTGCATACTTACCAGTTATCAAGTAAGTATTACCAGTTGCTGTTGGTAATATTTTCTAGTATTTCGATATAATATACGAATAATAACTGCGAGAATAACTGCTATAAAGAGAAAAAACACAAGTAAAATAATAGAGGGTTATTGATTCGAAACGATGTTGAACCTTATTTTCCTTGTTTTTAATTTTTCTTAAAAAAAAAGTAGTTAATCTATAGTTTATTGCCAACTTCACGTGTTCACGATCAGTTAAACACAATTTATTACCGTACAGTAAATCCAGGCTTGTAACGTGACCCAATAACTGAAAGCAATTTACAACTAGGTTATGGTTAATCTAAATCGTGTTCACATTACAACATATATCCATTCCAACATTTTTTTCCTCAATAAAGTATATAATGCTTATGGTGTCCTTTTAATAATTTCCTGGGAATTTATCTTATTTCCGTGTCATATCTTTGTAAGATATGTTTGAAATATTAATTTATTGTTGTTTCCAATTAGTTATCTAAGGCTTCTTTTTAATAAGGAAAAAAAACAGGAAAATCTGAAGGAATATATCCAAATCTGTTAAACAAACGTTTTCGTGTTTTAATCTATATATAAAGTTACGTAGTGGTACTGGTTCAGTTTTAGGTTATGTATGCTTCTTATATATTTAATAATTTAATATTGGAGCTGTAACTAGTAACTAAACTGGGTATACCTTACCGTAACTTATCCCTGTAGCCGCTTAGAGTAGGGTGGATTGGTGGAAACACACTCTGAATACACACGAGCTGGACTTGCCACAGTTGGAGGAAACTGTCTACAACAGAAGTGAGATGACACATAGAGTTGGCTCTGAACTGTCAGCGAGGAGCGAAACTGTCCTGCTGTAGTTTAATGAAAATATTATGTTCAACCCAAAAATTAATATTATTAGTTATAAATCATAAAATAAAAATAAATAATGAAATATAGTTATGAAAATATAAAATATGTGTGTAATTTATATAAATTTTAAAACTATAATTTTATAATAAAAAACTTGTGGCGCTTCAGATTCTATACACCACATCTGTACAGGACCACAGAAATAACAGTAACATTTGGAAATGCTTCTGCGACTGGAAAATATACAAATATAGAACTAATGGAACAGTTAATTTACACAAAAGTATAACTAAAAACTGAAATTGAAAAAATCATGATGAAAAACGTACACTCCAATGCACATTCTAACAATTTATTTTTCGTTGTTAAAATTATAATAACGTTAATAGGATATATGGGGACGATGACATTTATGCATGAAAAAATATTAGAAATGTAGAGATGTCTGGTTAATTCATCATTATTAGAATTGAATTGGTCAGGGGGTGCATATTACTTGAACTAGCTAAATTTATTTTATTGTGCCAACGTTTCGGCCTAATACGTAGGCCATTTTCAGGGCTAGGAAAGAAAAAGAAAATAATTATATAAAACATTGCAGTACCGAGGAATATATGCAGAATTGATAAGAATGTAAGGAAGTAAAGGTACGAATATAAATAATGAAATAACTAGTTAGAAAATTTAAGAGTAAGGTACATTGTGTTATAACTAGTGAGATATATAAGATTGGAAAACTTAGTTAAATTACAGATAATGATATAATTTTTAAAAATAACAAAAAATTATGGGTTTTTAAAGGTCATTTGTTATATGATTGGTTAGGGAATCATTACCATGTGATCGGCAAAATTACAATTGCAAAATTATACATTTAAATTAACACAAATATGTTCTTTATTTATAGATATAAATACAATATATAAACTAATGATGATACTATGATTAATAATAAAAATGATCAAAATTACTGACAAATAATGTAAGCAGCAAAAGTATTAAATTTATAAAAAAAAAACATCCTCGGATCATTTCCCATAAAATGATATTGGTTAAATATACCCATAACTTACATAATAAATTTACATATGTTATTTCAGATAGATCGTCTATAACGGAACAATAACCCGAGGCAGTTTTTCGCCAATTAATGAAATTATACAAATGAAGGCAACAAAACGAAATTGGAACCCTAAATTATTATTTCAACAATTTAACAAAATTTATATAGATTATAATGGAATGTTGACGGAATGGAATGCTATTGGTTGTGAATCCGATCATATTTCAGTGACGTGTGGAGCCATAAATAATAAGAGCAAAAAAGGAATAAGGTTCAGATTTATTTTAACAGTTTAGAATAGAAATACTATTTGTCATTTTTGGTTCTGAAATGGATAGATGAATAGGCTTTGATAGTGAATTAATGGTGAAACGTAGAATTGATAGCTATGGCGAAGAATAATGATTTTTAGGAGTTATATGTTATTTACTAACTGAAGTCTATATAATGTCAACCAGATATATATTTAAATAATAACTTTTTATTGTAAGTACAATATTCAAATTTTATTGTTTATATTACATAGGTTTTTACATACGCAATTATATGCTTAAAATAACACTTTCCATTCTTTTTCTTTATGCTACAATCAACTCTCTTTAATTTACCAACAAGAAATAATTATTTGTTCACTATTTTCTGTGTTTTTCATTATTATCACTTTTTTCCCTTTTTTTAATTATTTTAATTTATTTAAAATATTTCATTCTTATCATTAAAGAATAAATATTTTTCTCTTAACAAAAACTTTTTTATTCCTAGTGTAGATTTCATTCTTAAACAACCTATCAATTTTATGTATTGTCTGTTATTTACTGGTGTGTGATTTAAAAAATGTCTTCTTTACCAATCAAATTTTTATTTTGACATAGTTATTTATCTAATCAATAATATTCATATTAATTTTGTATTTAATTCTGTTTCATACCATTATACAATATAGTAATTACTGTAATACAATGATTATAATTAAATGAAAAAAAATAAATGTTTCTTTAAAATGTAAAACATTGACAACGTAATTTATTTCTTTATAAAAATGTAGATTTGAAAATTTACACTGTTTCGGAAATAAAAAAAAAAAAAACTGGAATAAACAGTTTAATTACATCCATATATGCATTTATCTATGAAAACAGATATGGTTTTTGCATCTTGTTTAAATTACTTTAAATACGATTTAGTGCTAACTAAATAAAAAAAACTTCATGGTCTTGAACGTTCAAAAAACTGATTAAAGAGAAATATCGTAGAGTGGTTAAGAACAATAGATCTCAAAAAGTAAATAATTATGAGGGGATTAATAGTTGATTACAGTTGCTATAAATATTTGTAACTAGCAGAACTTTATTATAGTTGTGATAAACATGAGCTATTTGTGAGATCTACTAATAAAAAATATATTAAATGGTATATAATGGTATGGTATAGTAAATAGTTATATTAGTTATATGAGGAGACTGTAAAACTGAAATTTGAAGTAGTGTGAAGCTAAAAATTAAATGATAATGTATTGAACGGTTCATTTCAGAATATAAATAACAAATTTTAAATGTAAAGCAGAAAAAGATTAGTTTTCGAAACATAAAATTATAAAAAATATAACAATCATACAAAGTCATTATCAATGCCTCGTTGACTAATGAATTGTAAACATTTTTAAAAGACTCCCACTAAATTATAAATTTAAGGAGGGTTTAAACCATTCATTCATTCAAAAATGTTTATTTTATTTATATGAGCGATGAGATGCCTTGCTGAAGGTCTAGGGTGCGAATCTGTCTGTGGCAGATTATTTATTTAATCTGTGATGCAGGGATGGATCCTGTCGAATCTGGAGACTCTCCTGGGGTTCACCCAGCCTCTATATATTTTTCTTAAGGTTAAATAAAAATTTTATTAAACATAATGCTTAATTTTTGGCGTTGAGGACTCGATGCATACAAAAACATTGTTTATTTCGATTTGTTATATTAAAATTAATACTAAACTCGTTCGCTTCTTTTTTAGCAGATCCCCTTGCCTAACTATGTCCGAATTTTAACGATAATTTTGTGATATTCTATTTTTATACCTTTTTTATAATATTTTATAATTAGCTTAAGATCATTTCATTTTTATGTAGTACATTATTATACAATGATTGTTAAAATTCAGCAAATTATTTTACTGTTACTTTCATTTCCAAATAATTCCAAATCAATCGAGAAAAAAAATTTAATTCTATTACCGATACTCATTATTTGTTACATTGTAATTAATAAAATATGATAAGCAAACAAAAACATAAGCCAATATAGATAGGTGTTAAATACAGGAATAGATTAACAACTATATTGGATATCTGATAGTGAATAGGATGAGTGAATTTCCAGAGGGACTGAAGTTGAAACGAGTGTTGACAGTTTGTAGCTATCTTATCCTTCCGAATGCCATTCGACACTCCTTTATTGCCTTCCAACTCATCCCAGTATGTATTGCTTGTTACGCCTTTCTAGTAATTAATTCGCATATATTAATAAACAATACGCTTTATACCGTTTTCAAAATGAATATGAATTTCCTAATATAATTATTTATTTTCACTTTAGATATGACAATTACTATACTGAAAGTTACAAGAAACTGTTCGCCATTTCAGGATACGTCAACACTTACTAGGCAAACGCTCTTAGCTCCCCATTAATTACAAAAGACTCATATCCATGGCTATTGTAAGACCCATTTGGACTGAATTGCGGTTCCACTAACCATCAAATTCCTCTCGTATCCAGTGCCCACAATCCAAAATCAGTCGTAATCCTTATGGCTCCTTACTTTGTTACGAATAAAGTCCTCCATAATGACCTTAATGTTTCTTAATTAATAATTTGTTGCTGATTTGGCTCGAACTTGATATCAATCCTTTCATGACAAACATTATTCCCAGTTAAACACATTAGTTACCTCCTTCCCGAAAAATGAAGTTGATAAAACTTTTTTTATATTGAAATTTAACAGTAATAATCATGTAAATGTCGAATACAAGTAAATGCATTTATTATATAAAATCGATTTTTTGTGTGGAAATAAATTTCCTTTTATATATGCTCTGAAAAAATGTTATTATTTCTATTTAAATTTACTATACTACCTTAGAAATATATTAATATACTAAAACTATATAATTTTAAACGAAACGCAGAAATTAATGATGAATTTTAATTTACAAAAATTAAACTCCTGCCTATTATTAAATTATTTTAATTTTCCGATTTTTCTTCATTTAACTTTTTTTACTGGAGAGTAGATAAATTTTGATCCATATTCATTGAAATAAGGACTATATAAATAAACACCTACTAGGACCTACAAGTAATAAATAAACACCTACAAGGACTATATAAATTTTACACATACCGTCTAAAATTCCTATAAGAAATATAGGTTTTAAGATATAACCCTATAAATGTTAGGGCCCTCACACTGTTGCTTAGTGTTTTAATGTCTGCAACAGCTAAATCCATTTTCGATTTTTAAATCAACATTTATATAGAACTGGTAAGAGTTGAAAGCCGTTGGACTATCAATAAGGTTTGAAAGAATAAATCTAAACAAGTAATAAATCCTAATTGATATATGACAATTAAGGAGAATATTTATGAAAACTGGAAAGTTATTTCTAAACCACAATTAAAATAGATTTAATTATTGTGAAATTATTAATCGAACGGTAACTATTAACTAAATAATTTGCATTCCAGCTGTGACTTACTTAACAAATATTACTTATGCAGTCTCAAATTTAGTTGCCTAATCCCCGTAGCGCCCATGGCCCGCTGCTATTAATCGCAATTAACTGTAAAGCCTTAAATAATAAATAATTGTAATGCAAACACTTATGAATTAGAAATGAATAATGATTAATAATTACCAGCTTTTCTAAGTAGTAACTCGCGAAATTCTGAACAGTTGCTCCTGTAAGCCGTCGCCAATACTCCAATGCATTATCACATTATTTTTTATTACTAAACTGCAAAACTTGAGGATATACCAAAATTATTTTTCCGAACAGAGCAAGTTCTATTATTTTGTAATATGATATATGATATATATATATATATATATATATATATATATATATATATATATATATATATATATATATATATATATATATACGATGTTTATCATAACTATACCCGTTTATATTCTCTGCTAATTTTCCATTTCATCGCTTTTAATTATTCGGTAATGTCTGTATTTCTGTTCATTTTCCAATTATGCGCCCTTCACTACTGCATTTATCTTCAGAATAGAATTTTCATGACGTTCGTGATAAATGCCAAAACATAATTCACAGACTAAAATATGTTCACTGAAATCATTAGATTCACTTTTATCTATAGTTTATTATGGAAAATGATTATTAATGACTCGAAACCGTTTCTATTTATTGATAAGAATGTAAGGAAGTAAAGGTACGAACATAAATAATGAAATAACTAGTTAGAAAAACTTTTGTTTTTCTAACTTTTGTTTGTTTTTCTTAACTTTTGTTTTTATTTTCTTTCTTTTATTGGCATACAATGAAGTATCGTTCGAGTTTGTATTTTTATTTATTATTAATTTATTCATAAAAAATCACTACTATATTATAATAATACAAAAATTAAATGGCAGGAATGATACATAGAGGCATGGATAAAGACAAATAGAGAAACTGCTCAGTGGTAGAACTCAAATAAATGTCAACTTAGAAGGTCACGAGGCCATCTTCTTTTCAGACGCCTCAGAGGATTATCAGGGATTGAAGAATTAGGTAGGTTTGAAACAAGTGTGTTAGAGTGGGAATAAAGTTACAATAAAAGATGGTATCGGGTTTAGGCCAAATAAGCAACCAATGGAATATTGAGGTCAGTTTGGATGATTCGTAACCAAGTGAGGAGCATTAAGGATTTTACAAAAAGGGTTTGGATTGTAAGGATTGGTTACCAAAGTATTCCGATAGCTTATGGAACCCCAAAGCTTTATTCCGGAAGTCCAAATGGGTCATATAATAGTCATGTAAATGAGTCTTTTTTTAATTAATTGGGACCATTGAGCGTATGTCTAGTGAGTGATGCAGAAGCCTGAAACGGCGTAGTTTGTATTTAAATAAGATTATGACGCCATCGAAATCACTATATGCATTATGTTTAATATTTCAATCACGCTGTTTAAGGCTTCTACAACACTTACTGGACACACGCTCTAATATGATGTATATGATATAACTGTAAAAGGGACAATAACAATTGAAAAAAATATTTATTGAACATTTGTACATTATATTATAATAATTATTATTAACTGATGGTACTGAGTGAATATTCCAGTTTTCAAAATAAAATTAAGAAATGAAAATTTAAACAATATCGTAATAAATAAGTTAATACTTTTAATCGTCTCCAGTTTCAGATCTCTAGGCTTCGTCACTTGGAAAGTGGCTAATGGTGGAAAATAATTCAAAAGACGCTTTTAAAGCTAGCTTTGTCCTGTAAAACTTTTGCAAGCTCACTCATTAAACGTTCAGAGTTCTGTCAAGCTGTCGGTTGCATTCAATGACAGCAACTTTTACTATCGCATTCATGTCTACAAAACTTTCGTCAATGGTCAACTTCAGGACAACTTCAGCAATCGAACAACAAGATTCAGTTTGAATCACATAAATATCTCCAAAAAGTGTAAAATCGATCTTACTTTGAAAGTGGAAATGGTCCTGAACTAACTCTATTGGCGAGACAAGAAATTAAACTGTAGAGGATTGTCCCTATTGTTGGGTGAATTCCTGGGTAATCCTGTACAAGAGTGGAACTATGCAAGCTAGTTACAAAGTCATCAGCAACTGAATTGGATTGTAAGTAGCTATCTTCGAAGCAGGCCTTTGAGGATTCTATCGATGAGTGCTGAAAGAAAAGCCATTCCCCGCTCCGACGGATGTGGAGTTTCGAATTGTTTTGGTGATCTCGAATTACAACCTAATAGGGGAACGGTTTGACAGGAAGATGTTGAAGATGGAGGGGTACAAGACTCGTGTCATTCATCTGAGAGGTAACACTTCAGGGCTCACGTTATAGCTAACTGAATAAGTATCTTAAATAATTACTTTATGGCCTCTCAACATAAATAAGATTTTGTAATATGTTAAAATGAGGAGACATAGCAAGGATGTCGATACAATTACATAGATAGTTAATAATAACTGTACCATAAAATTTCCCATCTAATAGGATTAATATATTCCTTCCATGGTCATCAGATTTTCTTGGTAAACTCGTTTATCTTCTAAATAATTATGATTTTATTAACAATAAATGAACCACTTATATTAAAATTATTCCGTGAATTGTTGAAGTGGGCCTGGATATATTTGGCATTAGGCATGTAATTTAGATGATGCTTCAGCAAAGCGAGCAATGGCTAGGAGCAGCTATCCATTGTTCAGAGTCCCATTGTAGCAACGAAGCAAACCAACCAACTCCCTTCTCTTACACCATTTACCTTCCGCAAGTTTAATTCATTTTCCATCAACCGCCGAATTAATAATAATTGCGTTCATTATCTCTTCGTTTTGTATTTGTGTTTGCGGTATATTAAAATAGAGAGCATAAGTGTTGAACTCCGTAAATGAAATATGATTTGAAAGAGGATCGGATTACCTCAGTGGTGAAGCGCTGATCTCTTGTGCCGAAGATTCGGGGTTCAAATCGGCTGTGGCAGATAATTTATTTATTCTGTGCAACCCTCCAGGGGCTCACCCATCCTCTACCGATTGGTTATTTTCAGATGGGAGAAAACCTAGTGGTTGTGAGTGATCCCTGACAAATAACCTCCTAGCACACGTCGGAAACTGTTTCAGGGATCTTGAACATTACTTTACATCAATCTATGGATGGAATCTGCAAGAAGCATATACCCCCCACAACCAGTGGAATAAAGTATAGATTCGCGTTGTCCAATCAAATCGCAACACAAGCCTTATCTAGTGGAATTCCTGGCAACTAACAGCTACCCATTCAACTGTGAAGAATGTTTTAATTAAATTAAAGTTAATAGTACAGTTAAGCAAGTTATAAGACAGTGTACGCTAGACGGTTACTGTCGGTAACATCAAAGGATGTTACGCAACATCGTCTGTCTCACTGCGCCTTTGGACAGTCCTTCATTAAGCTGTACAGTGTTCAACAGTTAACAGGTTGCAACTCTAGGATATAGTTGAGTTTTCAATTCTAGAAGTTTAACTAGTGCAATCTTGCGCAGAATTCGTGATAATTAGCACTTTAGTGTACAACTTAAAATATACAGCGGTTAAATTATTGATGCTTTAATGATTTATTGATAGCGGGATTGATAAATCATTATAAATCATAGTATAGTGATCGAGCGGTGACTTGCAGTGACCAAGGTCCCATGATCCGGCTATGGCAGATGATTTACTGAATCGGTTAACAGTGGGGGGTTGAAAGTGTGGGATCTGGAGAGCTGTTAAATAGGGGAAAACCTGGTTGTTGGGCATCATCTCGGACCAATTACTTCCCTGCAAAACCGTTTTTCTAGAAAACACGTAATATAATATAAGACCCTTCACGAGTTGTACTGGCTCAGGTTTTTCTTTGAAATGAAATATTATTTAATGGTTTTATTGATGTTGAATGCCCCTTATTTATTGATGATGAAACAGAGCCTAACGGATCCTTTTTAGTTAAGTTAAAGGCTTTGGTATAATTTTAATTTTTTAATTAGATTACAATTTTACACTTATACTACTCATATTCAAAAAAATAAAAAAAACATATTAAATATCATTATGATTTAATTACTAAAATTATCATTAAGGTCACCATTCCATCTATAATTTATTTTTTACACATTATTGAAATAATAGAGCTTTTAGATTCTGGAAAAAAAAATTAGTTTTCAGAGAAATATTTAATTATTAAATATTGATGTTTTATAATACCCCAATCCTCTCACTTAATAAAGTACTCCTTGAATTATTCAGATGCTTCTTACTACTTAAATGCTTAAAACCTATTTTCAATATTCATCGTTGGATGAAAAATAAAGTTCAAGTAGTTTTCTTCTGGAAATATTAATTTTTCTATTATCTGTAAGTTAATACTTTTGAATCATAATTTTGTTTGTATATATAGCATAAAAAAAAAACATAAATACCCGATTTAGTAGTCAAAATGACAAAGAACGATTCATAAATTTGAGGACCAGAGAACTAATTTTTAAATACTGGCCTCCTCAATTCAGTTATAATTAAATCATTTAGATTCCTCAGTCTGATAAAACATTGAATACATAATTTACTCCTGTATATGTACTGCACATACCAATTTGCAAATATTAGCAGAAATTTCCACGAGTCTGATGGAATTTTAATATTCGATATCATTAGTATACCAAATATTCCAAACATTATGTGTATTTTTATTTGCGAGTAATATTAATATTACATATACGCGTTTAAATTAAAAACAAAAGTAGCGGAATTGTAGCTATAAAAATTGAATAAAATTAAATGCACATAAATAAAAATAAAAAAATATTTCATTTGCATACTTTCTTAAAAATCTGAATCCAGGTAAATATAATGATCTGTAAGTAAGACATTAAATTCATCCTGATGGCTTCGACATTCTACGTGTATAAAAGGCTGCTACTTTTGTGGTGTAATTTTGGGATTAGGAACTAATCCTGGCTGCTATGTATTGTACAAGAAAAATTAATATGAATTTAGGAGTTGTCATAAATGACGGTTACAGATTCAGGTAACCAAAATGAAGGTAGCAATAGAACTTACGAGGGTATGAAGATACATGCAAAAAGGATATTCCTTGTAGAGGTACGGTCGGGCGAGGCTGGCGAGAGAAGCTGGTTTGTTACACGGAAGATGGGCAGACGACTTTACCACAAATCTACATAACTAACCTAGAAGTACCTCTTATTAAATACAGAGAAGATTCAATTTAGTTTTATGCATATTTTTTATAGCAAGACCCAATCTCTATTACTTTTTCCTTGTAATTCCTCTTTAATTGGATAAAATAAAACTGTATAAAAAAAAAATCACCCTATTCCTCAAGAATTAAGTAACTTAAAATCGACAGATGAGTTCTTATACCAATTCTCAATTGTCGGTGGTCCACAATATTTAATTTATTATAATTTAATAATATTTAATTTATTATATTTTAATTTGTTTTAATGCGAATTATCCCATACTCGTCGCCAAACTATAGTATACTTAAGTAATAAATATTTTAGGAATAAATTGAAACACACAAAAAGATTCATAACTCAGTGTATTCATTTGTTATTATAAAGATAAACTATGCCTCATCGATATCCTACCTGTCCTACTTTTCATTTATAACTTCTCACTACAAAAAGCAGTATTCCCGGCTTCCAGGAAAAAAGCCCTAGTCCATCCTATAAATAAAACCCCAACCCCATTATCTCCCAAGGACTACCGGCCAATCTCCATACTTTCCAAACCTCTCGAAAGAATAGTCCAGTCTCAAATATCAAATTTTCTCGAACAGTCCAAACTCCTCGTTCCGCTTCAATCAGGCTTTCGCCCAGGTTTTTCCACTCAATCTGCCCTTACCAAAATCACCAATGACATATATAAAGCCATGGACAACAGACAACTAACCGTGCTAATCCTCCTAGACTTTTCTAAAGCTTTCGATTTCTTGGACCATTCTATCCTTTTCTCCAAACTAAAGTCATTGTCCTTTTCCTACAGCTCTATTCTATGGTTCCAATCCTTCCTCTCTGATAGGTCCCAAGCGGCTTCTACGCCCAACCAACCCCTTTCCTCTTTCCTTACTCTATCCTCAGGTGTGGCACAGGGCTCAAGCATCTCTCCTCTCCTTTTCAACTGTTACATCAATGATCTTCCCAAATCTGTTCACCACTGTTCCTACCATCTATATGCTGACGACTTCCAAATCTATTTCTCCTTTCCTCCATCTGAGCTATCATATGCGTTCGCCAGTATTCAGCAAGACCTAGATAGAATCAGTGCCTGGGCAAAGCTGAACAAACTGGAATTGAACGCAATGAAAACCCAGGCCGTTGTTCAAGGTTCCAACTCCCTCCTTGCAACTATCCCCACCCTTCCAACATTAATCCTAAACGACCACCCCATCAGTTTCAACTTCTCCGTTAAAAACTAGGCATTACCATTGACCAAAACCTTTCCTGGAAATCACATGTCACCCAAATATCCCGACGAATAATTAGTTCCCTAAAATTATTCCATCGTTCTCGACATCTCCTTACACAACCTACTCGGAAGCTGCTCGTATCATCCCTCATCTTCCCCTACTGTAGTGTGGTATACGGGGGCCTCTCGAAAATGCTTGAGAGCCGCTTAAAAAGAATAATGAACTGCGCTTTAAGATTTGTCCTTGGTACTCCGAGGCGATCCCGGGCGTCACATCACTATGTTGAGTTAAAGTGGCTCTTCCCTCCCATCCGTAGACAATATTTCCTTAGCGTTTTTCTATACCAATCCATCAACTCGCAACACCCTTCATATATCTATAGTCTCCTCCCATTCAAATCCTCTGTCCAGCACCACAAAACAAGATCTCGCCTTTCCGATTTCTACATTCCTTCCCACAGAACTGAGGCATTCGAGTGCTCCTTCCTAGCCGGCTCCACCACTGTGTGGAATTCAATCCCTCCATTCATTCGCCATTCCTCTTCACTAGCTTCATTTAAATCCCTGCTTTTCCATCATCTCTTGGCATCTCAAAAAGTCGCTCTCCAAGCAGGTCAAACGTCTGCTTGAATATATCAGTATTGTAAACTCGATCCCGCTACCCTTTTGTTTTGTTTATTTTTCCAACAACAAAGATGATACCGACTTTTAAATATATTATTGCATACTATCCTAATCAATTATTTTAGTTAGCAATTTCGTCATTAACTACTGTATTAATATTATTAATCATTATTTTGTTAACATAAATATATTTATTTTCGACAATTAGTTAAAAAGCAGTCAAGTTCTTCATACTTTATTTATTTATTTTCTTATCTGTTTCTATTTTTACAATGTTTTGTCACACTTGATTATTTCATGATTTGTGTTATTATGTAGCCTTCTGGCCAGATGAATTTTGTGTTTTTTTATTTGTTCATTATTGTTATTCTAAAGGGACTTGGTCCCAGAATAAAGTTTATTTTCTATTCTATTCTATTCCATTCTAATGCACGGAGCACTCTATACACTGAACAATGTGTTTATAAAGGTAATTTTAAAATATAGCCAAATGCCATTTGAGAATACTACATAATCAATAATAATAATTACTATAAAATGAATGTATTACTATATCCAAATTTAAAATCTATAAATGATATTTGTTTTAATGATCGAACTGGTGCACACAATTCCTTATTCACCGTGCCTCCGTCATTACAGTATTGACAGTTTTATTGAGGAATTAGGTTTGACTGGTTGGTAAATTCATAAACACCTAACTACCCTCTGGAAATCAACTCAATCTAAAATATTCATGAAAATATTTATAAAAAAAAATAAGTTGAGTAGATGGCCACGTGACCTTCTTAGTTGAACTTGTGATTTGAGTTCTACCAGTGGGTAGTTTCTCTTATTTTCATTATGTATCACTTAGCCTATTTACTTGTTGTATTATTGTAATACAGCTGTAATGATCAATAAATAAAAAAAAATTTGAGTAGTTATCTTTAATAATTACTCAAGGCATGCCGACACAAATAAATAAGAAAAATAACCTCTTAAAGGACAGAATTAAGTATTTATTAAATTTCAATTATTTATTGTGGATGCGAAATAAAGTTATTGAACAACTGTGTACATAAATTACTTTAATTTTATTAACCATAACAAGGCCAAATTTGTTAAATAATGGCTAATCATAAAAACCTCACTCCATCACATCTCATTACTTCCGTTTATTATCCTTGAAGAAATAAAGATAAAACAAAACCTGAAGCACTACAACCCGTGAAGTGCCCAAAGAATTGAAGTACTTTACTACCTGCACCATCTGTTCTCTTCTGGAGAAGAAACTGGTCTGTGTGTACGTAAAAGTAAAGTTTTAAAGAGCTGTACCAGAAGGGTCTGTGGTTCGGTACATGATAAATATAGTACTTTGATGGGCAACGGTTGTGTGTGTAACCGCCAGATTTCCCCCCTTTATTTTGGGTACCCCTTTATAGAGGCTGGGTGAGCCCCATGAGGGTCCTGGATCGTATGTTATCCATTTCCGGCTGCAATCAGACTAAATAAAATTCTTGCCTGCACCGGGATTTGAACCAGGATTGTCGCCATGGCAACTGAGTGCTCTACCGCTGAGCCACCCCGCTCCCATTTATTGATCCTTAATGGTTATAAAATTCAACTGAAAAATGCTAGCAAAAATAAGGAATTATCAGTTCTTATTAAAGTAAGTGAATTACTAAAATTATATCCCTTGTTAATAAATAGTTCTTTATTTTAATAAACTCTAAATAAACACTACTGTACATTATTGAAACTAAAGATATATTTTTAAAGTTATAAAACTATTTATGTTTACTTGCTATCGTTTCATCCTACTCATCTCCTTCAATGCTCAATCCCAAACACAACCCATCACTCCTTTTGTAACGTTTTAGTCCATAGAAATTTCGTTTTTTCCCGTTCTGGCTAAACCTCTTAATTTTCTTACACAGCAGTATCTGAAATGCAACTAAAATCAATTACGTAAACATTTTATTATGTATATTTTTATCTATAGTCATTTTATGATAAAAGTATCATAGTCATTGTATAAATTCCAACTTCTTTTTATGTAATTTATTCTTTTCATTATTTATTACATATCGTTCCTACAAATGTATATTTTTAAATATTGGAAAGTTTTATCAAAATACAGAGTATTTTCTATTTAAAGTATAGACCCGCCTCTTTATCATCCCGTAATACAATGATTCTTTAAGCCATGCATTTTCTCGGTTCGCGTGCAGGTTTGGAAGATCATTGTCAACGGAAAGCGGTTCTTCTCAAAAATATACTCTTCGTTTGTTTGGGCTGGTTTGTGAAACCGATCGAGAGCTAACGCTGTAAAAACACGAACTGCTGTCAATATGGATTCCAGTCAGCTCACGGAAATGTAAAGCGATATTTCCACCTGTATCTGATCCAATACCATCTTCGATACATAAATAATGGAGATCCTTGTATCAATTATTTACGGTTATGCACACATCACATATACTCATGAGAAAGAATAATGCTATTTTTATTACTTTATTTAATTACTGTTTTATTTTGACCAAGATGATATTCGACAATAGTCAAATCACTACAGAAACTTGAGCGACTGACTATTCAAGTTCATACATATACAGTCCGGGTAAGTATGTCGAATTTTGTCCAGAGAGAGTTATCTGTATTGAGGAAATCAGAATCATGTTCTTCTCCATGGCTTGAATTGGAGTGGTAATATAAGGAATAACTCATTTTTAAGCCAATGCCAGACTTAGCTCATTTATTCACTACAATAATAACACGATACAGCTAAGAAAGTAATTTTGTAGAAAATTCGATTTAATCACAAAGTCCCTAAGTCGGTATATATATATATATATATATATATATATATATATATATATATATATATATATATATATATAAGTTATGATTAGACTGAAACACTTACTGAACAAAATAGGGTTTTGGGCATAGTAACGACACAAGTTCAAGATAACAACTAAACTTATAAAATTACAATCCTTAATCCTAAACTTACATAATATTTATGTTTACCGTCTATTTGTCCTTATAACTTATATGTATATATATATATATATATATATATATATATATATATATATATATATATATATACATACATATATATATTATATATATATATATATATATATATATATATATATATATATATATATATATATATATATTTAATATAATTATTTAACGAAAAAAATCCAAAAAATGATTTGTAAATAATGCATATGCTATTCATAACTTCAAACAGTTAAAGTAATAGCTCATAGTTACAGATACAGTTAATGTTTTTGGGAGTTATTAAATGAATATTGTAAATCACGGTCAAGAAAATATATATTTTCATTGTATTTGTTTGACGTCGCTTTGACTGCTGAGGTCTTTAGCGAAGGCTGTACTTAAATTGCTTTAAGGCGATACTCCGTCGTTCGCGAGGGAATTAAGCTCCAGGCCACGACGGGAAACAAACTATACTCCTGAAACAATTATCAAGAAGAGGCATAGCTCATCTGACGAACTAAATTATATATGAATATTAAATATATGAATATATGAATATTAAATATATGACGAATTATTATATATATATAATCTGACGAATATATATATATATATATATATATATATATATATATATATATATATATATAATAATTTGACCATGGAGGATGGATAAATGCATCCCAAGAAAATGCGTAATAAATATACAGTTATGAGATGCATTGACATATAACCTTTTAAAGTTATGTATGATTATTGGAATGATACAGTCAATTTTTTAAATGATTGATAATGACATACCTGTAAAAACGTTTTAAAGAATAAACGATTTGAGAATACTGGATGACTGGATGATGGTTTTTCTCCCGAAATTTAAAAATCAAAAGATTTATAGTCTAGTTTACATTAATTTAAAAATAAACTACAAGTACCAGCTGCATCGAATGGCAAATTACTGGAAGTATATATCAAGCAATTCAAGTTATAACATAAATTATAAGTTAATAAACCACCTGGTTTGGGTAGAATTAACCCCAGAAGAATCAACGCAGTTTTTATCATTATTTATTTTATTATTATTATTATTTTGGTAATCAAACTATATTTTTAAAGTTGAATTGCGTTTTCTTTGTTAAAATATTCCGTATGCGAATGTTAATGTAGCGAGTCGATGGTTTTATGGTTATGGTCCCTGATTCAAATCCGCCTGTGGCAGATAAACCATTTAATCTGTTAACAAGGGATCTCTCAATCTCCATTTCCCTAGCCAAGGACATCCTTTCCAAGAGGAAGGTCCAAAGGCATTGGGACAGAGCCGAGATAAGGTTCACCAAACTTATAAAGGATCCCAATGATAACTTTTTGAGAAAATTAAGAAGGAAGTCGCTTGTTTGTCGAGAATTGACCTCAAGAGTATAGTAGAAGTCATTACTGGGCACTACAAACTCAGGAAGCATACGCACCCTCATGGTTTCGAAGACGAACCCCGGTGTAGATGGTGCGTGTAAGAGGATGAAACCGCTGGAGTTTAATGCAGTCTGTCGGAAGATGGCATTTGACCTGGGCTCTTGAGGACACGAGGAACTTCAAGAACTGAGATTTAAAGATTACCTGAAATAACTGAGAGGCCTAGACTATGACCTATGTTAGGAATTTCAGGGATCGAGAACAATGGGCCTCTTTAGGCCGGGGCATGGCAGAAGAAGAGTCAGCAATCAAGTATAACATGGGCTCTGCAGACTCTCCTGGAGCTTTATAATGTGGGTGCTTTATAATAGATGGAATAAGCTAGCGGCCCAAGTCACTCCCTGTCACAACTGCACTGAATCCTAGAGCCTTCATGGATTATAGTGGTATAGTTTTATTGCAGACAGTTTTTTTTTTTAATATACATATGTTTAAGTCTAAAATTTACTTTTTGTGTGATAATTATGTTGAAATAGTTATATTTTATAATTTCTAATCTATCTTTGTTTTAAACAATCTATATTTCGTAGGAGGTGTTGTGCACTAGGATCGTGTCTGAAGTCGTATGGGGTTTATAGTCGCTGTTTGAGATTCACTCCTACAACCCTATACAGTTTCAGTGCCTGAGTTCGTATAGGGTTTGTAATTACACTACATTTGCACTTACTCTAGTACACTTGTAATTACACTAGTACTGTTCGAGCCTTCGCTTTCAACCTGAGAAAATACTTCTGTTTTATATCTTTTATTTAGGTTATGTTTGCCATATAAGTGGTTATCGGTTTATGATGAACAAAATTATATTGTAAACTAGCGACCCATGTCTTCTCTTTCTAATGTATTTTATTATGTACCTATTATGAATATAAAAACAAAACAAAATATTTCTTTATATTTATTTTCATGCGCGTTAAGTTTTTGCAATAACGCATAAGATACGCATTTAAAATATATGATATAAAATAGTCTAATAATCCGCATGAAATGCTTACTAAAGGGTTCCTAAATTATATGTGTTGATTAGGATTAATGAACTCGTCTAAATAGCTATCCAAATACAGCATTGTACGTTATCAATTTTTTAAAAGATAACACTGGTATAGTGAGCTGTCCTTCTAAGATAGATATATGCTATCACGGACTTTTTTGTAGATCTATAGAAGAGGAATTTACCGCCATCTATTGTTTAGTTATGTGACAGAGAGATTTGGCAGTATCATCTATGAAACCTCTCTAGAGGCTATAATAACCGACAACTGTCGTTATATTCCAACCTATTTACACAAAACCTCGACATATTATGTAAATGAACCTTTCTGGTTAATCACTCTATCTATTGGTGAAACCGCATGAAAATCAGTGCAGTAGTTATTGTGTTTACCGCGAACAGACCTACAGAGGTACTCGGCAGAGATATTTTTTTAATAATATGTACAGATTTACTTTAGAATATTTTTATTTTTAGAATTCAAATTAGCCATTTGAATACTTGGCATGTACTCCTTGTTTTACTAATTCTATGAGGATAACAGCCTGTTGAAATGAATGAATATTTAATCTGCAGAGTCTTTAGCCTTGACTGCTATTTTTTCATGGTTCTAGCCAGGACATTTGTACCTCTAAAGGTATAGAATGAAACTTCCAATCACTCGACTATACTTAAATAGTTGCTGTAAATCTTAATTTCCTCCAAATCTTCTCATCAGATCGACACACATTTTTTGCAGCCTTTTTACTTTTTTTTTTATTGTCCTTGAAACAGGATGGGTTCTTACTAAAGGTTACCAACCATTCTGAGCAGAGTAGGAAGGTAAAGATTTATTCTATGTAAAAAATAATTTTATTTTAGTACGGCCTAACCAGGACCACAGTAGCTACGTGGATGCTAAGGTAACCGACGAGAGCTATTGCGGCCTCTATTGTTTGAGACTTGGTTGTATGGAATCAGTGGACCTTAAAACATGTTTTTCCTTGAAATTCTCAGAGCCATTTATACTTTCGCATACTATGTAATATATTTATATATTTCATCTGTAAGTTGAAGCGAATAATAATGTATATAAATATGGAATAACTTAAATTTCTTAATCGATGCATTATGTTTGTGTTCGGACCGTGTAGAACTCTAGTTCTACTGTTCTGAATAAGTGACTTGTCAGCAAGCTGGAGTTGTATTGGTCTCTGTTTAACTTCGCCTCGTTAGTGGCATTTAGTGTTTTCATTAGCATTCGTATTGGCCATCATGTGAGTAGTTAAATTACTTCTGTGGATATAGAAGTAATTTAAATGTACGGGTTTTACAATAGGATATTGTAAAATATTACAACAACCTAGATATGGATCCAAGCATATGTGTATACTTTTATGCAAAAAATATTTATATACAAGTACAATATGAGTTTGTATATACACGGTGACTTGTAGCAATGCATATGCTTTTATATACCATCATCGCTTTAGTAGAAACCGAAAAGTGTTTATAGGGTGTATAAAAAAATTGGCCGTTTTATCAAATTTCACAGCCACTGAAGAAACTCGGGAATTTATTAAATATGAAGGGGAAGGTGTCCTTGACCAGCGCACTGCGCAGCGTTGGTTTGAAAAATTTAGCAGTGGAGATACGACGTTGGAAAGGTAGTCCGGGCGACCATTAATGGATATTGATGAGGTTCTGAAGGAAGCTGTTTAGTCAAATCCGTCCAAAAGTACTCTCGAACTTGCCAGGGAGTGTGTTGTGTCGAAAGATACAATATTATATATACTATACTCTATTTTGTTTAAAAAACGGTCATCTTTTTATGTACCCCATTAAATTCTAAATAGCGGGTTGTCTAATCAACATCGAACCTTTGGGTTTTTCAAGCCTTTTATTAGTATCGTAAATAAGTATTTGAATTTTATTATTGGGTCGTTTCTATGAATGTGAAACTTGGCCGTCAACGCTGAAGGATGAACAACGTCCTCAGGTATTCGAAAATAAGATCTTATCTAGAATATTCGGTCCAAAAAAGTATGAGAATACTGGGGAATATAGATTACATAACGTGGAAACATGCATCCAGTAAATATTATTCAAGTTATAGCATCACGAAGATTAAGATGGCCTGTAAAGTTGCTGGGCATTGTAAGGAACAAATCCCTAGGTTAATAAGTAATGTGCCGACTGGGAACCGTCTGAGGGGTAGGGGATTGCGATAAGAGTAATCTGGCAGATTTGGGCTTTGGTAGTGTTGTGTGGACAGAAGGTTGTAAGCAGAGATTGGCGGTATCGGCATCGAGCCTTCGGGTTCGCTAAATCTTGGTATTATTATTATTATTATTCATATGGAATGCCCGTGTCAAAATGAAAGATTATTTAGTAAAACACCTCTATGAAATCAAAACACTGTTATTTAAAATCTTTGCCTGCAGTCTCTATAAATTTTCCTAACGTATTATTAATTGCTTAACCCTATAACTGAAAAACTTAAAGTTTTAAAATCTCTGCATGATGTGGATGGGATAGTTTCATCTCTGGGTAAAAAGGATAAATTAATATGTTATTTATTTATGCATTAATCTGTGTCACCAATGTTTCATGTAGCTTGGCTCCCGAGTGTCCAAGTTTAAATTGATAAAAATAAATTATCCGTGGTCATATTTGATGAAAATATAAATAATGTTAGTTCTTTTTTAGTGATGAAAGAGTTATAAATATGATATGATGAAGAACAGCTTATTACAATCTGCAAACACTAACATAGTAAGTAACAGAATTCTACTAATTCCAATTTGAATTTTTGAAGTAATATCATATGAAACGGCCTAATGGCAATACTGAAATAAAATAATTTTCCATTACTCTTAGTACTGTTTAGGATAATAGCGAACTTCATCCCAAAAATTCTAATAATACAAATTTCTATCAGAACCAGCCAACTCACATTCACATTATTGGCGCGACAGACTCATAAAGAAGTCCTTGGCCTGCTCAACAGCTCTTCCCCAATCGTCCCGATCGCCTGCTCGAGTGATGGAGACCTTCCTCAGCCTCAGATCCTCACAGACGGCATCCTTCCATCTAGCTTTGGGCCTTCCTCGAAGTCTTACTCCATCCGGATTTCTTGTATACAGCTTTTTAGCTGTCCTTTCTTCCTCCATCCTATATACGTGGCCCAGCCACTTAATGCGTTGAATCCTGATGAAGCTCGATATCGTTAGGTCTCCATATAACTCACTCAGCTCCTTGTTCCTTCTGATCCTGAGTTGGTCGTTTTCTCGCACTGGGCCGAATATTTGCCGTAGGACTCTTCTTTCGAATCTATTCAGCTTTTCCACGCTGGATTTATTCAGTGTGAGGGTTTCACCAGCGTATGTCGCTACTGGCCTAATGATGGTTCTACATATCATCAGAATGGACTTTAGGCTAAGGAGCTTACTTCTCAGGAGCTTTGAGATCCCAAAACATGCTTTATTAGCTGATACTATCCTGGTTCTAACTTCTTCCTCCTCTTCCGAATTCTCATTTATACGGCTTCCTAAATACTGGAAACTTGAAAACCAGCCAACACTCGTGATATATATTATTCGACTGCCAAATCAGAAAGTGAGACCGGGTTTTGTATTCACTGGTCAGGGGAGAACATAGCCTTACAAATCACAGGATTATGGCTTCAATTTTCTACTCTCTGAAGGTCTCATATCTCAGGGAAGATTGAGAATTTTGTTGAATTTATGTCTTGGGAGGGTCAGGTTCGCAATAGAAGCTATGTGTAAATTGTTATCTATACGCAGAATAACCAAACACCAAAGCTAAGAATCCAAAAGCATCCAGAATTAAAGGGTCATTTACAAGGAAACTTTGTTTGATCAAAATAAATTATTAATATATTTTTGAGTACATAAATACAATAGAATTTATAATTATTACAATCAACTATACAGTTCTGTGAATCAAAGCCCCATTTCTCTAAATTTGTAAAAGCTATTGTTTCATTTATGCATTCTATGAGTATTTTGTAGTTGTACCCTTGATTTTCAGCAGCCTATAAATTGAACTCAGATTAACTATACCCTGTGGTAAGAATAGGGCACCTAAACCATTTATATTTGTTCATCCACATATTAAGTGGAAAAAGTGAAGGTATAACATTGGGATGATTGGAATGGACGTCTAATTTTAGTTTCCGACTCACACACCACGTTCGGTTTCATTTTTAAGGGAAATGTTTGCTGTCAGATTGATATTTTTCAGTGAATGACATGTGAAGTCAATAACATCCGGCATCCGTAAAATTTATTTTTTATATCTATAAGAATAAAAATGTTTTGAACTACATATACTTTTTTAGAGAGAAAGTTTTTTTTTAACTTCTAATATGTCAGTTACTTCCCTTAAACAATATTTTTTGGGTAATTATTATCCTCTCCACAGGAATGCTTCAACATGAATAAAATTAAATTTCTCATAGGAATCGCGCTTATAGCTTAAATTGTCCACTATTTTTTTTATTCATCTCAATTTTTTTTTAATTTGTGAAACATCATAGAAACTGTTTCCTATATTCCAGAGCTGCTAATTGATGTTGACCACTTTATCGTCAATATTGCCATTATTATTACATGGTTGGTAAAAATAACACTTCAATTTCTAACTCCGGCTGCCTTTACAACACAGTGCGCCGCATCAGCCTCGATGTTACTAAGGTGAACATACCTATAGCACCAGACTAGCACGTTATAGAGGACATGACTTAGGACTTACGAAGTGCTCAGGACTTCTCTCAGCATGTACGAGCGTGAAATATTTCTCCTAATGTTCGCTAATAACTTGCTCCTTTGGATGGAATATCAAGGTTTAAGTATTAAGCATTTTTTCCTGTTAAATAGGAAAAGAATTTGGTTTATTTAATATGGGATCACCTTTCATATTGTGATACCTTATACAGTTTTTCTTTTTTTTTTATATGAAGCTTTGATTTAATTGTTAAATATAAAATTTTCAAAACCTGTCGATAGTTACCTGTCCAGACTCTTCCTCTTATGTTTTACTTTCTTCATAGTACGATGAATCAATCATTTCCCTGTGTTATTTTCTTTCCTTTTCGTCCATTATTGCTACATTCTATCCGATGTTTTTCTTTTCCTCAGATTTCTACTAATGATATAGATATCTAGATTTCTCTCAGTTACTTTCATCCTCATTCTAATAATTTTCTGTAATTTTCTAATGTGTAGTAACTATTTTGTTATTTATAATTCCCTGTTATGTTATAGACATGTATTTTTAGTAAAAAATGAAATCCTGACATAGAACACATTCTTTCTTTTGAAATTTTGTTGTAATGATTTTGAATAAAGTTTTTTTAGCTTCAATTGTTTTATATGCCCTACACGATTCATAGTCAAGGTCATAGTCACTTCTAGAATGAACACGGTCGTGTAATGATTAAATTTCGATAGCCGTAAATTTCTTGTCTGTTTAGGTTTATTAATTCCAGATACAGATCAATTCCCCAACGAAATAGAGTGAGGATTAGGTGAGGATATATCTAGTCGTGGATAAAACAAAATGTATTAGTTTTTCTTATTCTTCCTTACATAAAACAGAAAGAAAAATTGATCTGTAAATTTATAAAAAAACATATTAAATTGCCTATACGATTGAAATATAAAATTTTATCGATCAGTGGCACGTGTTAACATTTACTGACCGAGCTAACTTAGTTAAATCTTTCTTCCCTCATGTACGTTATATTTCTCCGGGGAAGTGGGTTGGCTCATAGGTAGAGCGCTGATTTGCCGATGCCAGGCTTCAAATCCAGCTGTGGAAGATAAGTCATTTAATCTATTAACAGCCGTAAATAGATCATTCGGATCAGAAGTCTTGGAAAAATCACCTCTCTGCCTAACGGTTGTCCAAGAAACAGTACAGTCTCTACCATGTACTGGTGAGCTCAAGACACTTCGTAGACCCTAGTGCTACAGTTTTCTTAATTATTTTTTGAGAAGTTTAGTATTTCATTAAGCGAGATTAACGTACATATTCGTTGTCAAGTGTAACCACTACTTTTACAGGCCTACTGTTATAATACATATTGTTTGTGAATATTTGTGTTAAAAATGAATTCTTAATGGATCTGCAATATTCCCAGCTACATCACCATACTGTCTGCATCCCCATTTCCTTAAAATCGCCATCTAAACTGCTTCCTGACATTTAGCCGACGTTCACTTAGGACAGTTCAAACATGGAGATAGCTGGAATCGGCCATATTGAGCAATTTAACAAGACCAAAAAACCACTTGGCCGCTAAGAGGTGCTACCTCCTCCCATTACCAGCTCAGCACCAATCTCATCGGCTCGGAATGGATCCACCCTTCTCCGCCCTACAACGACTTACCAACTTTACTAAGCAATCTCCAATAATGACTTCGTTAGGGTGCTGCTGCGGTTAAAGGACTAACTTTTATTATATTATGAACTTTCGCACTTCCTTCTAGATGTTGCAATTATGCTGAAATGTTGCTGATCCTTTGAAGTATAATTTTGTGCAGTTATGCCAATGAATCCTTCATTCATTAGAAACCTAAAAAACACAAGGAAAAAAATAAAGGAAAAACATACAACATAATATCTTATATAGCATAATATTTTTTAAAGTCATTTTAGTGGGTAGTCACCTGCGGTCTAGTAGTTATCATAACTACCTACAAAGGCCAAGATCGCGGGTTCGTAGCACGGCAGGAAGCTTTAGGATTAAATGAAAGGGAGTAAAAAGTCCTTAGTTATGCCCTTCTATAAATATAGGAAGGGACTTAAAATCGGGGGTCCAGAGCCTGTGTGTTGTCAGGTACTCGTTAAACATTCCTATGCTGTATGACTGGATAGGCAAAATTTATGGTTCCCTACTGTAGTATCGTCTAATTTCCCATATTCGTGTAAGGTGACGTTAAATGAATAAACAACAAGTTATTTAAGTATTGAAACTTTTTCAGAGCATCTTTCTGGAAATCGAATATAATTAACTACCGACAGAAACAAAAAGAACCTCTTCAAAGTATTCAAAGTATAATTCCTTACCTATTTAGGCAAGATAAAATTATCCGTACTAAAAAGATTGTGTGAACGGGTGGCAATGGCAGGGGAAATAACCCAACTCAATATTGGAAGAAATGGCATTCCTGAAAGACGACCGAATGTAGAAGGCTCCGAAGAAAACTAAAAAAAAGTGTTTCGGATTGAGGAGGCTAAAGGAGATTATTGATAATAATATGATGTCTCATCTTGTGTAATACTTAATATTGTTAAAATCCGTGTTCCTATAATTAAAAAAAAATGGTCCAGTTTAGAACCACTGGGTGTTTTATGCTTGACCATTATATTATATACATATATATATATATATATATATATATATATATATATATATATATATATATACACCATTAAAACCCATGAAGAGTCTTGGTTGAAACCTACTGAAGTACATGGTAGTGGCAGTTTGTTTGTGTCAACGGTTATGCAGAGGGCATTTGGAAGAGATCGCACTCAACTGCCAGGTAGATGCTTAATTAAGATATTTATAGAAGATGGGGAGAGTTTATAGATCGTGAAGGGTCTAATAGATACAGACTCCTAATAGATAAATATTTTAACTTTCACAGCCGGATTTGAAACCATGGTATTCAACACTATGAGTTGTTAAACATCCTGAGCTACTCTGTACCTGTAATTAAAAATAGAAAATATAATTCCATCAATAAATTCTATAAAGCATATACCTCGCTAAATGTTCATAAAAATAAAATAAAATATTATTTACAAAATCATAACTTCAATTATACTGAATACATATTTATATAAGTAAATACATAATACATAATACATACATATATATATATGTGTATATATATATACACATAATTAAATACATATGTTTAATTTTGTCATATATTTTGATAACAGTATAACTTCGATTCAATCGAGATGTAAAATGTAAAAAAGTAAAAACAGAAAATCGATTATATACAACTTTTTATGCACTGGATATATAAATGAATAAATAAATAACTTGGAAAATTATTCGATTCTACTTACGCCATAATAATCCACGAAATTAATAGAGCGCCTATTATATTTCAGACTTAAATACACAATGCAATCGTCTCTTAACATCCCTCGTCACTAAGCCGTCATATGGATTACATTTAAATTAAAATTAAAATCTTAAATATTTTTATTTTTGAAGAGAAAAGATATGCCCAGGGGCGGGAATTTAAATAAATTATAATAATATATAATGACGTAAGCCAACAAGATCCTAATTAAAGTAATGATCAATGAACATTCTCCTCTTGTAAACATCGCAAATTGCGAGAACACTGATATGGGATCAGTGGAAAGAATGGATATGTCTGACCGAGGTACGAACCAGGATAGCTCGGTTGGTAGAGCACCACGACGGAAATTTGGGAGACCCGGTTTCGAATCCCGGTCCTAGGCATATCTTTTCTCTTCAAAAATAAAAATATTTAAAATTATAACAATTAATAAAAAAAAAATTATCACTAAAACAGAGCCAAAAACTCAAAAAGAAACACTATTATTTATTATAATGCAATTGGGAAAAAACACAATGCAAAGCCTTATGTTTCAAAAATACACCCACTTACCAGTTGACGTTTCGCCTATTCAGGCATTATCAAGACACCAAAAACAAAAAAGGGGGTTATGTGAATCACATCTCGAAGAAAAAGGTGCAATACATCCCAACGATCAACAGCCCAAACAGACTCCAAACATTATACAAACAACGGTTGTATGTTGAACGTCTTGGTGTGTGGGGTGCTGTCTCATGTTTGGAGCCTGTTTGGGCTGTTGATCGTTGGGATGTATTCCACCTTTTTCTTCGAGATGTGATTCACATAACCCCCTTTTTTGTTTTTTGGTGCCTTGATAATGCCTGAATAGGCGAAACGTCGACTGGTAAGTGGGTGTATTTTTGAAACATAAGGCTTTGAATTGTGGTTTTTCCCAAATGCATTATTACAAAAAAAAAAATTATAAAATTAAAATCATTATTTCTAAAAATACGATATAAATGTTTCACTCGGTAAGTTTAATCTTTGTCTTTATCCTCTTTACGAAAATACTATATTTTGTTTTCAAGTGTTTTACGTACTGCTTTTAAGCATCAATTTGCTTCTGTAAACATTAAATAGGTAATCATGAAATTGTTTGAAAAAGTACATTTTAGACATAAGGAATAAAAAATAAGTATCCAGAACGACCTGGCTTTTGTTCTCTAAGATTTTTCCTATTGCCGAAACGATTCTAGTTTTAACTATGCTATGTTTTCAGAATACTTTATCCTGGTCTTTTAATTTATTGTATTTACTTCATTTTTTCGTCCGGTTATTGAAGTTTATGAAAAAAGTTTCCTAAAAATTAATAACATAAAAAAAAGTTTAAAAGAATGAAACTTGTTCGGGGATGACAGATTTATTAAAATACATTGTCCTCCCAACCCGGCGATAGGTTTGTTATTGGGCCCTGACAATATCATGTTTACTTGCCCTCTATTATATTTTTCAAAGCCGTCACTCATATGAAAGCTACTGACTTTTATTTTATTTATTTACCTATATCAATTTAATATCAATGTTATTTTAATAACGATCAATAATTATTCATTAAAATAATGCAAGCAAAGTTTTGATGGTTATTAAACCGAGATATACTCAATAGTAATAAATATTAAATAAATAAGTAATAAATAGTAAATTTAGCAATCAATATGTACTCTAGCTCAGAGAAAAGTTTAACTAAAATTATAATTTGTTAAAATTTTAAATATTGTTAAATTTTAAAATTATTATTTTAATAATTATTTATATTCACCAAATAAAAAAAAACTATGGCTCTCAAAAGTGAAAATAGGTTTTAATAAGGAAAACCCAATACTTTCTTTTTGGCATCCTGAGCGTTTTAGTAGGATTCCGTAATCATCTCATTTATTATATATCGTAAACCCTAAATTTGTGTCAAATTTTCTTTCAATAGCACGGACATCTCAAACCAGCAAAGGAATTCGCTGAGGTTCAAAAATGAAATATTTAAATTAATATAAATACAAGCCGAGTTTATAAGTACCATCACTAGATCGTTTTCTTTTTTTTACGAAAATTGGCACATTTACTAATTAGTGTATGATTTATAATCTTCAACATTTCTCAATTTAAGGTACTAGTCTAAGTTGCCTAGACTTGATCTAAATGCTATGGATGATAAGTGCAGATGTCTTTCTCTACCCATCATGGACTATAGTAGAAGGTATTTTAAATAAAATGTATGCGTTTACTAACGGTGGGGCTAGCTCAGTGCATGGCTAGTGGGGATTAACTTTCCCCCGGTTCGCGAACTCAATAGTTTTCTGCCCAAACTATAAAGGAAAAGGAAATGACATCTACTCAGGATGGAACCAGAAATAATCGCCAGGAAGACTTACGAGACCCACAAGGAAGGACAAAGGACCTGATGAAGGTCTCGCACATGCTGGGAAGACAGCGTAAGGAATGCTTTCAGGAAGAGAAGAATGGACTGGAACGGAAAGAGAGAGTTGGCTCAGGAAACAGATACTTGGCCCAAGCTCTATAATCAGGATCCTCACACAGCGTCACAAGAGGAAAAGATTATGACGATCATGATGTCTTTATTTTTGCTAACTCTATTCCTCTAGCTGTTAGTTCTATAATCATTAAACACCATTCTATGCTGCCAGGTATAAATTGTACAGGGGTCATTAAAAAATATCGCATGTATCCATCCGAAAGTTGCCAAAACCAATAATTTTTAACGAAACTGGTATCTTGGGTTTGGGCAATGTAGATTGCTATGCTAGCTATAGCAATACACCACATGCAAACTCCATTAATGTAGTTTTTTATATAGATATATATAATTTTATACCGAATGGTGACATGGAAGTATGTATATACTTTGTTTCATTTAAGTGATAAGATCATACGTCAATTTATTCGCAAGTAATAACATAGCATCATACTTAGTGTTTATCATGACCTGACCGATATCTGAAGAATTCCCGTCCTTTCATTCCAATTCCGCTCCGAGACTGCTGCAGCAAGCATTCCACATTTTTTTTTCCACCGAACCAATATTCCTTCTTTTATCACTTAGCCATAGCGAACAATGGGAGGGGACTGACTGCTAACAGCGCGGACGAAATAGGCCGACCGCAGAGGCAGAGAAGCGTAAGATGGGAGTTGGTCAGGCACCGATCCGTGCTGCGGCGATAAACCGCCCGATGGCGAAGACCGAACCGAAAATAGTTGAGCAACTGGAGAGGGCTTTAGGGAATTAGTGGTCGACGGTCTCTTTGTCTTAGTCAGAGCAGATATCCTTCCCCTCGTGTAGCTCCGTCTATTGTTCCTCCATTATATACATACATATCAATATCGGCTTGGAATACAAATTCAAATATTTATGGATTATATCTCTAAAAATTTAAATTTCAGGCAGTTTTAATTTAAATTTCTTTATTACTTAAATTATCTTTTTACCTATTGTGAAAAATAAGGTGAACAACAAAAACTACAACTGTTAAAAAAAAATCACCATACAACATACCACAAGCCATCAGATCATGCATCAGAATGAAATATTCGATTTTTTGACCAAATTAACTAACAAATCTTCATTATAGAAAATATATCTTTTGTTTCTCTATATAGTGAACAGGTCCATATTAATTATTTATAGCAGTGGTTCCCATCCTTTTTAGTACTCACCCCCCGTTCAAATGAAGACCTTCTATATCCCCCCTGTTCAAATGAAATTACTATTATGCCCCCTTTGAAAAATAAATTGTATGGGCATATTAACAAAAATATTATTACATTGAAAGCAAAACATTTAGTTTTACTTTTATAACATACAATATTATAAGTTTCAATTTAAGGTGAAGAAATGCTGGTAAGAGAAAAATAACTAAAATTAAGTCAGATTTTTTGATTTTATACTGGTTTCGCTCCCTTCGCCTTGTACTCACGCCCCCTCCTCGTAGGGCGTGAATACTAGTTTCAAAGTACCACTGATCTATAGGTTGTCATCTATGGGAAAATTGCCGAAAATAAAGATTTAAGTCTGTAAATACTAAAAATAAAAACAGTCCAGTCAATGTTGTGCTAGTTCAGGCATCATCAGGACACACACACACAAAAAAATCATATCAAAGAAGACAATACTCAAGAGCTCTTTGTGGAGCGTCTTAGAGATAGGTTAATTTCTCTATTTAATTAGTCTGCTTGTACTGTTGATGTGAGATGTGCTGCACTTCATTGATGAGATTGTCTTTCTTTGTGTGTCCTGATGATGCTTGAATTGGCTGGTTTTTCAAGTAGTTTAGAGACTTAAGAATTTGTGTTTTTTTAGATTTTTCTATTTCATCATCCGCTCACTTTAATGAATCATCTTTTCCAAAATACTAATATCATCTAGCTTCATCTTACATCTTAAGTGGTTAGTTCTATACTAAAATATTTCAATATTAATTATTTAAACAGATAAAAAAAATAGGGTTTAAGAAATGACAAGATATACAAGAATTTTCCATTACAATAGGGTAGAAGTGGGAGGTCTTTCTAAAAGTTGAGAACAAACTCCGAGTATTCTTCCTCCTAAAGACAAACTTGGCTCGGCCAATTTATGTAGCTAATAATATAACTTGGGAAGGGAATAACGTTGGAACTAAGTTTTGGAAGTAAAGAAACCTTAGCTTTCTTGAGGAGGGCTGTGGGTCACTCTTTAAGAGTAGCCAATTCCGTCAATGTAATTGTAGATGTTATATTACAGTATTTGGTAGATTAAAAGTAAGTCCCGTATAAAGTAATAGGCTATTTAAAAAAATTGAGTACGAACACATGTTCTTTAAACTTTTCTTTGGTTCGACTGGAAGTGTGAGGACGAGCATTATCTCGTTGGAATAAAACTCCTTTTCGGTTGATCAAAGCACGATAATCCTCTGAAAACTTCGTGTACAATCTTTCCAATTGTTCACAGTACAGTTGAGAATTCATAGAGCATCCTTAAGGAACAAAATTGTGAAGAATTATACCTCCAAAATTCTGATAATACGCAAAATATTAAACGAGCTTAACGAATGCTCTAAAGGTATTATGTAGTAATGGTCATTATTAAGTTGGATTAAAATATTTACAGTCATTTGAAATCATGAATTGAAAAAAAAAAAAAAAAAGCCATTTTTTCATAAACACTACTGTGGCAAGCACATATTTATTAGTAGCTTGCTTAGTTTTGAGCCAGAGAGATACGTTTAATAAGTTGTTTAAATATACCTATCAAGTAACAGTTCGTTTATTTTTATAATTTCGTTTTATATAATGTTTTATTTCTATTTCAGACTTTTGACTGAGTCTAACATCCGGAACTGCTACAAAAACTCCATGCATTCCAATCCTCTCACTTACTTTTTTAATATACGATGCTAAATGATCGGCAATTTTTTTAAAAGTAAATGACAATAGTATTTGTCCATCTTTATTCTCTCAGTTCGCAGGTGTTCCTCAAGGTATCTATCATCTGTTCCATCCTTTATACAGTTTATACGTTTGATATTTCAATCCACCCTGATCCACATGAGTGTTATCAGTCGACAGCCAACCTTGTTGTTATATTCCAGACTCTTTAATAACATATCATGGAACTTTAAAATTATTCAAAAATATGTCGATCACTAAATAAATCCATCTAATAATGATTACAACTTTTCTATATCCCTGTGAAACAAATCTAATGTCTAGGAGAATCCGTCTTGATAAATAATTGACTTTGAATCAATTGATTTAATTTACAAACGCTCTGTACATCCAAATAATTACCAGTGACTCACATTAATTACTTTAATATATGTATTTTTGGCGTTCTACTTAGGGTTTACTCTAAACAATTAAATTCCTCTCTCATTAATTCTTCAAAATCCAAAGTTCTTTCATAAAATCCGCAATGCTCATTACTTTGTCACAAATAAAACCATTCCTTACGAACCTAATGCTTCATGTATCACCGATATGGCCCAAATCCTTCATCTTTCCTTTCATGACTAATATAATATTGAACGTTATATATCGAACCTACTAGATCCTCATCAATATCATATAATTTGCAGAATCGATTGAAAGAAAGATGACCTCTCATTTGAATATATTATTGTAGTACTACCAGGCACGAGCCCCCCAGACGGTTTTTTGTGTGCCTACTGGGAAGATTCCATTACTGTACATACTTCTAGGCAAATCACATGATCATAGTTGTTAAAATATATTAATAAAATAACAGAATGTATATGAGTGAAACTCTTGTCCATTTCTGTTGATTGGAATTGCGAAATTCGTTCGTTGTGTCTCTTTCAGGAACTTGCAAATGACAGAGATGATAATCAATAACTTGTTGTTGGTATTTATATCCTAAGGGTCTTTTTTCTATCGGCTGCATCACTAATTATATTACAACCTGCCGCGGTTAGGAAGAGATATACTTAGTTAATTTCTGAGGATAAGTCTTCGCCATTAGTGGCTAAGCTGGCGATAAAGAAATCCGACAGCTTATGCCTACATTAGGGAGAACTTCGGCTAAGCTTCTTGGGAGATTAAAGACATGACAGGGCGGATTATATTGAAGGATCGGCCCTTCTGGAAGTAGCGTCTCTTTTGTTGCCAGAGGGGGCCTTTACTACAAAGGATGTTCAGAAAGTAGACTTAATTAATTATCTGGATGGATACTTTGATTTCTAGCCCTAGTTCATCAGTAAATAGCTCTAATAGGAACTATATAGCCATTGAATTAGCAGTAATGTATCATTGTTGTTATTTTTATATAAAATTATAGAAGTATATGTATCTTATATTCAGTCTTGTGTCAAGTGTGATCGTATTAGTCCTGAAGAAGACCTAAAATGTGGGCCGAACGTCGGCTTACCAATGAACAGTTCTCCCTATATAAGCGAATTTTCTTTATCCTCACCCCCACCATTTTCGTGGATGAGTCAACCCATATTGTGGTATCCGCAACTTGTCGCTTCGAGTTGAGTTTTAACTGTTTATTCTTTTCATACGTCTCATCGTGAGGTTTAGTGAGGAAAAGAGAATGTTAATATAGGAAATTTGTATATTTCGATAATCATTTCAACAAGAAATAAAAGTTTCAACTATCATTTAAAAGTATAGATGAAAAATGTTTGTAACTATACCATTACAGCAACATTAGGAAACATGTCTTCCGTAGTAATGGCCCAAGAAGATAATACCCCCCTAAAAAACTGTTAAACCAAACAACGATAGCTGTCTTCAGCTTTGCTGATGAAAGTAGATTAATTTGAAAAGAGGGACAACTAAAAATTAGAAATTTCACATTAAAATCCATTTTTAAACGTAATCAGCTAATAATGAAGCACCTAATATTATTCTATATTAGATAGCATTATGGATTGAATAGTTATGAAACTTATTAAATTCTTAGTATAATATTTTATTTGTTTAGATTAATTTATTGATATTTACAACTGTGATAATATTACAACAAGTAAATTTGCTAATATGAACAAATGAAATGAAAAAAAAATACTTGTGGAGAAACTACCCATCGGCAGCATTCCAATAAAGTTGTATTGTAGAAGGTCTCGAGGCCACCTTCTTTTCAGACGCCTTGAGGGTTATCAGGAATAGTATAGGAAGCAAGTTGAGAGACTAGCGGATTCAAGTGTGTGTGGAGCTTGTCATGGAAGGATAGGCACCTAGTTTGGGCCAAATCAGCAACATATGGAATGTTAAGATCGTGATGGATGAGTTTATTTGTGACATAATTAGGAGCATTGAGGATTTTACGAAGGATTTTGAATTGTAAGGATTGGATACGAGGTGAATTGGATGGTTTGGTAAAACACCAAAGCTCAACTCCGTATTTCCAATTAGGTCTGATAACTGTCATGTAAATGTGTCTTTTTTAATTAATTGAGAGCTTAGAGCGTTTGTCCAGTAAAAGCAGTAACGTCGAGCATTTTCTTGTCTTTTCAGTCTTGTATGAGGATTCCAAGTGAGACGTTTGTCCAGATGAAGTCCTAAGTACAAAATAACAAACTACTTTTTCAATCAGTCATTCGATGTTACAATAAAAAGAAAACTAAAAGATTTAATAGGTAAAGATAAATGGAACGTATTTTTAGCCGTAAGAAAAATCACCGTTAATATAATTTAAACTTACAAGACAAGCTGATTTAGTGAATTAATATGTAATATATGGTAGCTCAGTAAGTGTCCTATCTACACATTGTAAGGTAAGTGTAATATATTATAATTTTACTTTGAAACAAAAAAAAATGTTCCCACTTCAATTCGAACAAATAAATTATTCCCATACAACATCTATACCCTGAATTTTACAATTTTAAGTTTTACTATCCCCAGAATACGGACTAAACCAATACCGATAAAACCTTGGTTCACATAAACATTGGATTAAGTTTATAAATATTTGAATTTTCTCACTTGTATGATTAGCCCAACTATTATTTGTTATTATTAATTACCTATTATTACTCGAAATTGAATCATTACACAGATTTATAGCACTATAGGATAGTTGTCTTTGATTTAATGTTATATGATTTTAAAAAATAGCTTATTATATAATGTAATAAAGACTAAAGGTTACAAAAACTACTTCGGAACTGTAATGACCTGAACAAACTCCTAAAATGAGTTTCAGTAGTGACTTATTTTAGCAATATCCGTGAACGGGTTAGTGGTTCAGTACATGGTAGAGAATGTACTGTAACGGTTCTGTAAGGGGGTGACTTGTCCTAGCTCACGCTCAACCGCCAGATTTTTCTTCCTTATTTTGGGTACCCACTTTTAGAATGTGGGGAAGCCTCAGGAAGATCCTATATCCTATATGATCCATCTCCACCTGTTAAAAAACTAAATATGTCCAAGTCACCCCCTTTCAGTATCGTTACAGTCTCTACCATGTACTGAACCCCAAACCCGTTCACGGGTATTGCTAAAATAAGTCACTACTGAAACTTATTTTAGGAGTTTGTTCAGGTCATTACAGTTCCGGAGTAGTTTTTGTAACCTTTAGTCCTTATTACATTATATAATAAGCTATTTTTTAAAATCATAAAAGTTTTGCTCGCAACGGGAATAGAACAATGGATTTCCGGCATGGCAACTCAGTGCTCTAACCCTGAGCCATTTCGCCCCATAATTATATATTATTATATCTATCTTTAAACTGATTAAACTTTAATCAAATAATACTTGTACTTGTTGATATGAAAGTCTTTAAAATAAGTTATGTTTTTACGTTGTACGTATTATTTACATGGTTTCAAGTACAACAGTTCTTTTAATATAAACCTTTTATATATTTGATAACATTTTTTTGTAATTTCATTGTTTTTATTTTTTCCAGGTAATGTCGCAGCTTCATTGAAATCAGGTAATCTCGATGATTTTGTTATATATGTATTTATGATCTTATTAAAAAATGATTAAACAGGAAATAATTTCTTAAAACATGAAAGCATCAGGGGTTTGATAAGCCTAAATAAAAAAACAATTACTGGATTTAATATAAACCTATAATAAATAATCAATCACGTTGTATTTAGGACATAAAGACCTACGATAGTACAATTGTTTGATCCGATCTCTACACTTGTTCCCACAGAGCCAAAGCATTCGATCGTCCCTTCCTCGCCCGCTCCACCACAGTGTGGAACTCAATCCCTCCTTTTATCCGCCATGCTTCTTCACTGGCTTCATTTAAATCCTTGCTTTTCCAACATCTCTTGACCTTCTAACAAGATGCTCTCTAAGCAGGTCAATCATTTGCTTAAATAAATTAGTATTAAATAATCGATTTCGTTGCTTACGCGGTGTTGTCTATTTTTCCCAAAGGAGATATAGACTAAATAAAGGCATTATTGCATGCTATCCCTATCATTTGTTTTATATAATAATTGTTGTTATTAATACATTTATTCTCTTACAATTGGTTTAAATCCTGCCAAGATTCGTACTTTTTAGTTATTTCCTTTCTCTTTTTATTTTTCTTATTTTGTTGTCACTTTTTAAATACTTCATGATCTGTATTATTATGTAGCTTTCTGGCCAGATAAATATTATGTTTATTTTTCTGTTCATGTTTGTTATGCTAATGGGACTTGGTCCCAGCAAAAAGTTATTTTCTATACTATTCTATTCTAATGTAAAGGAGATGGTTGGGGGGTGCAGTCAATAAGAACACCGAATAAGTGAAGTACTTATATTATGTGCCGACGTTTCGACCTACAGTGTAGGTCATCTTCAGGGCGAATGATGGGAAGCGTGGCCGTTACAGATCGCGGCTAGAGTGTACTCTCTAGTCGTTAAGTACACTCTAGCCGCGATCTGTAACGGCCACGCTTCCCATCATTCGCCCTGAAGATGACCTACACTGTAGGTCGAAACGTCGGCACATAATATAAGTACTTCACTTATTCGGTGTTCTTATTGACTGCACCCCCCAACCATCTCCTTTACATAAGATCATCCAGTCAACCATTTTCATCTCATATTCTATTCTAAATTAAATCTATATGATAATCCGAAAAAAATGTGGATGAAACTTAAACCTACGGATAAATATTAAGAAAAACGTGATAGTCTACAATTCCTCCAAGAAGATAAAATACTAAATGCATATTTTTTTCTGGAATAAATATTCCTAGAATAAAAAAAATACGTTAAGATGATTATATCAGGACTTGAAGGAACACACGTTCATATAATAAATTATTTAAAAACCCTTGGATCATGAAGAACGGACTTGATTATATTTTCATTTTTTCCCTGTATTCCAGCGGAAGTGGCGGTTTCACATTTCAGCAGCTCGTTCCCCCTCCCCCTCCTCCCCACCAGGCGTCACGTTTCCGTCAAATTGATTTATGTTAATGCTTCGGATCCCATTAGGCCCTGAAATTGGAGCCAAAAAAGCAAATAGTCCTTTAGCATAATACGTTTTTGCTTCGTAACAAGTTGATGGGCTCCTGTTTGTCTGCCTTGTCTGGCCTTGTAATAACGAACAATGCAATTTCGTTCGTTCATTTCATGTTCTGCATCAAGATTTTTTTTACTTAATCATATAGCTTGAAATTAAAATTTTAAAATATTAAAAACTATAAGTACTCTATTTCTATTAACCAATTTTGTAACAGAACATTTGTTCAACCATATTCAGGAACAGTAGATCTAGAACGCCCAGCATTTCGTCTTCTGGAGGATAGGAAATAGGAACGACGAAGAAGTCTCAACCAACCCAATGGCTTAAAGATTTAGCATGAGCATACAATATTAAAAGCACATCTAAGAATGCCAAAAGACAGTCGTGCTTAGAGGCAGAGAAGAATGGTGGGAACGGGGTAGGTCAGTGGTGGAGCGCTCCGGGACAGTGTCGAAGATTCGGGTTCAAATCCGGCTATAAAGATAATTTATAAAATTTGTTAACAACAGAGGATGGATGCTTTGGCTCCACCCAGCCTCTATAAAGTAGGCACTCAAAATATGGGGGTATCTTGCGGTTGAGTGCAATAATCCCCCAGAATAGGGGGATACCTTGCGGTACCCTTGGATTATTCCCCGCACAGTTGCTGTCCTTGAATTAGTACAGTCTCTACTACATACTAAAACTAAGACCCTTCATGGGTTGCAGTGGTAGAGGATTTTTTTCTTGTAAAGATAATTCTGTAAGAACGCCTCTCGGGTTACATAAATCTGGTCACCATGAATTTCTCCATTACTCTAAAAAATATATTACAAATATAAATCAATAATTTCAAAATTTTCATCTTTATAGTTTAGGCTTACTGCTAGTAGAAATAAACTTTTTTGGGATGCCATTTGAGTTACATAACACCCCACTAAAGTTTCATAGAGCTGTGGCAATGATCTTTAATATACTCTATGGCATAATCATATGACATAACTAGCTTATGCCCGCAGCTTCGCTCGCGTGAAATTTGGTCTGCCACATAAAGTTTCGTGAAATATAATTTAAAATAAATCATTTAATTATTTTTTAAAAATATAAGTTACTCGTACATCCAAAATTTCAGATGTCAAACTTCAAAACTGACGGATTCTATTCAACCTTTGAACGCCTATTATATTAAAGTGGAATTATCCACATTTCTTTCTTAAACTACACAAAGAACCTATCTACAAATTTCAAGATGCTAAGTTCCTGATTTGCCTTTAATTATGTACTATAACGGGGGGAGGGGGCACATGCCCCCGTACTCCCACATAAATCTGCCCTTGCTGTAGCCTATGATGTATAACCTAATTTAAAAAATAATTTTCATCCAAATCCGTCTAGTAGTTTTTGCGTGAAAGAGAGACAAACATACAAACTTTCACATTTATAATATTAGTAAGATTATCTTCAAAGGTTAATAAACAGATTTCATATCTAAAATTAATAAATATTATTTTTTGATTTTTGTGATTTAATTACAATTACAGTTTTTCACAAGATGGGAACAAACATAGTTAAAAAAGTGATCGTTAAATTTGATGTGATCATTTGTGAATATTCTTTATTACGAAAAAACAATAAAGGTATGCTGATTTGGAGGTCGAGGTAACCTTTTGAAAGGATAACAGGTATACATTTATTTGTCGTCTTATATCTCTAACATAAAGGATGTTCATATATTATTTCTTGAAAATTTAAATCCTTTCTCAAATAATAAAGATAATATATCCAAATATACATTACATCCAAAAGTTTTGAGTTAATTTCCGATAAAATAATAATAATCGAGCGATGATTACTCAACGTTTCATTAACGTTTAAAAAGTAGCACATATTTTCTTCTTTTTTTTTTTAGTTTTTTTACTGAAGTTTCTATTTTTTTTTTTATTATCGTCGCACAAAAATTAGATGTGTAAAGGAAAAATCAAGGAATAAATTAAACTACTACAATATAATAACATTTTCCATCGTTCAATTAAATATCACCTAGTTAGAAATAAACGCTTTCCGGATCTTACAGACATCCGTAAGAAGCTAATCGTTTCCCAAAGGTCCTCAATGGGATCGTTAAAGAGGGAGAGAAAAAAAAAAAGAAGAAAGAATAAAGGGGAAAAAAAGAGTCAGACAAAATCCGAGAACACTGGCTCGTTCTGTCGGAATTCATTATCGTAAATTTAATCAGAGGACAGTATGCAAATTGAAATCAAATATTGGAAAACAGGTTCTGCCATTGGGCTGTGAGAGAAAAGAAAATTGAGTTGCGATCGAAATTGAAAAGGAGCCGTTCTAATTGGATGGACAATCGGGACGAGGCTAATTGAAATCGAGGCTGGGGCTCTTTGTAGCCGTCCGATGAATAATTATTTACCGCGGCCAACTATTCCCCTTCCCAACGGGTAAATAAATCCTGGTATTTACCTGAATAACTCAAACAACGGAATAACTCTATAACTGATCGCTATAGTCAGCTCTGGGTGCTCAGGTCTGACCTTTATAGGTAACTCAGTTAGGTTTAGTCTGTGTCCTCTTGTCAAGTGTACTTTAGATTATAAATAACCAAATTGTTCCATTATACTATCATATATAATGTTATGTATGAAACTATTTAGAATGCTAAGAATATTTAAATACACCTCTGAAGGGGTAGTGAGTCGGTGTGCCAAGGTATCTCTGGTTACTCAAAAATCTCTCAGGGTCTGTTCCTGATAAATAGGACATGGTACGGTTGTAGGTAAGACGGATGAAGGACAAGATACCTAACGAAGGAAGTTTCAGAAGAAAGCTCTCACATAAAACGAAAAGTGCATGTTGTAAGTAGAAACATATTTTAGCAACTATGATTAAAACAATTTTATCAGGTGTAAAAGGATTTTACAAAGCAACCCTCAGTATACCAACTATGTCCACTTTTATAAAATAGAGGAATACATTTTTTTTTAATCAATAATGATACAGTATTACTGTATCTCAATTGTGATGATCTAAGGGTAGCATAAGGTATTACTATTTCATTAATTAATTAGATCAATGGGTCTTAACTTTTTCTTTGATCATTATTTGGGCATGTGTGGGCTGGATAGCATTTTATATATATATATATATATATATATATATATATATATATATATATATATATATATATATATATATATATATATATATATATATATGAATGAATGAATGAATGGATATGTTAATTTTTATTATTTTAATAATTCCTGTAAATTTTTTTGTAATAAAAGGCTTTATTCATATTTTACTACAGATACTATGTACAATATTTATAACTTTTATAATACATATGAACTTTTTTTTTTCTTGTTAATTTATGTAGGCCTTCCCCTTAGGGAGTGATATATATATATATATATATATATATATATATATATATATATATATATATATATATGTTAAACAGGATTATGTCATCAAGTATTTTTTGCAATTTGGTACCAAAAACCAATAAATGTGGAATAATATTTTATCAGACTGGCAACGTTGGTTTTAGAGTTGTTACAAAGAGGGTTTAGAGGTTAAATTGGTTACATTACACGCGCAATTACTTGATGGGATGTATCAGGTTGTATTGATGTGTTAAGTAGTCAAATAAGGAAAACAACCTGATTCAATTTTTGTGTATTAAACATTAATAATCTGTTTAGGTATTCTTTAAATTATTTATATTTTTCAGTACATCATATAAAATATAAAAATGTATTATTTTTATAAACAAAAAAACAAATCGTACAAATGGGAAAATATATATTTATGATAATATCTTTAGGATGTTTCAGAAACTTTTTCAATAAAAATGCGTACATTCATCATTTGTTTAACCCATTTCTTCGATTTTATAGTAAAGCTTTTTGCATATGTAGGTACAAATAAATGGAGTTTAATATCAGCGGATTTATAGAATGTGTGCGAATATATCTTTAGTACCATGGGATATTTCATTTGTTTATTGTAAACTATCAAATATTTGTCTAATACAGGATACTCCACTAGTCCTTTCTCTGTCCTACTCTCTGTTACCTGGACACCCTATCAGACGATTAAAAAGACAATAGCGTTGAGAATAGAAAATATTAATCAATAAAAAAATACATATTTCTGCAAAATCGGGGAGAAAAAAACATTGAATCGAATTTGCTGGATGTGATACTGCGTAGGAGCAAGTTCAAGATAAAATAATAAATTTTTATTAAAATTAATAACAACATTTTACTGATCATACTTGATATAATTTTAATTTTCTATAAATAAAAATGGTCATTATTCTAGTAATAAAACGTCTTTTGAAATAACGATACAATCCTTTAAATTGTTCTATATCACAGTGTTTATAGCGGGGCTTTGTAAACCACATTTCGTTTCGACGGTTCTAGTTTTATGACTTCCGTCGTATAGTAAACCCCCGCGATATTCGCTTCCTAAAGACTTATATGGCCCTTTACCACTTTTATAACTGCGGTAAAAAAGGTTGGGCTTGATGATCCTGGAGGAAAAAGGGATCCTGGAAAGCTTTATTAAGGAGCGTATCTTGGAGTGATTCGTTTCCTGCGCCTTGGGAACGCAATGGAGAGTAGGTCCATTAAGCACATGCGGACTTCTCTGACTGGAATAAGCAAGTAGTCGAGAACAGCTGTCATATCAATTCTAGATTTTCTTATTGCTGGAGAATTTATTATAGTTATCCTTTAGAGTGAATTAGAGTTTCGCCATGTATCTATCGTCACATGCAGCACATCTGGGATAGCTCGCTAGGCTCCTGAGAATATCAAAAAGATCTACTCCTGGTTATTAGCCGAAAGCACTTAGGGTGCAATATCCGACTCCGGGGAACAGATGGAGTACTTCCTCGATGAGACGTGGTGTAATTAGCGCCTTGGCCACAAATTACACCACAAACCCTCCAGTATAATAGCGCTACGCCTCTTGTCTTGAATAATGTGTTATCCGAATGTAATGTAGTTTTAGGACTGTAGAAAATTAGAAATATTCTTCCTATTTTAGCTTAATAATCTAATTTGATAACTTATTACATGCAATATCTAATAGTGATATTGCATATAATCTAAAATTTATCTCCAAATTTATTTTTAAAAAAACATTGTTATCAGTTAATGGTAAAACTATATCGGTAAAACATGCAAGAGTGAAGGATATTTGTTCAAGATCACTTTCAGCGTCCAGGTTTTTCCTCCAAGGGGTTTATACAGAGGGCCTAAATATATAACAATATTCAATCAAACTATATACAACATAAAGTAATGAACTGTACCGTTACCTCTATAGTCAGTTGATTTTTTATAAGGATACAACCCACTAAAGAAAATATGTGCTTATAAATTATGTGAAAACGTATGTATCAAGCTATGATAAATATAATTAGAATTGATGTCTTCATTATTTAATAATTTAAACTTATTTTGAAACATCGTAACAATTTACATCAATACATATACCCCCCCTCCCCGCCAAAGAAGTATATATATATATTCAACTCAATTTTTAAATGTCATTTATATTCCTAGAAATTATTGAATCCATAGAATACCCTTATTAGACAAATGTAGAACATCTAAGTCCACTGATTTCAAGTTAGGTGGATAATATTCACAGAAACCTTAGCTAATTAGTTCATTGTCATAGCTCCACTTTATCAGGGCCGTTAGGCTAGTTAGGGTTCCCTTGCATTAAAACAGAGCCCTCTGTTTACTTGGTTCCGAATCACAAGTGGATTACGTTTCCCTAAGGTTTCATTAGCACAATTCTCCGTATCTAGGCCCATGAATAGGGTCATGCGTTGGTGCAGAAAACCGTAAACTGGAACAATAGCAGGATATGAGACAAGTCTTACCTACTCATTAAGTGTCCGCTAATATATTTCGGTAGTTTACAAAATAGATAGGTCATTATCGAGAAGCTGATTGATTCCTCAATTCTTATAATATTTTTCTAGTTAAAAACAATATCTTTATACGTATAACGACCAATCTCGAAACTCTTCAAATACGGAATTGAATTTGGAGATCCAAAAAACATAATTCTTCCCTTATTCATCACTTATAATAATAATAAGAATCAGTGAAAGCGAATGGTCGATTCCAACACCAACTTGCAAACTTCCGCCCATGGGCCACTGACTCAAACCCAAATCCACCAAATCTCTCTTAACACAATCATACCACCTACGCCTCGGTTTTACATTCAGATATTTACTATTCGGCACAATGCTTATTAACTTTTTAAGAGCTCACAAATTTTTACAAGCTCATCTTAATATTCGTGACGATATGATATTACTTCAATAACATTAACCAGGTCTTGGCTCCACAGTCCCGTCTTGTGTAGTCTCCTAAATTCTCTAATCTTCTCATCTTGTTTTTTTTCTTATTCAAATTAAGTTATTAAATAAATTAAATTATTCACATTTATTATGAATTTTTTCAAAGCAGCGTTGATGTTCCTTATGATGTCACAAATAAAAGTATCAATCAAATCAAATACTGAACAAAAAAAAAATTGTTCGGCATTCAGTTTTAAAAATTGAAGTTTGAATAATTGAGTTATGCCATTTATATTAAATTAAATATAAATCCGGATAAACTTTTATCACTTGAAATAAAGAGATTTTGTTGATTATCACCCCTCTATCCAAGCCAAGACTGCTATGCTGTAGCAAACACATACACATTCACACACCTATATATATATATATATATATATATATATATATATATATATATAAGTTATAAGTTAGGATTAGACTGAACACGTACAGTAAAAAAAAAGGGAAAAAGGCATAGAGACACTCGCGCTGATAGTAAACGACTAACTTTATTTCCAACTAGCTACAGTATTTATAGATACGTTAGTTTACATACGATAAAAGAAAGATAACTTAATCCTAAACATAAACACAAATAGTAATCCTTCCAATATTGGCATAACTGCCCCCCTCCAGTTCCTTCGACAGGAGGAACTATACAAAAAAAAAAACAACAAAATAAAAAAAAATAATAATAATAAAACAGAACTACAAGATACAAAGGAAACTCTACAAAAAGAAAAGAAAAATCTTAATATTAAATACAGAACATGTTACAGCAAATGAACAACATCTGATATTAGAAAGTTTACACCAGTATACAATATAATAGACTTGCAAAGCACAGAAGAATGAGGATCACACACACACAACCTTTCTCACTCCTGAACGTCGCACTCTGACTGTGAATTTGACTTGAGGTGAGGTACCCTTAATTCCTCGAGATGAACTGTCCGCAGTTTGAAGGGATAATCGACAGCGCGAATCGTGAACAAATTGTGTGTTCACGGATCGTAAGGGGTTCTTCATATCGTGCACCTTATCTTCATATATATAACACCGTCCCCAATGCTAGCGGCCCCTTCCTAAATACAGACCGACCTCTGATTGGCCTTGGCGATTCTCATTTGTTTTCCGTGAACCACTAACCGTAGTCCAACGCTTTTTCTGTAACTCGCACAGTCGGCGGATCTCCGTGCTCAACCCAGTATGATTGATCGTAAGCAAATCCCCCCGGTCTCGGCGTTGTCGTCCGAAAACAATTTCTACAGGTGTCAATCCTGTTGCCGTATGGATAGTATTATTATATGCAATAATAGCGCGCGGCATTGCTGTGTACGAGTCCAAGTTAGGGCCTAGTTTCAGTAACCGGAGATGTTCCCCCAAGGTGTTGTGCGTTCCACGGCGCCCCTGCCGGTGAGGAGTGTTCAAACGCCAATTAATCCCCAGCCCCTTGCTCTCGTCACGAATTAACGCATTATTGAACTCTCTTCCCCCATCGGACACAATTTCCTCAGGCACCCCGTAGAACGCACACCATTGTACTATCGCTTCCCAAATTGCCCCTGGTGTCTTCTCCGCAACCGGATACGCCATTGCTAGTATACTGAAAGTGTCGATCATGGTCACCCAAGATTGCCCTTCACTCGTATATAGGTCTGCCTGTATCGATCGGAGAGGTTCAATAGACATTGGAGTAAATACTTGTTCTCCTATAGGGGGTTGACGGTCATACTTAGCCCGCTGACATACTGAGCACCGCGCGATGTATTCCCTAACAGTGTGCCCCATCTTCCGCCAGAAGTACAACATTTTCAACGCTCTCAACGTTTCCTCTACCACCCGGTGATTAGTTTTTCCCTCGTGATGATCGGCCAAGATTTGCTGTTGAGCCGCAGCGGTAGTGATCGTCTCCACCTGTCGTAAGCAGCGAATGATCGGTGCTCTCCACTCCAATCCTTTCCTGACGCCACAATCGCTGTAACTTGTCCAAAATAACGCGGTTCCCCACGTAGATATGCATGGCACGACCAGGGATACTGAACTCCTGAAAGACCCGTTCCAGTTCGACCTCATCCGTTGTCGCGGGCATGCACACTAAAAAGCCCCTCGTACTAACTAGCCTGAGTCTCAATCCCTCGGCCCTGTTTCGTTCGAAGAATCAACTGGCGTTTCTTGTCATTTATGATCACATCGGACTCGGGGAGGTCCGCCGGACGCTCAGCAGATACCGCACTGTCCTCGGAAACTTGCCGCACTAAGGGGATTTCCGGGCCGCTTTCCGCCCAATCCCGCAGATAGCGTAACGCGAACGGTTCGGCGGGTGTCGTTTCATCCTCCACCGCATTGATCACCAACGCCCTCGATAGCCAATCTGCGACTGCATTTTCCGCGCCTTTCTTGTGGACCACTTGAAAATCGTAGACCGCTAGCCGCTCTTTCCATCGGGAAATCCGCGCTGAGGACTCCTTTAAAGTTCCCAAGTGGATCAACAGTTTGTGATCGGTAAATAGGTCAAATCGACGCCCATAGATGTAAGGCCGAAAATGTTCGACAGCCCAGACCACTGCTAATAGTTCTCGCTCAATCGCGCTATAACGCCGCTGGGCGTCCTGTAACTTGCGACTCGCGAACGCCAATGGCTTTTCCCCACCCTCGAAGTTTTGGGATAACACGGCACCGATCGCAACCTCACTAGCATCCGTCGTGACTTTAAATGTTCTTCGGAAATCGGGGAATGCCAATAATGGTCCTGTGGTTAAGATCTCCTTGCATCTTTCGAAGCTGGCCAGTTGTTCCGACCCTAACTTAAACCGTTTGCCCTTCCTAAGGATGTCCGTTAAGGGGTGCGTCAGTTCCGCTATATTTGGAGTAAATTTCCGATAATAATTGATCATCCCCAAAAATCTACGGACCTCACGAACGTTAGTAGGTAGTGGTGCCTCTTGGATCGCCCTGATTCTAGCAGGATCTGGTTGTACCCCTTCCCGCGAAACGATGTGGCCTAAAAATTTGATTTCCCTCAAACCGAATTGTGACTTGTCTTTAGACAGTTTGAGGCCAAACTCTCGCACCCTATCCATGACCTGAGCGAGGTGCTGCACATGATCTTCCTCGTTTCTGCTAAAAACGATGAGGTCATCCATATACACCTGGGAAAAGTGTTCCCCTAATCCCCTCTGAAACTCGTCCATCAACCGCTGGAACGTGAGAGGCGCCCCCTTCAACCCGAACGGCATCCGGACGAATTCGAAATGACCTCTTTCCCACGAGAACGCGGTTTTTGGAATGTCCGCCTCAGCCATTCTGACTTGGTGGTACCCACTCTTCAAATCCAAAGTGCTGAATATAGTGGCACCCGATAGACGGTCTAATATATCGTCAATGCGCGGGAGGGGATAACGCTCATCCTTTGTCGCCTCATTCAACTTTCTGAAGTCAACAACGACCCGATATTGTTTGGAGGCCCCGCCTTTCTTTTCCACTACCCACAAAGGACTATTAAAAGGAGAGCTGCTGTGTCGAATAATTCCTTGGCGAAGAAGTTCTCCCAACTGCTCCCGTATGATATCTCGCAATACCTGAGGGTAACGCCTATCCTTGACATATATTGGGGTTTCCTGCTTCAGCGCAATGCTGTGCTCGGTTCTTCCCGTAGTCGGCGAGAATTCCCCCTCTCTATAGAACAAGTCTACATTCCTCTGGAGAGCCCGTTCTATCCCGTTTGTGCAATACTCCGCAGCCCCAATTTCCATATTCGAACGCTTAACAGAAAGGGGTTTGTATTCACGGTCACCTATCCGATATCGCCAAATCCTTCGGCTTACGCTCATTATTAGCCCCGCCTCTCGTAAAACATCACACCCTATAATGAGGTCGTACCCCGGTATTAGTTTATCGACCACATGTATGTTAATTTCTGTTTCCGTCCCTGCCAACTCTTTCAAGTTAAACAATACTTCTCCCAACGTTTTACACGACCCGCTCACCGTGGTTATTGTGCAACTACTACTACTGTCGCTTCCGTCCCCAAATACCCATTTGAATCGCTCCCTGTCGACTAATCAACGAATTGGTACTTCCCGTATCGACAAGAAATTTTACCCCCGACAACTCTAACATCGCCACGGGCAACGTTGTCCATAATTCCCTCGCAACGCTATTATTAACAAAAATCTCTCTGTGTTGGTTGCCCCCCCAATTACCGCACCCTCATTCTGCTCGCGATTGTCTCGGGAATGTGTCCGCCCCAGTGCCTCCGCTTTTTCCACGTTTTTTCCCTTCTTACCTCCTGGTCTCCTCACCGTCAGAATGCTGCGCTCAGACCTTACACTTCCTTCTTCAGATGAGTCACTGCTGGAGTCGTGTCCTCCAATCCTCCTGGAATTCGGCTGACCTCTCCATCTCTGATTGTTGACCTCCATTGGTTCGTACTGCTGGTCCTTCCTGTTCGCCCTAGGATTACGTCTCGGGCATTCCCTGGCAACGTGCCCTCTCCTCCCACACTCTTAGCACCTTATGAGATTGCATTGAGCTGCTATGTGTCCGCTTTTATTACATTCGTAGCAGCGGCGTTCCTGCTTCCTCCTCATGCCTTCCAGTCGTTTGTCTCTGAAACGCCCTGTTGTCGTGGCCCTATTAGATGTTCTCCTCGGACTCTTCCTGGGTGATTTTACCTCCGTCCATTCTAACTCTGCTCTCTCGGGCCGCGCTTTATTTTGTTCGTATGTATCGATAATCTCGTGAGCGCATTCCACGAAGTCACGATCCCGGGGTAATGAGCCCGGACGATCCAAGTAGTGGTTCAGCTGCACCTTTAAAATTCCTCGGATGAATGTCATTCGTTGATTCTCTTCAGCTTGACCCACTGACTCCACCATCTTTTCCACCAACCTATTATACAGCACGAGGAGTTTCTCAGCGAATTCTCCCTCCGATTGGTCTCGCTTCCTGCTCTCTTTTAGCATGTAGAAGATATCTTCTTCGGGAATCCACCTTCCTCCGCCATATAACTTTTTTAGGCGGGCCTTCAGCACCTCCCATGGATGTGTTGTATCTCCCTGGATTGTATTAAGGATGCGCCTCGAGATACGTCCTACGAGCGCTGCCTCTAAGAGCGTTACATCTGACTCCCGAAGCGTGCCATTTTCTTTTCTTGCCGCTATAAGTCCTTGGATCTGATCTGACCCTTTTATAAAATGGTCCAGATCTCCTATGACTCCAGTAAAGGGTTCAAGTTGGCTGATCACTTCGTGAATGAAAGCCGAACTTTGTAACCGGATTTTCACTAGTAACAAACTGGGCCGTTTCTGTTGCTTTCTTCAGTTGTTCTTCCAAACCTGCTCTCTCTACAGCTGCCTGTGCTAGCTGGTATTTCAGTTTCTTCAATTCTTCTGATTGAGTCATACTGCCGACTTCCAGGTTGAAAAAACACTAACAATAACGTTTACGCCCGAACCACGTGTACGTATAAAAAGGGTCCCGGGTTTCGGCACCAGTTAGGATTAGACTGAACACGTACAGTAAAAAAAAAGGGAAAAAGGCATAGAGACACTCGCGCTGATAGTAAAAGACTAACTTTATTTCCAACTAGCTACAGTATTTATAGATACATTAGTTTACATACGATAAAAGAAAGATAACTTAATCCTAAACATAAACACAAATAGTAATCCTTCCAATATTGGCATAACTTATATATATATAAGTAAATAAATATATAATAATAATATATAATTTATAATAATAATATATAATATATATAATAATATATATAATAATATATATATATATATATATATATATATATATATATATATATATATATATATATATATATATATATATATATATATATATATATTATTAGTCCTTATTCATACGTCTTATCATTAAAAGATAATATCGATATTCAATATATCGAAATATCTGTTTCTAAAACTATAGTAATGGTATTGTTATTGTATGAGTAATCTATTGCTTCTCAGACCTGATGTCGGTCTATTAGTTGCGCCGAAAACTTGTCAAATTATAAACACGTTACACTTATTTATGTGAATAATTTGATTGATTGCGCCCCTGACCATGTTAGAAGTTAGTCATTATACCCACAGTAAACCTATTTCACATTGTAAGTAATAATATTTTACTTTTTTCTGTTTAGTAACAACTCTCTTTTGTAAATCTTACCTTTGCATACTATTTTTATATTTCCATCCAAACTCGGAACATCCTGGCCCGGCGGAGGTGGTGGATAGAAGAGAGCATTGTGGCTGTGCAGGGAACTGTGTCCTTGCGCGTGCATATTTCCTGCCAGGTAATTCAATTTCCCCCTTCTACTCCCAACAGAGAGTGCTAGGTGCCCCCCATATCTATGGAAATGCCTTTTTACGTTTTACGGTGGATGGAATTTATTCTGTACCGGCGGGTTACAGGAGAAGGGGACAAAAAATTCTTTTATATCAATCTTTTTTTCCTTTTTTTTTTTTGCGGACGAAATTTCATTTGATTGTAGTGCAAATACTCCTCCTCTCGGATATTTTTTTAGGAAATTGAATTTTGTTATTAGATGTCGCTTGAACGCCCGCGAATCTTTCTTCCAAAGAATTTATTAAAACACTGTCCTCGTCACACCCAGGTTTTATACATCTTAGTAATGATACTTTCGCATTATCGCGACTGAATTTTGAGAGGGCTTGAAAATGATGAAAGAACTACATATTAAAATTAGAATTTTTATACACTCAATTACTATTTCTATACGATCCAAAATTACTGAAATAATCTTATCCATAGTTGCATATGGCAACAATATTCATATCATAATACTATTAGTCCTCTCTTTCCTGACCCTATATAAATGCAGAGAACGCAATTATCTATGTTCATCATCAATAAATTTTGAGACAAAAATTAGTCAGCACTAATTCTCCATAACTCTGAAAATTAAATTGGAGCTATTACTTTGAAACATAGCCTGTTTATAATTTACGTTTACTGTTTGTAAAATAAAATATCTTGGAAGACCATTTGGGTTACGTAACACCCCGTATATTTTTCAAAGTGTTGTGGCAATGGTTATAACATGGATTTCCAACAAAATCATCTGTTCTTCTTGAAAATATTTGGACAATAAAGATGGTCACGATGAATTCTCAATTACTCCAAAAATTATATCACACTTAGTAATCAAAGCCATAAAACTTTTCATTTTAAAGTTAAGTTTACTGTTCGTGGAAATAAACATTTTAAAGTGCCATTTGGATTACATAACACCTTATATATGTTCCAGAGAGCTATGACAATGGTCAATGTTTGTCTCTAAATATGCGAAGAGTAAAGGGAAATATATTACTGCTATAATTCAATTCAACGAAATTTATTATCTTTATATCTTATGTTTGGAACTAGTTAGAAATACATTTTGTTGGCATTTAATTCAGGTAACGTGACATAATTTCCCGCCTATGTTTTGGAATATACTCTCAAAATTCTATAACATATCAAATATTACATATTTAATTAAAATATATTTTTTTTTGTTTACTTATATTGTTTGATTATTAGGTGAAGTAATATTAATGCCATTATACATGCATGTTTGGTTACTGTTTTATTTACACACATATGCTTGATCGGTTTATTATTTAATATGACTTAAGTAATGATGTCCAAAAAAAGTCACAATGACTAAGAAAAGTTATTTTTTACATTTTATTCTACGACATCGGTTTATTGTTTGTTAAATTTGCAATCTTCAAAACTAATTTTTTTTAAGTCAATAGTTAGCAGATATCAAACAAAATGAAAAATAAGTTCAAATTTTCCCTTTTAATGAAGAGCTAGTAGAATGATATAACTCAATAAATCTTTTAGTAACGCTATTTCTTTTCTCTTAAGAAAATTATCCATGTAAAGTTATTCAGAATAGAAAAAATAATTAGCCCGGACCCAAGAAGATGAAATATTGCTCTTGGGAGCGCTAAAACTGAAATAAAACATACATAATTCTCTCGCAAAGGAGTGGCTAAAATCCAAAATAAACTGAGCTTTTATTTTTTTATTTATTTTTTTTTTTACGACTGATGCTGACAACATAGCGTGAGGGAAGTGTGTATAATTGCAACTCTATCCCAAGAGTGGAATTAAAATTTTCCTTGAAAAGTAATAGTAATTTACATATATCTTCTTGATGGTCAATTTTCAAAATCATCCATCATATTTTAATCATATATTTGTATAAATATAATTCTATTATAATATATAAATCCCTTCTTTTACAAAGGTTTAGGTGGTTGAGTTACAGGGATTTATTTTAATAAATAAGGATCCCTTCACATGAGATAAAATAACATTATTTATTTATTAATTACCTGGTAATACTACATTTTTTTTCAAAATATTTTTAACAAGAAGTAAAAACCTTTTGGAGCTAAGAGGGGAACTACGAGGGCGGATTGGTTGGGGTTCAAAGTTAGTTGCTTCTTGAACCAGTGCCTTCTTCCTTTGTTATTTCTTTTCTACTGCACTAGCCAGAAATTGGCTTTACTTCGTTTTATCTCAAACTCCTTTAAACTTTTCCCAGAAGCAGAAACAATTTCAGTTCTTATTCTCTCTGTATTTTTTCTTTATATTTAGCGCTGTTCATAAATATAGGACTATAAATATATGAAAGCTACACATGACACACATGAGATGCTTAAAAATAAAATGATCAGAAAACTAATTTACGTAACTAATTATATTATTGAAACATTTATAACGAATTTTTAGTTAGTAAAAGCTAAGATAGATATAAATTTTAAAATTATAAAAGAGTGATTTAAAAGTTTTTGGAGAATACAGTAAAAATATAAATTATACATTATATTATATTTACATCTGTTTGATTATTATATTGTTGATGTTAAAACTAAATATTTAAAAAGATCTAATAAACTGTTCCAAATAAAGACCTCGTTATTACAAATGCAACGCATGTAATCTGGGAATTAAAAAAAATCAATCCGTATTTTAAAATAAATTTCGTTCTTTGTCCACTTTATTCACATATATAACATCAATATGGAAATTTGAGTATCGAAAACCGCTGTTTGAGGCAATATAAACCCCCTTCATTTTATGAAAGTAAAAAAAAAACGCTATTAGAATAGAAGAGAATAGATAAATGACTTTATTCTGGGATCAAGTCAGTAAAATTTAATAAAATCTTATTCAATATTACATTGAATTACTGTTATTTCAGTACAATTGAAACATAAGCGGTTAATACGGCCATTTATTTCAATTTATTTATTCATTTATTTATTTATTTTCAAATATGGCTTTGTCAAAGTAAAAAAGGCTTAAATTAAATTGAATATAAAGTCACATTTTTACTTAAAGTTGAATATTACTTAATAATATATATCTGAAAAAGTATTGGGCGACAATGTATCGATTTCCAAGAAACTTTCTTTAAAAAAACTAGTGGCTTATAAATGTTTATACTTACTGTAATTTTTTTTACCAGGGTAGTCGATTGACTACTCAGAGAGGACAGTATATAGAGACGTTTTTTTATTGAAGGATGGGACAGTACGCTTACAGTAGTTATTCGGTGTGAAAAATAAGTGCTGCTTTTTTTTTCTCATACTGGCCAGGAAAATCATTTAATTCGCTAATTGGTGATTCGAAATATATTTTATTTTTTATTTTTAAAGTTCCCTCTTGCATTTTCATTTAAAATCTTTCTAACTCAGAGCATCTGAAACGTATCATTGATATAATATATTTTTTCTCTTTGTATATCCTTTTGCAATGATGATAAATGATAATCATATAACAGTAAGAATAACTACACAGCTGGTGCTAAAATACATAGTATATTTCTTCAATACGATTCAGCCACTATGCTCTAAGTCTGTTTTATTTGTTATTTCCTTTTCTTCCATATCTTCTTCATTCTCTCCCCGTGTTTTGGGTTTCTCTCCTGCGTCCAGACTGACTCCGTTTTTTGTATTCAATCTTTCCTGAAAATTCGGTACTTTCTGATGTGCAAGCCTAAGGGAAGAACGTCCTTCCCCGGAGGGACGTCGAGCTCTTCGATGTCCTTTTTCAGTCTCCTTAATCCACATATTGGTTGCATTCAGATTTTTTAAGATACGTGAATATGCTTTTTTCATTCTGCTCGGATCCATCCTTTGTAGATAGAACTGAATTCTGAGTTATCTCATTGCATCTGTAATTTTCTCTATGAGCGTGTAGAAATCCTGGTTGTGGCGTCATCTATAATAGTGCACTTCTTTAATCCGTGTGAAAATTTGTCTCAATCTCTTTCTCTACGTGAGTTCTATATCACGTATCAATATTTTCTTATTCAGGAACAAGCATTCTGTCGCATACGGTGCCCCTGAATGGTTTAATGTTGAGTATTGTCTAAGCTTAAGGGATAGGATTTATTGTTGTAAATATCTTTGGTAAGGTGAAAGAATGCTGTCATCTTATTAACTCTTGATTCAATGGCTTCTTTTTCTAATATATTTCGTTAAGTTATTTCTCATAGTAAGCATTTATGTTTTCTACTTTCTTCTGTTCTTTAATTCCAAAGCTTCAGTTGTATTGGAGCCTACCTCTGGTATTTATTACGCCGTCATGATATTACCGGAGCTTGGGATCGGGTAACAATAGTTCGAGGCCGATCGGATATAAGCTAGCTTTTATCGAGATCTGATGGTCCGAGCACGGGGATTGTAACCTCGCTGTAATCCCTTTAGATCCTTTTTGATTTTAGGCATCTAGAGTGGGCTTGTAGTGGTGTAAGTAATACGATTAGAATGGATGGGTACGAAAAGCCTAGCCATATTAAGGTAGATATGGCGTTGGTGTTTGATAAATTTTCAATAAAACGAAGACAAAGACAAAACAACTATACATCAAGCTATCTCGGTTCCCACATTTACTTCAAGATTGCCTTCAGAGAAATTTTTTCCAAGTGAAATTTTATGTCAAAGAGACTTAAAAATCACCATAAATATGCAATAATAAATGTGTTCTTATTATATTTAATTATAGATATCTGAATAAGATTAAAATGAAAAATTAAAATTGTAAGTATATATAATGATAATTGGTGATCAATAACAAAAACAAACTGACCTCCGGTATTAAACGTGGTTAATGACAGCAACATTTTAATAAAATTCTATCTTACCAATTTACATAATTTATAGTTCACATTTTTTACAATTTCTTCAACAATTGCTTAAACGATTTCAATAAAACTATTTTAAAGCCCTATACTTTAAATCTTTTAACAACTTTGCTCACACCTCCATTAGGAATGCTGAAAAAGAGTCTATAGAAAATCGACTGTAGCGGAAAAAGTCTATTACGAATTATTTAAGTATCACTTAAAATCTATTTTTTGTCCTTCCTGAAACAACGCTATTTTCTCTAAAACTGTTTTGAAGTTTGAAGCATATCCACCTACAAGACCACTAGCTCATTCGAGCACATATAGAACCGAGGAAAGTCTACGTTAATAAATCTATGAACGTAGATACTAAAGAACAGTATGCAGAGAAATGTGGCTATAATATCAATCATACAGGGCTGCATGACTGGATTGTGAATCTAGAAATTACGAAAAATAAATCATCGAAATTAGCCGGAGGCGATAAAAAAAATATCTCAATAATGCCTTCACCCAACATTAATATTTTAACGTTTGAAGTTATCAATATAATTGAGTGGAAATAGAATTTTGAGTGATACGCATAGTTTTTTAGTTTTGTTTTGTAATTTTCAAATACTTATTATGGACTTAATTATCTCACTTACTTCACACTGCGTCGTACTGCATTCTGATTGGATAACCGACTACTACTAGGAAGCTATGTATCGATGTGAGCGAAATCGAAAAATCTGAGGGTAGCAATACGAGCCAATCAATTAATTGGATATGAACAATTAGCGAGAAGACGGTTTACTATTGGCTGAGCGTGCTGGACCTCAGCCAACCACACCTCGCTTCCGTTATTTACCCTCGCCCCTTGACCTACTTTATCTCTAATTTCCTCTCTACTCCTCACTACCCATCCCAGAATAAAAAATGTTTTATCCTTACTCTTCAGTACACAGTTTCAATGATAACATCAACCGTTGAAATAAACTGATTTGGTCCAATCCGTTCTACCGCTATCTATATTACATGTGACATTCTAATGCTCATAGAACATTAGAATGAGTCTGTAAAGGATTACTGAGCTAGTAGAGTAAACCCTCACTGGGTCTCCCAGGACTTGTACCAGGAAAAGGAGAAATGGCACAGTTTTAGGCAGGACTTCAGAGATTCAAGATTCCATCAAGAAACAGAAAGAAACATTTTGTAAGTAGAAGGCATTCATTTCACCTACCCATGATTACTAGATTATTAAAAAGAAGTTATTTAAGAAATAAAAGAAATAAACATGTAATACGACAACCCATGAAGGGTCTTGGATTCAGTACATGGTAGAGACTGTACAGCATCGCATACGGTCTCCGGCTGCTCAGAGATTATATAAAATATGCCATCGGCGGGACTTTCGACACGGCAACTCAGTGCTATACCGTGGTCCAATATTTTATCTGATGTAAAAGACTGTTCATTTACTAAAACATCTCACATTCAATCAACCACGTAGAGGTTTAGAAAAGAGAGGGATATGTATTTTCATCAAAAATTACATATTATTACAGTACATTAGTTGTAATGATCTCAATGTGGAATCCTGTTGTACTATTTTGAAATAAGTTCATGGTACATTTCCTTTACAGTAATGTCTGGGTAAGTGAGGGCAGCATAGCACTACATACTTATCCACGTTATGGGAATTCAGCAAGAGGAGGCTGAAAAAGATAATTGGTACCACAAATCATCTATAAATAATGAAAGATCTAGTCTATATCCGCAATGGACGAATCCATAGGTTGTCCTAGCGTCTGACATGACAACCTTCATAGTGTGGATTTCCATTAAAATTGGAGCTGGATCAGGATTTGAATGATTGGATAAGTCTTTGTTAAACTGTTTTAATTAATGGAATGTCTAGTGCATAAGAGAAATAAAATCACGATATAGGATTTTATTGAAAACATAATTAAATTGTTTAGAAAGGATACAAAAGTTAAACAAATATTAAATTGTTTGTCCCCAGGATGGTTAAAATACATCCTTACCGAAATAATAAGTTTAAACATTGATGTAAGACATTTACAATTATTATATATTCACAAAAAAAGTCAACGTATTAATAAAGAGTAGTAATATTTAAAATTAATTAAATCATATTTTTTAATTAATTTTGCATTTATTATGCAATACCATAATGCATTATGACTTTTCTAATAAGAATAAATATTAATTGAATGATAGTGGCATATTTAATTTATTACACCATAAAATGAACGGTTGAAAAAGAGACAACAAATAATTATTAATAAATAAACGTTAATAAGAATTTTTTGAATTATAATTTTCATTAATTGGTCCTAATGGAGGTTGAACGTCATAATGGTATTTTCCTGCCTTTGAAGAAAACAAGGATCGCCGATTAGGAAAAGTTAACAAGCTTCGTGAAGGAAATCATTAAAAAAATTACGGCAATTATCTTATTTTGTGCTGTTATCAAAGTCAACAGGCCTTCCCTTGAGGCGGTCTAGTTATTGCAAAATTAGGTCATAATTTTTGGCAACTTTATTTATACCTTGGGATAGCATTAAAAAATTACCTTTTAATAACTAAATATAACAAAAAGAGGGAAAAGAGACCTTTGAAACGAGGAAAAAATTAATCATAAATATAATTGCTGAATATTTTTCCAGTCATACTAGAATACATACACCAAGGAGATCATCGGATATAACCAATGTGGTTTTGACTTAACTGTTTAACTTAATTATATTTAAAAAGAAATTTGAAAAAAAGAAAGAATAATTTATTATAAGTCAATATAGGCAATTTTAAAATTATTGAAAGGCTAAATGATGTTATATAAATAATAACTTTTTTAAAATATAATTTCATAGTACTTTGTATAATTTTGTAACTGCTTAAAATACTACATTTATTATTTTATATAATTGATAATATTGAATTTTTAATAGTTAATTTTTTTCCTATTTATGTTTTATACAGAAAAAAAATTTATACCTGGTTGATTGATGTATTTCTGTCATAAGAAGTGTCTGATGGGATCGATGTATATTGAAAATGACCACATAGGTCGAAACGTAAAATAAGTGGTGAAATACAATGAATTGAACTGAAGGGTTTTTGTATCCCCAAGAAAAATATCCATTTAGAGTCCATTACCCTTAAAGCTCAATTAAATATATTTTTAAATGTTTTAATTGAAAATATTTTTAAAGCAACTGAAATAATTGTTGACTTAATGAGTTGCCTTTTAACTTCATGTTTCTCTGTCCTGATGATGATGACCTTCAGTTGAGCCAACAATTTGACATTACATTACTATGTTTGACTATTCGTATGTTATTTAATTTATGTCGATTTTTATTCATCGCGCCACTGGCAAATTTTTACTTACGAAAATTAAAATTACTTTATACAAAGTACGGCCAGAATATTTAAGTGAGAACATTTCTTTGCTGATTATTAGAAGTAATTTAATTGTATATTTGAATGAAATTATTATATATTCGCATATTTCATTTAAGCTAATCAAAATCGTTAAAGTGGTTTCAGAGAAAAAACAAAACAATGTAAATCCACTTTCATGAAGTTGGATTCACTGAATGTTGATTTTAAGGAAAAAGTTGCTTAAAAAAGGGAAATACCTACAAACCTTTCAGTTCAACCTTTTCTGGATTCCAGTTATCGGTTTACACATAACATTTTGTGTGAATTGGCTAATTGTTTTCAGGATCATAAACGATTTCCATTGAATTTTCTCAAAATTTGCAATTCTCATCATTGTTAATTATGTATTTTTAATGTATTTGAACACCGCGTATTGTGTTGAAAGTGTTATTGGTTCTTTTGATGAAAACCATCGACTGAACCATTTATCAAGCCACTCGGAATAATTAGGTAATGAACAAAATGAAAAAAGATGTGATTGGCTTTTAAGGAAACGATACACAACTCATTTAATATCTGTGTTCATTTGTCATTAAATTTGAATTGAATTTTGATAATTAACAGTAGTAATTTTTTTTAATAGTTCGAAAACAAATATATTAAAAGAATTTAATGTTTCTTCGAGGGTTTATTGTTTTAGATGAGCATATTTCAAATAAAATGAGGCTTGGCAACTCTCTTAAAAGCTTCTGTCGAAGGACCACTACCCAAACCCAAATCCTTCAGATCATTTTTAATGCAATCTTCCCACCTACATCTCGGTCTACCCCTCAAGCTTCAGTAACAAAACCCAGTAACTTTACAAGCCCAGTTTAATCTTCGTGATCGGAAATTAGGCGTTTTACTTCAGAAAGATCCATAATTCATATCTAGAGTAAAACAAAATAAAAGGTATAAAAACTATTTGTCTTTCACATACCATACTGCCAGACTTATTTATTTGAAATATTTTTTATCCACGTTGACTCAAATTTTTAACGATATTTTTCATATTATTTGTTCTTTGTATTCAATTATTAAATGAAAGAAATACAGGGTTTTCTAAAATTAATCATCTTAGCTCTAGTAATTTCACGTAGTGTCCCATTTGTGCTTATTCCCTTCTCCTGTTATAAATCTGGCTCCGTTTGGCTTTCCTATTGGCTAAATGAAGGTTCATAAGGAGTGAAATATGGAAGCAGCCATTGGCCGAACGAAGCAAGAACAATGACGTTGGCTCTGTCAATATATTGGCGGGTGCCATTCCAAATCTGAACTCATTTGGCACTAATAGCCTCTGTGAAAACGTCTAATTGGCCGAGTCGAGGTATCGAGTTGTAATGAGGTCGATATAATCTAGTGTGTGGTGCGCCAGCAAATCGATTGTAACCGACTGGAGTCGAACGCGGTCGGAAATTCACGAAGCACGGCCACCGCCCTAAACCGACGGTCTTCGGCTGGAATCGAAATTCGAAACATTTTTTTTCGATCAATTACTATCGACTATTTGTTCATAACAATAATTAACAAAAGCCTAAAGTAATTTTCATTAATTCTTTAAATAATTAATAAATTAAAACATTTGTCACTACTCATTGAAAAAATGACAGTGTATCTTTTTCTCATACTTATAAAGAAGAAATGTGACTTTTTCTCTCTATCCTTTCCTTTCCTTATAAACATTCCTTTGAAGGATGTCGCAATAAGAAAATCTTGAATTACAGGTTGAAGCGTTTGAAGTTCTCTCATCTCATTGATAAAACATCACGCGGGTGAATTTAACAGTTTATACTATTTATTTTTATTTTTGTATATGTAAATATTCATATTTATTATAAGATTGTGTAATGAAATATTAATATTATCTTAAATAACTTTATTAATTAATAAATTTTCGGGTCAATAAATCATCTTTAGGTGTTCACTTTGTGATTTATACTTTAATTAATTTGATAGTAATTGTATACATATTAAATTAATTAAGTGGTCTATAAGACCCGAGGATAAAAAAAGTAAAATTTTAATAATTATTGAAATATAAATAATTGGATGAAAGCATTTTAAGTCCCCTTACATCATTTCATGCTATGTACATATATTAAATATCAACTCAGATGAGTTAAAATGCTTTAGAGATAATTTAGTATTTTAACTGTTTGTTATATTAAAAAAAAAAATCTTCACCACTACGACTCATGAAGATTCTTGGATTTCTTACGTGGTAGAGACTGTTCTGTTTCTAGGATGAAGGTTGTGGAAGAAGATGATTTGTCCCAGATTAAGCTCTCTCTTTTTTGCGTACCCATTTTAAAGAGGACAGGTGAATCTCGGAGAGTCCTTAGCTCAGACTACTTTCAATTAAATCATTAAAATGTTATAATCCAACTTAAGTGAAAAATTGGCCATCAACATATTGAAAAATAATAGATGAATCAAAGAAATTATTTAAATCTGGTCAAAGTTATAAAGAAAGAATGAAGGAGGTAATAAAGTAGAAGTCAATCTTTAAATCTTTTGTTGATTTAACCCAGTTCTAAATATTAATCGTCTAGGGTACTGGACTTTAAAATTATATCTGTGGAAATTAATTTTTATTTTCTATTATTTTTAACATAAAACTATAAAATAATAAAAAAAAATAAAAAATTAAAATTAATGTCTACAAATTATCAGCGTCTTAATATACATTAAAATATTAATAAAATTTAAATAAATAATTTCAAACTTTTAACACACCCTAAGCTTCTCCTTAAATCTATCTATTAAATTCAGTAATTTAAAACAAATTGATTTCGGATATATATAAAATAGAACTAAAAGATAGTCCTCAATTTTCTTTAATGAAAAGAATTTTTAAAATACCTCTAATGTTTTGGTTTCCCTAAAAGTAAAAATTAATATGTAATAAATAAAATATAATAAGCCATTATTATTATTCTGCTAATACAGGCTGGACAAAGTCCCAGCTCCACTTATTAGCTATAGTAACAGACTATGGGAGAGTTCACACCCAGCTTATTTTAAATATTCAATCTATCAATCAACAAAAAAAAGGAATTTTTTATAATTATTGGTAATTTTTTTGAGTTTTAAATATTTTTATGAACTTCATCGCAAAAATTGTGAGAGCACGAGGACATGGGATCGGATGAGAGAAAAGATTTGTCCTCTGCCGGCAGGTGGCTCAAATAGTAGAGCGCTGTCACGGAGAGGCAATGGTTCCGGGTTCGAATCCTGGCCGAGGGCCTATCTTTTCTCTTTAAAAATAAAAATATTTAAAACTCAAAAAATTGACCAATAATTATAAATAGTAATATGACGTAAGTCAATAAGATCCTAAAATTAAATTAATGTTCAAAGAACTTCGTTCTAGTGTATCTTTTCTCTTTAAAAAAAAAAAAAGGAATTGTTTCTGTTCTATTGCAAGGAAAATAATAATGTAGAAATTATAACACTTATAGAATGCATTTTGACGTTATAACATGTATAGTTGTGTAACTAACTTAAGGTGTTAAGAAATTTGTTGTTTTATAAAAAAAAATTTATAATGTTAAATTTTGTTATTATTTGAATTTTCTTTTTGATGTTCTTTTTGCAGATAGTGTTTTTATACTGTTTTTGAGTGATGATGAAAGCTATATATTGAAAATGACCATTTTTTATGTTTATAAAGTACAGATGAAAGAAATGAATTTTGGACTAAAAGGTTTTGTATTTCTATAGACCCAGTTCTAAGTAAAAACAACCGCATTATTGCATTAGTTTTAAAAAATCGAATTTTACTGATGAACAGAGCTGAACTTCGCTTTGAAAACATGATACCCTTAGAGAGCTGTTTATAAAGATGAGAAGACCCTTGCCCTGAGGAATAAGTTCAAAGCACCAAACCCCTTTATCATTCCGCTCAAGGTTACTTAAGGATTTGTAACAAATCCGACGGGACACCGTGGCTGTACAATCCTCTCGCCAATCGCGATGGATGATAGATAGTTCGACAGATCAATAAGTTTGGAAATAGGAATTTCATCTCATGTTAATATTGTTACATTTCATTTTATTTTTATGCGGGGTTGAAATGAATGGGCCAAACATATTTGATTTTTTTTTTATCTAAGAATATTAGATTGCACGAGATTTTACATGATAATATGTATTATATTATCATGTCTCTTCTGATAATAAAACAAGTATAATTAGGATATGGATCTTTCATTAACACCACAGTCTCCTGACCCTCTTTTACGTCCCATCGGAAAGACAACATAACCACGAATTTTTTACTGCCTTTAAAAAATCCAGAAACCACCTGCCGGGTAGATTAACCCGTGATCTTTGGCATAATAGGTTTTGATACTAACCTAGTGGTGAAGTCTAGTGACTTTAGGAGACCACCATTGTTTTTTCAATAACATTGAAACTTATTTATGTGATACCTACTTACGTACAATATCCTATAGAATTGTCTATAGGACTTGAAGTCAAGTCAATTTCCTTCTTTAAATGTTTATTGGTGAATCCATAGCTATTTCAGTTCGAATAGCGTCGTTTTAAACTCTATCTAGTTTTGAACTTCAGCCCAACGGATTAAATGATGTATAACTTAATAGATGTGCTATTTTTTCACTATTGGATTAAGTTGTATTTTAGCATATAGTTTTGTACTCACTCCACAAGGCCAAAGGGAGCGGGGTGGCTCAGTGGAGAGTGACGAATTGACGTACCGAAGGTCCAGGTTCGAATCCGGCTGTGTCAGAATGATTCCTGTAGAAGAGATGCGATTCTTAAAGCAAACGATTCTACTTAGCAAACGTTAAACTTGGCATCCTCAAAACATACTGAAACGACAAGAAACTGCTCAACGTTTCAGGATACTTCATCATTCACTAGGCAAACGCCCTAAGTTTCCAATTAATTACTAAAGACTCATTTACATTGACTATAAGACCTTATAGGACTTACGGTGTAGAGCTTTGGGGATCCACTAAACCTTGTGATGCCTCTCGTACCAATCATTACAATCCAAAGGCTTTGTAAGATCCTCAATGCTCCTTACTATTTTACGGATAATCTTAATCGTAAGGACCTCAATGTCCTTTTTGCTGCTGATGTCGCCCGAACCCTGTATCAATTCTTTCATGACAAACTTTATTCCCACTCAAACCCACTAGTTTCCAACCTACCTCTTCGATTCCCGATAATACTCCGAGGCTTCAGAAAAGAAGATATTCTTAGTTGAATTTGTTATTCCAGTATCGATAGTTGAAGTTTAGCTACTTGCCTTTAATTCATGCTATTACGTACCATTCATTTTATTCACTTGTATTATTATAATATACATAGTAGTAAATTTCACTAAGGAAAATAAATTAAAAATATCTTGTACATCGATACCATTCTTAGGGAACTGCTTTGAAAAGGGCACTAGCAGTTCCTGCTAATATTTAATAAGCACAGATTTAAGTCCTTTACTATATAATCGTATATTCCAAGTTCATATCTTTGCTGACAATGTTCCTGGATCGGCAGTACTTAATCTTGGAAAAACAATCTTTTTCATCCATTTTGGCTTCGCTCCAAATTTTCCATTTTATAAGTCAGTATTCCACCACCAATTCATGAATATAGATAAACCTTTCTGCAGGATTTAAACTTAATGTTATAACCAATGATTCAATAAAACAGCTTTCCACCAAACGTCAGCTTTAGAATGATGGCAGTATTGGGAATAGTAACTAATTTTAACTCCCAGCGTTTCTAAAAACAATCTTTAAATTATGAAAATTACCCTCTAATTTAATTAGTCTTCGTTTTATTCATTACGAACTTCCTCAATTTTCAAAATTAGTATGATTAGATATATTTCAGAAAACTCAAACCTACCCAAGAGAACGATTTATGTATCCTTGTTTGAAATATTGTAAATTTTAACAATGTAGATTTCTTAGTATTCGGATCTATTTTTGTTTAAATGTCCCAGAAATAATCTTGTTTTACATTTCATATCATAATTCAATTATGAATCCAACTAAACCGTTTCTTTCTCAATTGAAAAGGAAAAATAGAGGTCCTAATTTCCTCATAAGGAAACTCATTGAAGTTAAGACACAGTACCGATAAGAACTACAACCTTTTAGAGATTATTTTTCAAAAGCTGATATTATTGTTATTGCAAGCTGAGCTATAAATGTACAAAAACACTCCAATTACCTTTAATTGCAAAAGATTTAATAGTTAAAATATTCTAAGAGCATAAACATAATCTAGTATTGCAATTAAATTATTTATAAGAATAGTTTAGCCTATAAATATCTTTAGAGAGTTTCTTAGGTGAATTGTTTTTTAACCTACATTTATATTTATTTCTTTTTGTCGGCAGGAACGAACGGATAGTTTTTCCTATTCTGCTCAACATATTTTTCCCACTTCCAGATAAATATAATTATTAAATCCTAGCCTTCAGAGATCTCCTTTAACCTTGGCCGATAATCTTGTTTTCCGTTCTGGGTCTTACCTAAACAATAATTTGTCTGCACTTGTGATATCCGCTCTGTGGAAATGCCTTAACTACTTAAGATGCTGCATTTTAATAGTATAGACACTTTGTGTTCTCATTTTCCTTCATTCCGCTTTTTCTTCTGTCCACCGTCTTAGGACTTTTCTTTCCAACCTCTTATTCTCAACAGGTCTGAAAAGTGTCTAACACAACCTAATCATGACGATTCTACTCAGCTACTGGTTCGTACAGGTTTAAAGTGTAGTAAAATATCAAATTTATTGAGTAGTACATGATATTTTTTCTTTTGTCGATTACAACACTCATTCTTGGAAATAAAATAAGAAATGATAATAATACTCCCAAAGTACAATATAGGTTTTCGTGGAAGGAATAAGGGAGATTTCTAAAAAGAGAAAAAAATGTGGCCAATTATATTCTGAAGGCAAAACATATTGTGCCGCAGCAGTGAATATTTCAATGAAATAATTTCTAAGCTTTTTTCCATTACTTCATTCCAGAATGAATGCCTCTTCAGACCGTATTTACTTATCGTTGAAAAAGGAATTTTACGAACAGGTCAGAGAAATCCACGTGTACGATGAGAAGGTATAATGAACTATAAACTATATATTTATTTATTTACTTTTTAACTAAGCGGTCTTAAATATGTTTTCACAACGTGCTGTGGTCAGCTAAATTTATTTAGAAGAATCAGTGACTTATTTTTTATGTAACTCCTCAATTATACTCTGCAGTACTTGTTTCAGAATTTTTTTATGCAAAAACTTCTTTAGCTGCGTTCAGCAATTTCTGGTAGAGGGTAAACTTGGAGTGATTTAGAAACTAAAAAAAAAGTCCTGAATTTTCACTTCTGTTTCACACACATGGCTGCCTATTTATTATTATTTTTTAAATCTTGTTACAAATAGCATCCAAATCTGAGCAAATGTTTTTCGAATGCATATTTCAAATGTATTTAATTATTTGGGTAATCCTTGCTAAATTCAAATGCAAATGTTAACATCGTAACAGAAGTAAAGTACTAAATGGTAATACCAAAATACTTTAATAACAAATAAGGGCTTTAATATTGCTCTTGTAATCCTAATCCTTAATAATCTGTTAAAAAGCTCCAGTACAGCATTATATTAACTGTTGAAAATGTCTGCTTTGGGTATTGTTATAATCTATAATTCATGGCGTATACGAAGGATATGGAATCACTAAGGGTTAGGATAGAAAAAAAAGGAGAGAGCGCTAAAAAGAATGAGATTTATGTGAAGGGATACAAAGGTCAAAGAGGAAGAAGGCGGGTGAGAAGGGTGCGATCTCGGGTTCGGGTTTGAGGGGACCTGAGATTTACGGGTTCTGGGTTCTTATAGCTTGTAGAAAGGGAATGGAGATTACTAGTAAATATTCTTAGTAGTTTAATGATTATTTTATATTCATGTTATAAATTACAATTTTTTATTCATGATAACATAATAGACAGACATGGAAATCACACCTGACTATTTTAAAGAAAAAATTGAATCACCGACTCTCACTCCTAAGACGACTACTTTACCACAAACATAAACTATCTCTAACTAACAAAACTATCACATACAGCATAATACTTAAACCAATATGGACATATGCATAAGTATGGCGCTCGTACAAACAATCTCACTTATAGACCATTCAAATCGTTCAGTCAAAATCCAGAGTATAATTGAGGAGTTACATAAAAAAATAAGTCACTGATTCTTCTAAATAAATTTAGCTGACCACAGCACGTTGTGAAAACATATTTAAGACCGCTTAGTTAAAAAAAATATACATATACTGTTCGTAAATTTCCTTCTTCAACGATAAGTATATACGGTTTGAGAGGAATTAATTCTGGAATGAAGTAATGGAAAAATGCTTAGAAATTATTTCAGTGAAGAGGTCTACTCACTGCGGGGGCACAATATGTTTTGCCTTCAGAATATAATTGGCCACATTTTTTTCTCTTATTAGAAATCTCCCTTACTCCTTCCACGAGTGAGTATATTTTACTTTGAGAGTATTATTGTTATTTTGTATTTTATTTACAAGAATGAGTTTCGTAATTGACAAAAGAAAAAATATCATGTACTCCTCAATAAATTTGAAATTTTACTATACTTTAAACCTGTAAGAACCAGATAGCTGAGTAGAATCGTCATGATTAGGTTGTGTAAGAAACTTTTCAGACCTGTTGAAAATAAGAGGTTGGAAAGAAAAGTCCTAAGACGGTGGACAGAAGAAAAAGCAGAATGAAGGAAAATGAGAACACAAAGTGTCTATACTATTAAAATGCAGCATCTTAAGTAGTTAAGGCATTTCCACAGAGCGGATATCACAAGTGCAGCCAAATTATTGTTTAGGTAAGACCCAGAACTGAAAACGAGATTGTTGGCCAAGGTTAAAAGAGATCTCTGAAGGCTAGGTTTTAATGATTATATTAATCTGGAACTAGGAAAACTATGTTGAGCGGAGTAGGAAAAACTATCCGTTCGTTCCTGCCGACAAAAAGAAATAAATACATATATATTTAGGTTAAAAAAATATTCACCTAAGAAACTCTCTAAAGGTATTTATAACCTAAACTATTCTTATAAATAATTTAAATGCAATACTAGATTATGTTTATGCTCTTAGAATAACTTAAATATTTTGCAATGCAAAGGTAATTTGAGTGTTTTTGTACATTTATAGTTCAGCTTGCAATAAAAATAGTCTCAGCTATGAAAAATAATCTCTAACAGGTTCTAGTTCTTATCGGTACTATGACGTAACTTCAATGAGTTTCCTTATGAGGAAATGAGGACATTTATTTTTTCCTTTTCAATTGAGAAAGAAACGGTTTAGTTAGAATTATGAAATAAAATGTAAAACGAGAATATTTCTGGGGCATTTAAACAAAAATAGATTTTATTTTAAATATACAATATTTCAAGGATACAGAAATCGTTCTCTTGGGCAGGTTTGAGTTTTCTAAAATATATTAATCATACTAATTTAGTAAATTGAGGAAGTTCGTTTCGCAAGTTTTACTTTGTTATATTAAGATATTTTCATCATTAAATTTTCATTATGTGATTATTAATGTTATAAATACACATTGTGAAATAATCAAGAAGATATATTTTATAAGATACAGGTGAAGACATATTTCATGATATATTCGAACTGTAAGAGATTCCTCTGGAAGGGCGGGAGAGAAAGGAATGTTGAAAGGTGGTGAGATTTATGTGCTGCGAAGGCTACAGAGGTGGAATTGTCGGGTCCTCTCCTCTTAGTTCCGTCGCCGAGTTGTAAGACCAACTTTTGAATGCTGCAAAATGAATTACTACTCTACAATTTCATATTGAGGTGTTCTTAAAATAGTGAAGAAGAGTTTTATTTATATTATAAAAAATGAAGTGGGTTATTAAAATCTATAATGTAAACTATACACAATACTAAAAGGAATATAAAACCTACAGAACACAGTTGTACTGTATATCCTCTGGTTACCAATGGTGTAGTGGTTAGCATGATAAACTGCTAAGCCCTATATCACGAGTTAGCAGCCCGGCAGGTGGCCTCAAGGCTTTTTAAATTATTAAAAATTCCTTGGTTATGCCGTCCTTTAGAGGGAGCGTGAAATAGCGGTGCCAGAGACTCGTTAAAGATCCATATTCTAAATATACCAGAATAGAAATCGTTTACGACTCCCAATGTAGCATCATTCGAATTTCCATAGAAGCATAAAGTGGTGTTAAATAAAACAAACCAAAGATATAACACTATTGATCATAACTGTTCTACCAAAACATCGATTTTTTTGACAGAAAATCCATTGGTTGTCAAGTTTTCTCACAGGTATGAAAAATGGACAAAAGCATACTAAAAGTCCCAGTGGACATATTGGATTGCTCACTACATTTGTTTTGTTCATGTTGATAAAATCGAAATAATAAAAAACTAACTTTTACCTGCTGCTCCTCTCTTAAACTTCGTGGATACCTAAAAAGGGCTGGGTGGGGAGTTGATATCGTCGAGGACACATAGGGAAACTGGGTAATGAGATATTAAACCAAACATAATATAAAATTACAGCTATAATAATAATAACAATATTCCTAAAGGCATTAATAAACATAATAATTACAACTTAGGACAAGATTCACTATCAATAAGCATAATCCCCAAAACCACTAATAGAAATTGTAATTACAATTTAAAAGAAGACCCATCATCCATAACCATAATCATATATAATCATCATATCATCATAATGCACTAAATAATAATTACCAACGAGAGAAGAAAAATTAAAATATTTAATTGTCAGATTTGCTTGGCTCTATCAACAACTGAGCTACCATCTGGCTTCACCCCAAATCAAGTCAGACTACAGAAAAATAGGGACTCCTACCTTGACAGTCATCTTCCTTCCGGCCGAGCAACGATCCTGCTCACCGGGAGTACCAGTTCTTGACTATGAATAGTGGGGGAAACGAACTTTCTTAAAAAGGCTCATTGAAGATAACATAAATATTTACCCCTTGTCCGGGATGTGCTGCATCCTTGCGGCCAGAGTTGGCATGACATTCTAGCAATATAATGTCAATTAATCAATTGTTCGATTAATTTATGGAAATAATTGAAAAATCCCTGAGTAATATCCGGTGTCTGTTACCAGAGCTGGGCATGGGAAATGATTTGTAAACACGCCTCGACCCCAGATAAGAGCCTTAGCAATGATTTCATAATCTAAATGACCATTTAATTTATCTGCTTTTCTTTGTATTTAGTTTGTTACATAACAATAAACATTACAACCATAAAACCTCAGGACACCGCTCATTAACCGCTCGAAAAGTGGTGATTTTATTGAACAATCAAACAAGAAATAAATATACTCAACTGCTTTCACGTTTCTGAGCTAAGGATATATTATTATTATTTATTTTTTTTAGTTTCACTCAACTTTCTTTACTCCCCGTAATTCTCCTGCTCTTTTTCTCAAAGGAGACTTTGAGCCCTCGCCTCAAACCTCATCCACTTGCCCTAAGCAGAAGCTCCGTAACTCTGAGTTCTCTTATGTTCCTCTCTGCCTTCTGACAAAAATTCAGATTACTCTTCTTTTTTTTCAACGAATTCCAATATTATTTTCTTTAGCCTGCTTTGATAGTTCACATTTAAAAAAAAAATATTTCCAACACTCTACGCTCCATTAGCTTTATAAAAGCGACAGATATTTATATGCTAATATTAAGATAATAAGGTAAAGTTAAAACAAATTAATTAAATGGACTGTCGGTTCACATTACTACTTTTCCTATTGCTTTATGCTAAACAGTATTAGTTCAATTAAGTTCAGTATTAGTATCAAAGCAATTCAAATATTTTTGTTTAATACGTTAATCAAACAAATAATAAATATTCGTCTTCACAATAATTCAGAAAACATTCAAAGTTAGAAGAACATGTTTGCTTAGAGGAGACTCTCCTCAATATCAACTTTCACTTTTATTCCCCGATTCTTCATTTTATAACTTTCGGATTAATTTTATTGAAAAAGTTATTATTAAAAGAAAATGAACATACTAGAACTGTTACAGTATAATTAAGCTCTGTAATCAGAAAAACATTTACCTTACGGAAAATTTTATCAGATATTTACTGTTTAATTTATGTTTCTTTCTACTCCCCCCTCCTAAATATATTTACATTCTTGCATCTTAACTAGTTAATTAGTTGTTAAATAATTATTTTTTAAATCTAAACTTAAACCTAAGTAGTCAAAGTTTTAAAATCAATAAGGGTTTTAGCTTAAATTAAGCTGTATAATTGTTTTTTTTTCTAAAATTTAATATTTTTTGCAATATATGTTGTGCAGGGGGGGGGGGTGATTGATCCAAGTCACGCGGAACTTTTGGGGTTTTCGCCAGAAGTTGGTATTCATAACTTTGTGGAGGCTGGGTGAGCTCCAGGAGGATCGTAGAACCAACATGATCCATCCGTGGATTGTGTATAGACTTCATATATATATATATATATATATATATATATATATATATATATATATATATATATATACTATACAATTTACCTGCTACATACCGGATATGAACCCTGAACTTTCAGCATAGTGACTCAGCACTCTACACCCTGAGATACCACGCTCACCGGCTTATGCTAAATTAAACCTAAACAAGGATACTTCTTTTTTCTTCTATATCCAGCCGACATTCAAGATATTTATTATTTTTCTATCAATATCTGCTATATAACAACAGATATTTTTTTACTATTCTAGCAAGAAGTAGGTTTTCATGTCAAAACGAGAGTAACAAGGCAACGTTAAATTAATGATTGTGCCTTCACGAACCTGACTGCTCTATTAATCATTCTTTTTAAATGGATTATTTAGGTTGGGGAAGCAGGGACTAGGATGAATGGGGAAATAAAAAAAATTGAATAATTGAAATTATTTATTTTACCTTTTTAGATATTTTGAAGCAATAATTTTTATCCCAATAAACATTGATGAGTCTCAGCAATGCAGTCTTAAACATTCAAATTAATATTACCCAGGAATATCTCATGTAAACAGTTTTTTCTTAACTCTCACAATCCAAAATGGATATTATACTTAGCATATTATTCCAAATGATTATTCGTTTGAAAAGATAGAAATTAATTTTTTTTTTTTTACTATCTTATATACTATACATATCAACGTTCAGGCGTTCAACTTTTTTAAGTACGTAAGTTCTTTTTCTTTCTGGAAAACAGTATTTCCAGGCGAATAATTATATAATTGTCTATTCTTTAGAAAGACTTAAACACTTCAATATGTAACTCTTCACTATATATATATTTGAAATGCTTTTGTACTGCAATGCTATACTTAAAACAACTGACTGTATATATAAACAAAAAAATAATAATGAAATTCACCATGGTTCAGGCTTTAACTTCATCAATAAGAGTTCCTTTTTATACTTGTTCAAAGAAGAAAATTTGTAAAAATTGTACTAAATACATTTAACTACTAATAAAAATAGATAGCATTATTTAATGTATTTGGAATATATAAATTTATTTGTTAATGATGTTTACTTAATAAAATCAATGTTTTGGTGTCATTCAGCTTCATTACGTGTTGCTCTGTTGACTCTTTGACAATACGAATCACACATTGGGGTTTAAATAAAATTGTTTCTATATTATAAAAATAAAACTATATATCAATAACAAGAAACAGAATTTTACCCCAACTTAAAGGAAGTGAACTAACTCCATACTGACCCAGTGACATAGACCACGGCTCAGATTTCAGTTCCGTGAGGTCATGCAAAACCAAGATTAATGAATTCGAGTATATCATGTGAGAGTAATTATCAACTGGTTTTATTTTTTTTTTAGGATTATAGTTTTTTAATTATGGATTATAATTATAGTGAAATTATTGAGAAATAGTTTTTAATTGTTTTATTTTTAATTTATGTTAATTTTATAAGTCTTAAATTTTACTGTCAGTTTATATTTGAAAAGTTTACGAGTTTCGGGTTTTCCGGCCTTGTCTACGTTCTATCTTTAATTTGTTTGCGTAAATACAATACTTTTCAGATTGTAAATGTATGGTAAAGAGTATGATATTTAGTAATAAATGTTATAGTAATGCGTAAATCATTTTAAAAAAAAATCACTGGGTAAGTTGCTTTAATGTTTTCTATTTATTCAATTGAAATATATTTATAATTTCTACAGACTTAAAATCTCCGAAATTTTACCGCTAAAGTTATTTAATAATTAAACAAAAAAGAGAAGAAGAACAAGAACCAATAAATAAATAAGGTCTGGTTTTTAATGGAAATGTATTTAAGATAATGACTAAAATATAATTTACTGGTCTGATTAATATTTATTTAATTTTTTCATGAAGTAATCGATGTATCATAAGTATGAAAATAAATATTAGTAGGCCCTATAAATTGGTGAAAAAATGGTCCGGGTGGATGTCAAAAAAATATTTCCTCAACTATTGAGTGATCTATTTATTAAAACCAACATTTCAACATATTTTGTGGTTCTTCTTTAGGGCTGGAAAGACAATATCCAATTATTTAATTGTAAATATGTGTGTATTTTGTCAACCCGGCCCTTAAGAAGAACCGCAAAGTAGGTTGAAATGTTGGTTTTAATAAATAGAATTTGAGGAATATTTGTTTTTGCCTTCAACTAAATCATTTCATTCTTCTCTTTTTTCATGTAATTTATTTTGTACAGAATAATTCGAAAAGAGAAAATACCACGGACCCTTAAGGAAGGAGCTTTAGCAGTTTGATCAATTCGATATATCGTTATCGATAGGTGAAATCGATAGTAGCTAGTATTTGGTTACAGCAGTTTGATCAAGAAACATGTGTCTCTTTGTATGCAAGTAGGGACAAGTGCTATAGAGCTCTCTGTATTCCGACTGCTTGGGCTGTATCCAGGGATCTTAGTTTCATGATAATTCTACTAATAACACTTAAACGTGTCGGTGTTCCTATTTGGTTTCCGAATCTATTCTTCTTGCCTTTAAGGATCATTAAGATTTGTTATGTATTACTGGATGAGTGGACAAATTCCATAGAAAACGCTTTAAGTCTCTAAAAAAAGCGTTTTCACTAACATTTTAACGTGTATTTTAAGTTTTAATTCTTATATATTAAATAAATCCTACTAATATTGTAAATGCGAAAGTTTGTTTGTCTGTCTCTCTTTCACGCAAAAACTACTGAACCGATTTGGATGAAAATTATAAAACAGTAATATAGGTTATACATCAGAATAACACATAGGCTACAGCAAGGGCGGATTTAGGGGGGACGGGTACGGGGGCACGTGCCCCCCCAGACAGTTTTTTAGGTACTGTGGAGAATCCATTATAATGCATAATTAAAGGCAAATCACATGATAATAGTTGAAACTATTGTTTTGATATCCTACAAATATTATAAATGTGAAAGTTTGTATGTTTGTCTCTCTTTCACGCAAGAACTACTGAACAGATTTGGATGAAACTTAATATTGGTTATACATAGGCTACAGCAAGGACAGATTTAGTTAGTGCAGGGGGTACGTGTTTTGTTTGTTTATGTGGAGAATACATTATGGTACATAATTAATAAATAATGAATGAATGAATAAATAAATAAATCAGAAACTTAGCATCTTGAAATTTGCAGATAGGTTCTTTGTATAGTTTAAGAAAGAAATTTGGATAATTCCACCCCCTAGGGTTTCCCCCTTAGTATAATAGGGGCTCAAAGATTGTATGGAATCCGTCAGTTTTGAAGTTAGACATCTGAAATTTTGGATGTACGAGTAGCTAATAGCTAAAAAAATAAATAAATTATTTATTCAAAATGATCTTTCACGAAACTTTATGTGGCAAATTCCACGCGAGCGAAGCCGCAGGCAAAAGCTAGTATTAATATAGAACTGAATATTTATTCGTCGATAAATGTTCCTTAAATAACTGTCACTGCTATATAACATTTTATTGGAAATATTTGATAAAATTTATAATTACATAATGAAATAAAAAATGTTAATGTGTTAATGCTACATGACATTACATAAAATATATGACATTATTGTATAATTTGTGTAAAATACTATTTTTATAAACAAAGTTATTCCGTTATTGGGCATAAAAAAAAAAGTATTCAGTGTAGCGCTTCTAGTCTACACTTGTGACATGTATTTTTCGGTCCTGCCAACTCCGTTCATAATCACCAAACGTTGACTAGTTCTATAAAGACTTAAAATGTTTTTGTATTGTTTTTGGAGTTATTACATTGTTTGGTTGAAACATCATGTATTTTTTAAATAAAGTTATTTTTATATTAATCATATTTAAAACAATACTTGATGATAACATAAATGTTTCAATCAAACAATGTAAAAATAATGCTGTAATAATTTAAAACCTATTAATGTTTATTAGACGAGACGAAATAAACACTCAAGCTAGATTCCCAATATTTCAGAAACTCAATAAGCATCATTCTTGTTGAAAGACCAACCTAAATAAAGTAGCCTACTTTTGTAATTCATTAGACTTTAAATCGGCCAGGGCTATTCTGACAAAGCGAGTTTTTTATCGAGAAAAAATATTTGTGCATATCATTCTTTCTTTCATCATTGCAATTGAATGACTAATATTGTTGATTCGATTTCATTGTATAACTCAAAACTCCGCATAGATGCCTATCACTAAAGAAGTAAAAATATAGTTTACAAACTCCAAACTAAACACCATTCAGGATTTGGGTTAGTGGGTAAGTTAAAATAAACTTTAAAAATCAAATTCTAGGGAAGACAAATTGATTTAAGTAGGTGACGTTGAGGAATTGTGCAAATTAAAATCTTTGCAATGAACATTACATTTTAATATAATGAAAATTCGTTTGACTTCCATACCATTATGTTATATCCACTAATATTATATTTTTCTAAAATCAGTTATAATGGTACAGGATTTAATTATTTTAAAGTTATATCGATATTATGTACTATTTAATGGTAGTACAGTCATGCTTATAATCGTTTTTTTTTTCATTGGAATATATTCTAAACCGTTAGGTAAGTTAAATAAAATTCCCACATACATTTCACTAATTTGTTAATTTTATTTCGCAGTAGGTATGATTTTTCGATTAAAAACAAAGATACATAGCTTATAAGTCCAGCACTGCATATCAAATAATCTCAGTTTATTCTGAGATTATAAATTGCTAATTAGTATTAATATCTAAGTTCCTGGGTTCGAATCCCGCTTGCTGAGAGAGTTTTATTAAGCCCGTCTAGGGCCCACATCCTCTATAAAGAGGGTCCCGATAACAAGGAGGAAAAAATCTGGCGGTTGAGCGTGATCTAGTTCATATCATCTCTCTGCACAAACGTTGTCCAAGAAACAGTACAGTCTCTACCAAGTACTGAACCCCAGACCCTTCAAAGGTTGTAGAGGTACAGTTTTGTTTGTTTGTATAGTTGAATGCAATTGGAAAAAGTTAGAAGTTTTCAAGTTTCTCAGCTTCTCGCCATTGTATAAATAAATATATATCTTGCCAGAAATATCTATAAAACTAACTGTGTTTCTCGTTAGAGCTAGAGAGGGAGAGAACAATTGGCGGAGGCCGGGCGAGGTCAGATCTCAAAGGAAATCTTGTTCGTTTCGTTTGTGGCCTGATGTTTGTTCTATTTGGGCCGGGGCCGGAAGCACTTCATGCATTGTAATCTTTCCGATTGCATTTCCTCCCCTTTAGGGTTCCATAAGTTTGTCGGCTTTTATTGCTTATTGCCCTAGAATATACCTGTTGCGGTAACCGTTGCTATAAAGGTGTTGTATTTATGTGTGCTAGGCCTCTTTCGAATAACATTCCTACGTGTATATTTAACAGAGGCTACCTACATGATATCTCCGAATTCAATGAGACTTTATTTGGTTTCACTAAATTGAAAAAAAAAATGCGTCCATGAGGTTCTAAGGAAATAAAAACATTATCGATAATGAATATGTATTTAAACCCGTTTTGCAATAAACATTCTTCTTCCTAGATTTTTTCCGAAGTTTCTAGCACCACAACCGCTAATATAATAAAAAAAACCTTTTCGTACTCAAAAAGGCGTAATGATAATAAGGCTTAGCTTACAAAGGTCCCTACACACACCAAATACCCAAATCCAAATCCGCCAGATCACTCTTAACGCAATCCTCCCACCTACGCCTCGGCCTACCCCTCAGAGGCTTCCCACTCGACACAGCGCCTATTTACATCTTAGGAGTTTTTTTGTTACCAAGCCCAGCAACATTACAGCCCATCTTTATATTTTTATGTTATGTGCCCATTAAAATAATGGTATTGATCAAAATAAAATCCAGAAGCTTGAGATGTTTTTAAGAGATTGGATTTGAATTGAATTTGAGAGAAAATCACCCCAAAAAAATAATAAATTAAATTCAAACATTTAAAGTGTGGATATTTATCCTCGAAACTTATTTGATTTTTACTGATATATATATATATATATATATATATATATATATATATATATATATATATATATATATATATATATATATAAAGTGTTTTTGATCTACTGTAAGAGTCCTCTGTTTTTTATAACATTTATAACGTTTATTAAAATTTATTTTTCTTGAAAACTATTAAAATAGTGTCTATTCCATGTTACTATGTCGGAAAAAATTGTTTTCGAAGCTCATTGCCCTATCATGGTCGAAGATTAATTAGGGGTATATAACTTAAAATGGCTTTTGATAAAGTAATTTTAGTTTTTAGATTTTAAATTAAAATAAAAACCCTGTACTTTTACAACCCGTGAACGGGTCTAGGATTCAGTACATAGTAGAGACTGCACTGTTTCATGGATAACAGTTCTGCAAGGAGGTGACTTGTCCTAGGTCACGCTCAACCACTAGATTCCCCCCCTTATTTTGGGAACCCTATTTTTATTACATTTTATAGAGGCTGGGTGAGCCCCAGGACGGGCCTAGATCCCATATGATCCATCTTCGGTCGCAACAGACTGAATAAAAGTCTTGCCTGCAGCAGGATTTGAACCGGAGTTTCCGACATGGCAACTCAGTGCTCTACCACTGAGTCACACCGCTCCTTAAATAATTTAAATAATTTGGAAAAAAAGAAAATCCATTAACGAATAAAAATAGATTATCACGTCAACTTACAAAAATATCAATATGGCATTTTTAATAACGTTATATAGTGGGGAAACCGTTTTTTCAAATTTAAAAAATTAAAGTTAAAGAAATTGGCGATAGAAATTTAAAGTATTCAATGTGGAAAACCACATTTTCGTTTCAATAGATTACAAAACCACCTATACGACATAGGTGAAATACATTTGATTTCACTCTCTTATATTCAATGAACCTTGAAACAGTTTTTACATTATTTTGAAAATTAATGTTTTTCGCTTATGATTTTTTCTATTGTATCGACGAAACTTGAAATACAGTATATTTTTAACTTAATAGTTGAGTCGTTTATTGTAAAAAAAAAAGAACACTAATTCCTAACAAATCAAATTACTGATTTTTAGTTGACTTTATATAAAATTATTATATATTCTTTAGATAATTTTACATGAGGATGAAATCGAATGCCTCTGGTCAAAAAGCGTTTTAACCAAGAAAACTACCCTAGTTCTTTCTCACCGCCATGAAGAATTTAATTATGTATTACAAGTGTTATATGGACTGACTATATGAGGTGGTTTTAAATACCTAACTAATACGTTTGTTAATTTATATATTCTTAGATTAAAGTCACTAATTATATTTGCTAACTGCAATCCGAATTTGTGTTCATTTACTCACCAAAACAGTATGTAATGAATGACTTTCTTCATTTTTGGTTGTAGATAATGCTTGGGCGTTACACCAGCATGAAAGGGAAAACCAAAAAAGCAAGAAAAAAAGAACCTTGGAATGGAAACGTATCAAGAGGTAGCGCGGGAAAACTCCATTGAGGCGGGAAAATGAAGGAGAGCACTTATGTAAATGATAAGGAAGGGTTGTGTGTGTTTGTTTTCGTGAGTATGTGTGAAGAGAGATGATGTAAAATTCAATATCTTTAAAAGAAATCTTTTGATATCTGAGGGGGAGGGTGGCCGAATCTGAACTCACAACCCTTCAGAACCCTCCCTTTTCACCGTAGATATTAGAATCCTTTTCCACCTTCGCTACCTCTGGTTCAAGTAAATAGCTTCTGAGCTACTGAAAAGATCATCAAACCTTTGAATACACACATCGATAACAGAAAGTGAGGTTTCTTTTTTAATACGATAATTCCTAAGATGTATAATGGATAAAATAATCAACCTAAACACAACCTGAACTACTAGAACCCATGAAGGGGTTTGGATTCAGTACGTGGTAGAGAATGTACTGTTCCTAGGACAACGGATGTGCATTGTGATATATCGGAGATCAGGCTCAGATGCCAGACGTCTTATTTATGATCTTGATGTTTACAAGGACCAGGATAGCTAAGTAATTAGGTCCAGGGTTCAAGATTGGTTATGTCAGATAATTATTTCATTATAATTTAATTATTTCAGAATAATTATAATTATGTCAGAATAATTATAAATATAATACATACACATAATTATTTTAGATAATTATCAGCCATGTATCGAATGAGTTGGTTCTTTAGGATCATTTCTACCTATAGACATATATGGAATTTCGGTCCGCTGACTAATTTCCATAATAAAATTGAAATCTTTTGTATTCATTGGCTGACCACTTTTACTTAAGCAGTAATAATCATTTTGGAATAAAAATAAAGATACGTCACTTCTCCTTGAAATTTCCACCCTTTATTACTTTTTTTGAAAGCGAGGAATCTTGGAGTGCGGTGTTCTGAGCTGCTTTGCTGATCATTCTTGGTTCAAAGACTGTGGCTGAAAACTATGCAGACCATCTTAGAGCTCACTCAGCCTTCATAAAGTTGACACCCTTAATAGGTTAAGATAGCTGATGATTGAGTGCGATCCATCTTTCTGCACAATCATTGCTTAAAACCAATAGAGCCTCCATCATGTACTGAACCCCAAGCAGTCGTGCAGTTGTTTTGTATTTATTTAACGTACTCTATACTACAGTGGTAATGCTAATTTTTAACTGTACAGGTGTAATACTGTAATTGACGAGTACCTGACATCACACAGACTCGGGACCCCCTAAATTATGCCTTTTCCGAATACGACCTAACCAAAGATCTGTCACTCCTTTAGAGATGTTTACACAGGTTACATATGTTATGCCTTTTTAATTAAAATAAATTATCCATGAGATCTTCTATACTATTATATTAATAAATGCTGGAGATATTAGAATAAGATATATAATAGTGAAGTAGAAATAATTCTAGCATTCCATCTATTTGCCCAATTGCTAAAATATAGGGTTCATATTATTTATAAAAATATACAATGAAAGACTTTAACCCAGATCCGGTAAAAAGTCAGCTAATACTGTCGAGAGCTGAGGTCCTAATTCCGCACTCTAAAGCTCGCTTATCGTGCCCATTAACATTTTTGTCCTCCCCGGGACAGGAATATTTTTGCAGGACAATCCTTCTTTTTTTTTGTTTTATGAGCGATGTTAGCAGAGATTAAGCGGAGCCTTACATGTTAATGCGATCCTTCCAACTCTTCTCATATCTCTCTACAAATTGTAATTGCCTCAGACAGTTTTCTCTTTTTCCATTGTTCAATGAAAATGACCACCTAATGCCTCTCCTAGTACGTGAAAACACGGGCAATACAATCGTGTTATTTTTCTGAAAACATGAAAAACATATATCAATGAAAGCATTTTCGAATTACATACTTAAACACGCTGGTTTTCATTTTAAAAACGATGAGTGCTTCCAAAAACCCATATTATGTCAATTTCTAGGAGAAAAAAATCTTGTCAGAAAATAGGGTATAACCAGTAAATTACGCTATACAGTTTATAGACTTAATGAAAATAATTTTGGAATGTTAATTTAGCTCGTTAAACTGAAACTCCCGAAAAATATTGGATTGACTAAACAGCTTTTTCCCAGAACGAATAAAATGAACAATGTCCGATTGAGTATTTTTCTATTATAAAATTATTGTTAGTGATGTAATGACATATCGGCGTAGCCTAGCCAAGGACCGAGGAGATTGTTTAATATTTTATCGTATACGACCAGTTGAATATATATATATATATATATATATATATATATATATATATATATATATATATATATTTTTTTTTTTTTTTTTTTTAAGCCACTATTCGAAAAAATATAGCGCTGTTTTAAAAAAATAATTAAATTGGCAAAGTGAAATGCATCTAATTAAGAAATAAACAAGCTACATCTTATTCTAAATGCGGCGTAAAATGGTGAGGGACGCAGTAATAAAATAATAAAAAATAAAAATGACTTATTTAGTATAATCATAGATTGTACCCCCTGACCATTTTACACCCACTCTTAGAATTAGCCGGTTAACTATTTTCATTTAAATAGTATTCAAATATTTTGATTTTAATACTTTTTCAACTTTAGTTGAAATGCATGGGATGCATCGATTTAAAAAAAAAAAAACAGGCTACAAGGGGTTGGTCTACCGTTCGGTGCATAGACGGTACCTCTCTAGTGAATATATATTTATACTATTTTATGGTTTTTAAGGGAAGAATAATGGACTTGCGGTACTTTGTCCTGTCCTGTGGCGCTTCAGGTGACGATTTGAGGAGGTATTTCCATTACCGATCCCGATGATTCATGTCGCGCCAGCTAACTGCCCCTTCCAATTTCCTTCCCCCGTCCCAATGTCGATAGAATTTGTTTTTGCAATTTCCATCTGGTCCTGGCTAGTCCAGAGGCTCGCGTCTCCCTTGCTCAATAAAACCTGTATTAACTGCCTATAAAAATAACGCTAGGTAGCCCTCGAGGTTTTATAGGATCGAATTCAATTTTCAACGGGAATGAGCTTTTGGACTTTATAGCGCCGGTAAGTCATTTAAAAAGAAAATTGCGAGTCGTTAACACACTTTGATTTGAAAAGTTCTATCACTATTTACTTCGCTTCCCCATTATCTAATTTAATGTATAATGGAGAAGCGAAAGTTTCATGAGAAAATTCTAATGAAATATATTTAAATATTGTAAATACTGGTTGAAAAGTGCTGTTATAGGAAAACCCTAATTGCTATTGAGATGGCCTAATGGAGAAGAGCTGTCAGGGTATCGAGACTAGAAAGAATGTGTATTGCCGAAATAAGAGATCGAATGAAAACTTAACAAAACGTCCACTAAAATAGAGAAAAAAATATTCCAATGGTATTGTCATCTCAAAAGAATGACAATACAAAAAAAAAAAAGATTGCCTAACTTAATTTTCAATTGGAGTGCTGAAGAGAGGAAAAGGCGAGGAATACCATGAATAAGATGGACAGAAGGATTTGAGGAAAGTAATTAATTAATCTTAGGAAACCCTTAGAAAAAATAATACAATTCAAGTCATAGAAAAATTACTCATGTATATCGTTAGATGTAAAAAAAAAATCAGTACCACCATAACCCATGAAGGGTTATGGGCTCAGTACGTGGTAGAGACTGTACTATTTTCTGGACTACGGTTGTGCAGGGAATTAATTAGTCCTAAACCAGACTCAACCGCCCAGCTGGGCCCGAAATCTCATAGGATCCATCTCAGGTCACTAGCAGACTAAATAAAAGTCATAAAAGTGTGCCAACGAGAGGGATTTGGATCCAGGAACTTCGGAACGGCAACTCAATGCTTTATCACTGATATATAGTTCAAATAATGCCATATTTTAAAGATAAATAATTTAATCTAGTTTTTAAATTAAAAAATTAATATGTGAGTTTTAATTGTATATGATCAAAATGTTAATTTATGAGAAGTTCATTTTTAATTTCTTTATTACCCAACTCAATTAATCAATCATATGCATTTAAAGAATGTGAGAAAATTTATTTAATCACAAAACCTAATTTTCTGAAAATAGTATCCAATGAAGTATGTTTTGTTTAATTGGTCATTGTTTGTTTTTAATTTACCCTGTAATAATAAAAATAAATAAATACTGTAAGTTCTCAAAGTAAAGGAATACGGAATATCCTGTGAGTAACTAAACCTTTCTAGCCGTGGTATAAATCTGTATAGATGATTGCCTTATTTTGCTACTAAATAAAATTGATGATTCCGGATGAACCACACTTCCACCACACAAACACATGTTCTATTTTAAAATGTTTTACATATGTACACAGTTTAATATTTTTATAATGATAAAAAAAAATGTTTTTATATTTCTCGATTTATACATACACAGGACAGAATCCTCTGCAAATTGTATATTGAACAATATATTTTTATTAATAAAATAAGTAAATTCGGAAGTTGCTATATTGAGAGCCCTAAATGTTATCCCTTCAGGTATTATCAGGATAGGAATCTTCAAAGATAATTACAAGGGCATCATAGAGTCTCTGGACCCCCAATGTACCCAATGTACGCCCCTTCCAATAAACGGCCTAACTAAGTATATTTTATGTATTTTTAATAGCTCTTGGGACTATTGCCGGACTGCGAATCCTCTTCAGCACAGTATGTTGTAATGTTAACCACAATACCATATACTGCTTCTTATAAAACGTTAAAAGGCGGTTAAAATTGTCATGGTTTTACCTAACTCGATATAAAGTTTATTCACGGCAGAGTAATTAAGATGAAAAAATAGACAATATACTTTTCTAAGGGTTTTTGCAAAAGTTTTTATTTACAGTTGATAAAATAAAATAAAAACTATTTGTATTTAATGAAATAGTTTATAATAAATCTAAATTGAAATATAGCTCAAAATGCTATATTTTAAAGAAAAATTATTGAATCTAGTTTTTAAATTAAATAAATAATATGTGAGTTTTAATTGAATATGATCAAAATGTTAATTTATGAGAAGTTTATTTTTAATTTCTTCATTACCAACTCAATTAATCAATCATCCGAATTTATAAAGTAAACATTGACAGTCGACTATCTATAGCGAAGCCATGGCTATATTCTCGGCTTTATTTCCACAGCTTTAGCTGGGACTGTTTGCCTAGGCCAGCTCCCTTCAGTGTTTACAGACAGTTGACCAACTTACGAAAGGAGATATTGATTGATGTCTGTGTATTTAACATTCGCTATCTGCTCTAGTCCTTGTGCCAATTGATATTTCTAAAAGAAAAAAAAAATTTCAACTAGCGAGAACTGAATACTGGATCCTGGGAGACATTTTCGTCTTTCAACTAAGCTAGAAAGCATGGTTTGTCTAACTATAAACTGTCAGAGAATATCGCATGGATTCAGTAATGTATTCTAATAATTAAATACAATGGATTTATAAATAAATATTATATTCATTTTCTCACGAGATATAAGTTGTAAAACAGTAGGATAGACAGATTTTATTTTTTAAATTTCTCAATTGCCGTATTGCGTACCACATACTTTCCTGATTCCTGGAAATTATCCATAGTTAAGATGATACCAAAACCTAAAAAACCACCAGAACTTCCATCTTCTTACCGTCCTATATCTCTCCTGCCCATAATGGGTAAAATGCTTGAAAAACTCATTCTGAAACGTCTACATCCTATAATAGAATCCAACCAAATAATCCCAGATCACCAATTTGGTTTCAGAACATCGCACTCCACAATCCAGCAATGCCATCGAGTGGTGGACGTTGTCTCATCCGCATTAGAGCGCGGAATGTACTGCACGGGAGCTTTTCTCGATGTAGAGCAGGCTTTTGATCGAGTCTGGTATCCGGGACTGTTGTACAAACTCCGTAAATTCTTACCTTCTACTTACTTCCTTATTATCAGTTCCTACCTCAGTAATAGAACCTTTAAAGTAAACCATAATTTTTCCTACTCTTGCCTCTTTACCCAGTTAGCTGGTGTTCCTCAAGGTAGTATCCTGGGTCCCATCCTATACACAATATATACAGCTGACATCCCAACCCATCCAAGCACTGTCCTCACTACGTACGCTGATGACACATGTGTGTTATCAGTAAATAACGGTCCATATGTTGCATCCCAATATCTTCAATCCCATATCTCAAACCTTCAAGAATAGTATCAAAATTGGAGAATTAAAATAAATCCTAACAAATCCCACCAAATTACCTTCACTCTTCGTCGTAAACCTACGAATTCCTGCCCTACTGTATCCTTTAATAACACTCCACTGATCCCTGTCGAACAGATACGTTACCTAGGACTCCATCTGGACAAACGTCTCACTTGGAATCCTCATACAAGACTGAAAAGACAAGAAACTGCTCGACGATTTCGCCTACTTCAACATTTACTGGACAAACGTTCAAAGCTACCAATTAATTACAAAAGACTCATTTACATGACAGTTATCAGACCTATTTGGACATACGGAGTTGAGCTTTGGGGCTCTACTAAACCATCCAATTCATCTCGCATCCAATCCTTACAATCCAAAATCCTACGTAAAATCCTCAATGCTCCTTATTATGTCACAAACAAACTCATCCATCATGATCTTAATATCCCATATGTTGCTGATTTGGCCCAAACTAGATACCTATCCTTCCATGAAAAGCTCCATACACACTTAAATCCGCTAGTCCCTCGACTTGCTTCCCATACTATTCCTGATAACCCTCCGAGGCGTCTGAAAAGAAGATGGCCTCGAGACCTTCTACTATAAAACTTCATTGGAGTGCTATCAATGGATAGTTTCTCCACAAGTGATTTTTTTTGTTCATGTCCTTTGTTCATACAGCCAATTTACTTGATGTAATGTTATTACAGTTGTAAATAACAATAAAATAAAATTAAAAAAAAAATTAAAAAAAAAAAAAAAATTCTCATTATACTTCCTCTATATATTCTTAACATCTCCAAATACCTTTTCTATCGTTTGCAAGATACAAGAGGAAAGGCAAATGAATGTAGGAAAATTTTTATTAATAAGAAAATGATTGAACGTACAAGCAATGTGGAACTAATGTCCGAAACATTGGTACTAAAAGTTAAACTCACTTTTGAGAATTTTCCACATTCCCCGACCATTTGCATCATTTTATTATTAAAAAAATTGTAAACTAAAATTACATGGGCAATTGAAAAAAAAATTTTTGTATGTAATACAAAATAATGTATGTATATATATATATATATATATATATATATATATATATTTATTTATTTATTATACAGGAGAGTACCCCCTATTGGCGGACCTAACCTCCTATATATTATATTTTATAATAAATAAGTATTAAGCTAAAATAAATGCTAACTTAATGTCTTAATCTCTGCACTTTCATTTGTATTTCATTTTATTGTATCTTTTTAGCATGATACATAATATAATGTGTCCATCAGTTAAACTCTAGGGACAAATAATCCAGGAGATGAGAATAAGGTGTCTTCTTTACGGTCTGTTCCGCATTAAAAAATAAAACATTACATTATGATCACTAAAAAATTTTTTATGTAGGTATGCTTAATCGCATAAATGCCTACAAGAAAATGTAAAAATGTAGTTTTTCCGTCTTCTGAGAATAGAAACTCTTCCAAACATTGTTCTAGAGAACATTGAAAATGAGAGGCTTAGCAAATTTCTTACTAATATGACGTTATTTTAATATAAAAAGATATAAATCACAAAATTCGTTTAAATCGTGAACCTTGTAAATAAAACAAAACAAAAAAAACTGATATGCAGTATTATTACCTCTATTTTACCATATATAATTACACCTAAAAATGTATATCATAAAGTAATTTCATTTAAACACATTTCAGAGTCAATGATTTTACCCCAATTCAACATTCGAGGATTCAAACTGTTTTAATTGGGATAGCACCTTGTGTTTTGTCCTCATCTTGCAAGGTAATATTCATTAAAAAAAATCGTTATCAAAAATATTAAAATACAATATATAAATCTTCTCGCTGTTGTTCTCTTCGTTAATATTTCAGCTTTGAACACGTTTACTTATTATCAATTAGAACTTTGGTTTAGTTCAATTGGCTAAATATCTTGTCTAACAATCGAATAATTATTCATACAGGTTTATTATAATTTTTATCTTAATCTTCTTTTGTATTACGAAAAATATATCAATAATACCTGCCATAAGGCTAATTAAAAATATCAGAAAATTTTAGTTAAATTTAACTCTTTCGTATTTTGACTTACTTTTACTTTTTTTGTTGATTTTGTTGTAAGTTGATTGTTTCATAATCTGTCTTTTTTTAATGCCGTAGCCAAATTTATATCTGTCACTAATAAAGCTATGACTTAAAAAATATTTAATATTTTAATCATTTTAATAAAAATTTCATTTAATTATTACATGGAAAACCGACAAAAAAAACAAAAACATATATGCCAAAGTACCCACCGATTGATTATTCCCGGGGATTATACTGCTTACACTAGATGTCCACCGAGCAAGTGCCAGGTTTGTCTTGTTATTAAGTCGTATCCTGCCTGTTAGTTGAACATAGAATCAATGTAATTATAGAAACACACAGGCTCTCCTGCACTGTTAAAAGATTCAACAAAGCCTCCTCTACCGATATTCACCATGTTGTGAATGTTTGAACAAAAGGAATCCTAAACGGTGAGAAATTGATAATTTAATGAGAGATGGTCGATAAACCCACTTCTGGCATGTGGTTCTCTCAGCCTTGTAAGGTTCCTCGAAAGGTGACCGGCTCCCACAAACTGTATCCTAAAGTGTTATTCCCTGAAAACTACGATTTAAGGACCGTTGTAGTGAAAAAAGAATTCTAAAACTCATTGTGAAATGTTCAGGTTACATTTTGAAAAGTTCATTCCCCTGGTAGGCCGCATCACATCATATGTTTATCAATTTCTTCATCTCGAGTCGTATAATATTTGATTTGTAATGACGCATATAGAAAAGAGGAATCGGCAGATATGAGGTTTTTATTTCAAGGATGTTTTACATTAGTAAAGATGTCACAGTTACGTTGAGTCAAGCTTTGTAAAGGTATGTGTGTACTTACCCCAAATCGCCTGACAGCATTTACTGTGAGCAGTAACAGATAAGTAATTACTCAACATCTATGATTAATTGTAATAATAGCGGTAGTTCAGCGCGAAAATTCATTGAATACAAATTTCGGTTTGAGACTGTCCGTGGGAGTTTTTTATTTATTTTGTTTTTAGTCGAGGATTGAACATCTTGGATCTGTATATCTTCCTCAGCATCTGTAAGTTGGACCACCTTGATCCGGAAGAAACCTGGTAGTTCTGATCGAACTCGACCTAAAAACCTCCCTGCATAACCGTTGAATTTTTTTTCTTGCACCGAATATCAGCTAATGTAGTCTTCTTCTTCAAAAGACATCATTGGTCCGAAGTTCGGCAACCATCAGGGCGATGGAGACGGTAGATCTGAAAAGCTGTATTGTAGATCACTGGAACCATTCTCTTATCTTTCGTATCCAGAAGTATCGCATTTTCTTCCTTGAACTTATCCATGCTTTATCTGCTGCAAAAAGTCATATTTAACTGAGGTATTGAAGTTTGCGTTTGTTTATAGTACTTACTACTTCTTTGTTCTTTCTCTTCCTCTGCAGAAGAGTCTTGTCTAATGTATATCCTGGTTCAATCTTGCTTTACGAAAATCGCTCTCTTTACATTTTACGTAAGGTCGTTCCTTTCCCTTCCATTTATTTCTATCCAGATCTAATCCGTAATAAACCTCCGCATTAAAACCGGAATGACAAACAGGAGAAATATGAAATAAACCGAGGAGCATTAGGGCAATCCTTATGGTGGTGAAGATGGAATAGGGAGAGGGGAGAGAGTTAGGGTGTAGAGAAAACAACAACATTTTCGAAAAGGGCAGAAAAGCAGGCCAGGAGTTGGTAAATGGTGTTTACCCTGGCCGCCGCTAGAGGTCTCCTTAACATTAACATAATCCCAAAAACAAGTTCATAAATTATGGATGTACCCCTTAAATAAATCCATCATTAGACCCCGTGCCTTCTACCAACGGGTCTAGGGTCCTTTGTTTTTTCTATTTTTAATTTATAAACAGGGATTAGACCTCTCTTTCCTGTTTAATATTCCCATTCGCATCTATATTCTAAATGGCCAAAGCAGATTTCCCCAATTTGTTCCAATCATAGTACCTCCTTAATGCTTTAATTCAGCGGAGATTCTAAAAAACGAAATCAATATATGCAAAGTACAGCATAAACAATAAACATTATGCTTGCTATATTATATCAGTTCAATTTTTGTTTTTGGCAACGTTTAATAAAGATCTACAGCAGTATCAAAAGATAATAATCGCCTAACGAATCATTGTACGTCTCTTATTAATTAAAAAATAATCAGAAATAATTCAAGTACTAAAGCAATTCAAATAATACTAAAGGAGCTTGGTCCGGAATACATAAAGACTTTATTATTATTATTATTATTATTAAAGCAGTAGATGCTAGTTATTATATTCTTTATTTTATTCAATATAAGTTTGAATTAAAAAAAACATTGTCTAAAAGGTATTAAACGTATTTGTATAATCCCCCTATAAAGACAATGTGGATTTATGATTTATGATAATTGAGGAGAGTAACCAAGATATTATTTATTATTATAAAGAGCAGAAATATCTGAGAATTTTGTTTTAAATTGATGGATATCCTTGGTAAAACGTTAATAGGACTTAATTGTTAGTAATATAAATTCTGTGATGAAAGAATAGCTGTCAGCATGCTCAATTCAATAATAGCATCCTAAGAACCATTGAAACATTTTTCACGCTGTCGTAACGGCTCTAATGCTATCAGGCTGTGGAAAATGGAAAATTGGAAAGAGGAAGAATGAAAAACTTATCATAGTGGAGACAGGTTTCTAGAGAAGTATTTTCATTGATAGTTCTATGGATAGACAATATTTCAATAGAAAAACATTGTGTTATCCTGTTCATTTTTCTGATATTTTAGAACAACTTGATATCTTACAATAATTCACATCTTTTATTTTCTTGTCAGATATCATTTTTTTAAATATTTAATTTGAAAAGAAGAGATATGACCAGAGCCGAGACTCGAACCCGAGTTACTCACGTATGCTTCGTGGTACTTAGCCACCTCAGCAATCTTGGTTCGCTTCTCGGTCAGACATATGTTTTCTTTTCACTCGCAATCCGTGTTTCTTTTCAAATAAAATATTTGTTGATATTTTATACTTTTCAGGTCTTGAAAAAAATAAAAACACCTCTGGATCGGTCTCAAAATTTAAATAAAATGAACATTAGATGTATTAAATTCAAAACACAGAATGTACCGGCGGTTTCTGATTGTTGTTCTAAACTTAAGTGACACATACAGATTGTTTTAACAAAGGATTGGATTTTCTTAAGTTCCTGGATGTATCAATTTATTATACAAATCTTTTGAAGGTTTTGTATTTCCCATTAGGGATGACTTGTTTTTCCCCTGTTCTAAATTCACCTAATGGTTACTAATTGCTCTTAATAATTCTGTCCTAAGGGGGCAGTAGACTTTGGTCTCTGAATGAAGTACAAATTACCTCCTTTCAATTAAGCCTTTGATTACGTCGTCATTGAAATTTTTCTTTGCAATTATGAAATCTTAACTGCCGACGAACAAGGGAAATTTAATTTTTTATAATTCCACAGTCGTTAACGGTAATGTTGTTTTTGAAAATTTTCTATTGTTTCACTTTGTTTTTACGTGGAATTAATCCGCAAGATATGTTTTGTAAAGTCCATAGAGTAAACAAATCACGCTTTAGAGTGGTAAATGAAAAGAACATTGCAACCAAAGAGGGACGTTGATACGTATTTATTTACAACTAATTTACTAAAGTATTTTCTCAGGTTCAACAGATCACCTCCCTGCACAACCGTTGTCCAAGTAATAGTATAGTCTCTACCACATACTGAACTCAAGACACTTCATTGGATAACGTTTTTTTTTTTGCCAGCAACATTGTATTATTACTTGAGCTCTATAAACAGTTCCGATCTTCGATCCTCCCTTTCGATGTTACCCAAGATCTTTCAACTATCTACTAGACGCTTTCAATCAGAAGTCTATTCAACCAGATTAGTTGGTATATTCTAAAAGCGTTCTTGGTATATCTCAAAAGGGCTAACTTCTATTAGAGCGTTTATTTCATTGTATAGTGTATATAGTCAAACGCGCATAGAAAATGTTTCGAAAATTCCAATATAAGCGGATCTACACGTACCCTATCTTTTCACGTCCTGTATCTACATTCTCCTCTAATTCAAATCCTTTCCGATCTCTGTACTCGTTCCCTCAGAACCAAAGCATTCGACCGTTCCTTTCTTGTCCGCTCCACCACAATATGGAATTCAACCCCTCCTGTAATCCGTCATGCCCCTTCACTATCGTTGATGAAATCTGGCTTCCCAAACGGATGCTTTCTAATCATTTGCTCAAATGAATCAGTCATGATTCCTACTTTTTAGTTATTTATTTTTATTCAATTTTATTAACTTTTTTGCACTTTATAAGTTCTTTATGATCTATATTCTAACCACATTTTATTGTAGCTTTCTGGCCAGATATTTATTGTTTCTGTTTCTATATATATTGTTTGTTCTAAAGAGAGTTAGTCCCATATTAAAGTAATTTTTCTATTCTTTCTATATTAACAATAAATATGTTGTTTTTCTGTTATTAGATATAAATTGAAGAATATCCGATGAAAATATAAATCATTTCGAATAATTGAACAGTTAATTTATACATTTTTTAAGAACTGATTTAAAGGCAGAAAATAAACATTTCCAAGAGTTATTGATATTTTTCGCAGAAGCTTAATGTCGAAAATCCCTTCTTGAACTTATTTCAATTCTGGTCCCGTAATTAAAGACATCGGTTGTTGATGTAACAATTAACGTTATTAGTCCTTAATACAGAATCAACTTGAGTGATTTAGAAAGGGTTTTATATAAAAAAGAGAGAGAAAAAAAGAACGTGAATAATTTTTTTGAGATAAGTCCCACCGTTAAACGAAATATCTCGGGTGTCAAATTACAATTTACCTTTCTGGATTCTAATAATTCAGAATCAAAGGCTATTTGAAAATTATGGGATTATTACGGAATTAATTTTTCGAAAGGTCTTAATCTGCTTTAATTTCATAAAATGAATAAAGGGTTCTCCTAACTCAGAAGTTGGATAGATTTCGGCTATTATTAATTAAATTTTGGCTTATATTTCTTTATGTATGACCATTTAGTTAATTTTTCTATATTTTCAGTAGTAGAATATTAAAATGTTGGAGTGTATACTGAGTTGCTATGCTAACTTCCGCACAGTAACTCTGTGCTCAACAAACCTGTGTTCAAATCTAGCGGTAGAAAATAAACTATATCTGTTTACAGCCGCAGATAGACCCTTTTGGATCAACAGATCCTCCTGGGGATCACCCAGTTCCTATAAAATGTGTATACTCAATCGAGGGATAAAATCTAGTGATTGAGCGTAATATAGAACAATTCACCTCCCTTCACAACCGCTGTTGTGTTTTTTATCACAGTTATTTATTTAAGTACTTCTTAATGAATGAACTTCATATATCATTTCTCTAATGAGTAAATTCGTCTTCAATTACATTAAAAGTCAAAATGTATATTTAATTATCCCTGAGCCTTCTTCTTCTTTTAGTGGCACGAGAGATGCTTAAAGCGATCCTTGGCCTGCTCAAATCTCCAAGCTCCATCTGATTCGGTCCTGTGCATGCGAGCAACTTATTCTCAGTTTCTTGAGATCTCCCAGGACGCTATCCTTCCATGCGCCCCTGGGTCTCCGTCTAAGCCTCACTCCACCAGGGCAGTTTTTGTACACTCTTCTAACAGTTCATTCTTCAACCATTCTCAGCAACATCATCCTCTGTAATGTAATCGTCATGTCATCATAGCGTTCATGTAAGTCTCTGTTTTTTTCTTCTGCGCCATACACCGTTTTCCTGGACGGGCCCTATGGTTGCGTCTGAGGATACGCCTTTCGCAAGCAAGGGTCTATGTCTCGCAAGCATATGTCACTATTGGCCGAATCAGCGATTTATAGAGAGTGAACTTAGTTTTTAGATCGACATTTTTGCTTTTCAGCAAAGTATGCCCGATTCCTAGAAAGTACTATTCTTCTGATTTCTTCTGTTTCACCTAGTTTGTCGTTGCTGAGAGAGGCAAGGTATTGAAAGCTGTTCACCACCTCGAAAGTATGTGTTCCCATTGCGTAGAGTCGTTGCCGTCGAATGTGCTGATTTTGCCTTCCTCTTTTCAAAACCATCAGTTTCGTTTTTTTCCTCGTTTATTTCTAACCCTAAATTATCCCTGAGTACTAATTATTAACTTTCGCTTGTACTAGAATTAGTTATAATATAATTGAATTGTTTTGTTTTTCAAAGAGGTTTAATTGTATAGTTAATGAAAAATCCACTATTGCCAGATTTATTATAGGAAGGTATAATATTTAATATTATTTTCGTATCGTAACCCGAAACACCCACAGTATAAAGTCTAGAAACAGTGTAGTATTGGCTTAATCATTCTGATAAATATTAAATGAACAGGCACGCAAGGGTGGTTGCGATATCTATATTTGCACTTCTTCACGACACGAATATCTTATTTTTTTCGCATATCTCATATTGATTTCACTTATAATTTGGCAATATTTTTATTGGTATGGTTTTCCGTGGGTTGGTCAATGCTGACTTGATTATAATCAAGATAATATACAATTTTACTCTTAATTCATATCATTTCACGTTATATAAATAAATACCATTAAGCAATCAGCTGATATCTCTTAAATATCTAATAAATAATAATCATTGCGATCATTATCTGCCTGTAGTCATAACCCTAATTTGCCTGATATTCGATCTAAAACGAGTTACCTAAGAATTAAATCAATAGAGCATAAGTATTAGTATTACTAATTATTTTATAACAATCTTTGTTATCTGTTTCTGCATTTTCTCTGAGTAGGACTGACAGTTCTTTTTTTAATTGCTTAAGATTATTTACCAAGGTGAAAATTGTTTAGGAAAATCGTAAATCGTAGTAGACAATTTTAGTATGGGAAATTAATAAATGTGGCGAAAAATATTTCGGAAAGGTGTACACAATTTTTTTTATTATAGAGTGTTTTATTTATTTAAAATAATTTTAAACGCCCAAAAATGCTTGAGCAATTAACGAATGTCATATTTTCTCAACGAGAAAAGTTATAAAAAGTTTTTAATAGAATGCATTTTGAAAAATGATATTCGAACCAAGGTTCTGCAACTAATAGGTTTCCAATTTATATACAGATTAGATTATATACAACTTAGTTTGTGAGTAATAAACCTAAATATCTATATCATTCTTTTATTATAATATATCATAAAATAATATAATATTATAATATTGACGCCCCGAGGAGGTCTCATGTGTCCCGCCGTTATGTTGAATTAAAGTGGCTCTTCCCTTCTTTCCGTAGACTCTATTTCCTAGGTTCTTACTTATCCACTATTACATCATTTATTACATTATTAGTTGCTATTATTTATTCACTAATTTTTCTATAAGCCTATTTCTTTGTATTGTAAATTTGTCTGTTTTTTTTATTTTATTACTGTATTACATTTTTTAATTTTCTACCAAAGCATACCTGTTAGTTATTTACTTTCAAGATATTATGTAAATATGGTTTTATTCTAATAATGTAGGCCTTTGGCCAAATATATATTTATTTAATTTTGTGCAATTCTGTTATTCTTAAGGGACCCGGTCCCAGAATAACATTATTTTTCTATTCTAATCGAAGGTTCGAATCCCGGCCAGGGAAAATCTTTTATCTTCAAAATAAAAATATTTAAAAATTAAAACAATTATTAAAAAATAATAACTTTTTTATAGTAATACTTTGTCTCATACTCATTAAAATTTCTTTTTTGGAAATTTCTAAATTTCCATAATAATTAAAATTTCTTTTCTTGGAAATTTTAATGAGTATAGTCGGATCAGTTTTTATGCCAACGGTTGAGCAGGTAGATGATTCATCTAAGATTAAGCACAACGAGTCAACCTACGATTGATAACTAAATATATAATTTATCTGCCACAGCCGTTCTCAAAACCAGAATCTAAAGATTCGCAACAACCTGAGGTACCCAGGAATATAAAATGATCAAAAGAAAAAGTTTTCAGTCAGTTACAAAGGTAACTTTAAAAGCGGAAAATTCTCGGCTCTTTCTCGGCTGCAAAATTAATTACTTCACACTCAAGTTCCACAAATCTGACATAACTTTTTAACTATGTTGTATGGGAGCGAAGGAAAACACCTTCATCCCTCGAAGAATAAAGTAATTGATAGAATATTTAGAGGAATGAATAATAATTAACACGCAAACTTTAGGAAGATTACTTACAACGGATGAATCCTTTGGGTCATCGTCTGGGGTCACCTGTGGATGACCTACTATGGCCAATATCGGGGGTTCGAAGCCCGTGGCCTTAGAATTTTTTTAAGGCAGTAATACACCCTTCATTATGCCGTCCTTTGGAAGAGACGTACAATAGGTTCACGAGCTGTGCTCCTAAAAAATCCCTAACCTAATTATACCTGGATAGGGAAAATTTAGGGCTCCCAATGTAGCATCGTCCAATTAGCCATAGCAGCATTAAGTGACGTTCAATGAATAAACAATCAGGGTGATCTAACGGTTTTGGCATAGGGTGGAAATTTGGAATAAGCTCTAGGTGGATATGGGAGCGGAGTGGCTCAGTGGTGGAGCACTGAGTTGCTATGCCGAAAATCCTGGTTCAAATCCCGCTGCTGGTATGACTTTTATTTAGTCTGTTAGCAGCGGGAGATGGATCATATGGGATCTAGGACCTTCCTGGGGTCAACCATCTCCTATAAAGTGGTTACCCAAAATATGAAGGAAAATTTTGGTGGTTGAGCTTGATCTAGGACAAATTACCTCCCTGCACAACCGTTTTCCATGAAACAACACAGTCTCTACAATGTACATCTAAATAAAAAAAATCAACTAGCCAACCACCAACCCTGAAAAGTGTAGTTTAACCCAGAAAAGAGAGATGAATGTAGATTAAACCAATGACCTTTTAGGATTGAATTTTGACGGGAATGGGAGCAGAGATCGTTCTTATCGGCATCGAACCTTCGGATTGGTCAACGCTTCGGCATTAGAAACTGAGATTTAGTTAATGTCACTCTCTTAATATTTTAGTTTTATTCAGTCTATGTTGAAAATGATTTGCATGATGAATGATAAATCAATAAGTCAAGAAATCAATGTAATAAATATATGTACATGTATGGTTATGTGAGAGTAAATATCAGTTATTTTTTATTTTATGTTATTGCTAGATATTTATATTAAAAAATAACACATTTGAACTATTACTGAACAAATAAATTAAATAGCGAATGTATACTTGTGTTTCAATATTACATGCTGAATAATATTATAATTAAAAATTAAATAATATTATAATTTTTTTAGATTAATTTAGTGATATTTACAACTGTAATAATATTACAACAAGTAAATTTGCTAATTTGAACAAATGACATGAAAACAAAAAACACTTGTGGAGAAACTACCCGCCGGTAGTACTCCAATAAACTTCTATAGTAAAAGGCCTCTAGGCCATCTCCTTTTCAGACGCCTCGGAGGGTTATCAGGCATAGTATGGGAAGCAAGTTGAGGGACTAGCGGATTCAAGTGTGTATGGAGCTTTTCATGGAAGGATAGGTATCTAGTTTGGGCCAAATCAGCAACATATGGGATATTAAGATCATGATGGATGAGTTTGTTTGTGACATAATAAGGAGCATGGAGGATTTTATGAAGGATTTTGGATTGTAAGGATTGAATACGAGATGAATTGAATGGTTTAGTAGAGCCCCAAAACTCAACTCCGTATGCCCAAATAGGTCTGATAACTGTCATGTAAATGAGTCTTTTGTAATTAATTGGGAACTCAGAACGTTTGTCCAGTAAATGTTGAAGTAGGCGAAAACGACGAGCAGTTTGTTGTCTTTTCAGTCTTGTATGAAAATAATATTAGAATTAAAAATATTAATAAAAATAAAATTTATCATTAATTGCTTAAAATATAAAATTATTTTAGTTTGTAATAAGATTCAGCTTTAATTATTTTTACAAAATGCAGTTGTCTTATTTTCAATATATAGGGCTGAGATATATATAGTACCACCGACTTAAACCGACACGTTTTTCGCATGAACATATTAATTACCTCCCAGTTCTCTCTACATACAAGTATTTTTTGTGCCCTTTGATACGTAAACATCGACAAAAAATAAGACGGGACTTGACTCAATCCGAGGCTAATGATTTATACCAAGGCCTCGAAGGATTTAGGTCGTGGAATGAACTATATCGCGCGAGTCCGACATATTTTTCTTCCAAGTGCCCTGTGTTGTCCTTTCTCTTCTGCTATCTTGATTTATTGATGTATCGACATTTATTGAGGACGATAATCGATTCATGTTTTAGTGAATAAATCAGCTATTCATGTTTATATTCTTTTTTTTATTGCTTATATCATTATTAACCATTCTGCTCAGTGAGTTGAAAAACATTCAAAGGATTCAATCATTGCAAAAGGTTGACTTGATTTACTAACTTTCTGACTGAAAACAAGAGTTTATTTTTCTCTTCTGTGGTAAAAAATAAATAAAAATTACAGTTCATTACATCATCAAAATCTATGTTTATGATATCTCAAGTATAGTTACATTCGATGAAAAGAAATTAATTAAAAAGTTCCTATGATCGTAAATAGGGAGCGGAGTGGTTCAGTGGTAGAGCGCTGATTTGCCGTGCTGAAGGAAATGGGTTGAAATCCCGCTGCTGGTAGACTATTATTTAATCTGTTAGTGGCCGGAGATGGACCCAAGTGGATTTAGGACTCTCCTATGGCTCACCCAGCTTCTAAAAAGTGGATACCCAAAATATGAAGAAAGATCTCTCCCACTGTGAAATGACTCTCCCACGTACTGAATACAAGACCCTCAAAGAGCTTTTATAGTGGTACAAGAAAAAAATTATCTTATATGGTGCTATTGTTCTGAGGTTATAAACAATATTTATATTTTTCTTTATTTTTTATTTTATTTTGGCTATTGAACGCTCTATTAGAAAATAACAAACGTTGCTTGTTAGACGTAGAATGAAAAATAAAAAAAAGAATGATTGGAGTAAAAATGTATGATAATCATAAATTGTTTTACTTGAGGAAGAAAATTGTCTGACTGGGGGTCAAAAAAATGCTCCTAAGTAGGAAGAACTGTTTATTGGAGAGCCAACGTTTCGACCCAAATGTTGGTCAATTAAAATTACATATGGTAAATATTAATATACATAGGCATCTATTTTAAAATACATAAACATTTTAATTTTAATATTTACCAAATATAATTTTAATTGCCTGTATTTTGCATATTTAGCCCTGCAGAAGATCTGCATTGTGGGTCGAAGCATTGGCACTATAATAAACAGTTCTTCCTATTTAAAAGCATTTTTCCGATCTTCACTCGGACCATTTTCTTCCTAATTCTTATAAAAAGTCAACTATTAATTATTATCCAAGACTAGCTGTGCCCGCGACTTTGTCTGCGCGGTATGCTGACTTTGGGCGGCATTTTTATTTTTTTTATTTCGCCAATTACTTTGCAAATAAAATAGATACATACATTAAAATAAGTGTTTTCCTAAATAACTTTTTTAGGAACTTTTTATAAACAACGTTTTTTGTTTTCCCATCTTTTGCCAAAACATAGAGATTTTGCCAAAACGTAGTCAAATTTAGAGTACTACCAGTGGGTAGTTTCTTTACTTTTCATTCTCATGTCATTATGTATCACTCAGCCTATTTACTTGTATTATTGTAACAAAGTTGTAAATATCGATAATAAAAAAATGTAAAAAACAAATGTAGTAAAATTTAAGTGAATTTAAGTATGGTTTATTTAACAGACATCGGAGTTATTAAAGTATATTAAAACTTCATCATTTATAATATTCAATAGTAAAAATTCTTTCATTGCCTTCTCTTATAGTAGAATACTTTATTTTATATGAATATATTGTTTAACTTTGGTCTTAAAAGTTAAATTATATATTGCAGCGATGTGCGCAGTTAGGCAGCAGGGATTTCACTGATAGGCAAGGGTACGAAGTACAGGTTCAATGTTCACGGAATAGAGGGAATAGGAAAATAATTAAATTTATATTTGCTTTTAGAGTTATAAAAACTCTTTAATAATGTATTTCATGTAATAAAATCTATGTAAATTAATGAAGGTTTATTTTAATAGAAATCGGAGTGATTAAAGTATATTAAAACTACGTCATGCATAATTTTTAATATTAAAAACTCTTTCATTACCTTCTCTTATAGTAGAATACTTTATTTTATCTGAATACATTGTTTAACTTTGGTCTTAAAAGTTAAATTATAAATTGCAGCGATGTGCGCAGTTAGGCAGCAAGGATTTTAGTGATAGGCAAGGGTACGAAGTACAGGTTCAATGTTCACGGAGTAGAGGGGATAGGAAAATAATTAATTTTATGTATGGTTTTAGTGTTCTAAAAACTCTTTAGTAATGTATTTCATGTAATAAAATCTATGTGAATTAATGAAGGTTTAATTTAACAGAAATCGGAGTAATTAAAGTATATTAAAACTACATCATGCATAATTTGTAATATTAAAAACCTCTTTCATTACCTTCACTTATAGTAGGATACTTTATTTTATCAGAATGCATTGTTTAACTTTGGTCTTAAAAGTTAAATTATAAATTGCAGCGATGTGCGCAGTTAGGTAGCTTCACTGAGGGGCTGGGGTACGAAGTACAGGTTCAATGTTCACGGAGTAGAGGGGAAAGGAAAATAATTAAATTTATATTATCTTTTAGAGTGATATAAACGCTTGAAAAATGTATTTCATTAAGTAAAATCTACGTAAATTAATGAATGTTTAATTGAACAGAAACTATTATTAAAGTTATTAAAGTATATAAAAACTACATCAATTATAGTTTCTATACTAAAAATTCGTTCACTACCTTCTCTTATAGTAGAATACTTTATTTTATCTGTATATAATGTTTAACTTTAGATTCAATAGTTAAATTTAAAATTGCAGCGATGTGCACAGTTTCGTATCTGGGATCTGACTAAGAAGCTAGGGTACGAAGTGCAGGTTCACTGTTCACAAAGTAGAGAGGAATAGAATAAATATTAAATTTATATATTATTTTAGTGTATTATCTACGTTATAAAAACGTATTTTATGTAGTAAAATCTAAGTAAATTAAAGAATATTTAATTTAACAGACATCGGAGTTATTAAAGTATATTAAAACTACATCATTTATAATTTTCAATAGTAAAAATTCGTTCATTATCTTCTCTTATAGCAGAATACTTTATTTTATCTGTATCTATTGTTCAACTTCAGTTTCAATAGTTAAATTATAAACTTCAGCGATGTACGCAGTTTCGGAGCAGCCAGCTGACTGAGATATGAAGTACAGGTTTAATTTTCACGGAGTAGAGGGGAATAGAATAATTATAAATTTTGTATATTCTTTTAGTGCATTATCAATCCAATACTAAAATGTTCACAAACATTTATTTACGAGTACTATAACATATAATAGTAGTATAAGCAATTATATGGTAGTAGTGGCTGAAGGGAAATAGGCACGAACTGGGTCGCACTGGAGGCTCCAGAGCCTGTTATTACTTATTCTTAGCTTCCAGTGCCCTATTTTCCTCACTATAATAGAACAGCCTCCAGGATTACCTACACTGATTTTCCAGCTCTGCAATCTTATTTACCTTTCTCAACTGGAGGCTTATTATAATTTAATAATAAATGGTATGGTAAAGTTGTGCCTATACCTTTGCATACTAATGACATCCTTCCAGTTTTTTACTCTCCATTCCTAACTATGATTCTAACCAGATTCCATTTTATGTAACATTTTTATATTTAATTTTAAAAAATAAAAATAAAAAGTTTTACGTGTTATGGCATCAACGTTTAGCAGGAAAAAATGAAAGTTAATTCCAAAATTACACTTTCTAATTGACATATTTTTCTTTATCATACTATAGCTTGTCCACTAGAACATTTTCCTGGCCCCCCAATGGATTTGTTATCACACTTATCTCAAGTAAAAAAGTTATGGTGGAAAGAACATTTGAATAAATCGAAACAAAAGAATATAAATTTCTTGTTTTATTCTTAACACAGATGCATAATTTTGAATATTGTTGTCATAGTTTTATTATTTCCTACCGCTTATGATTATATAATCTCCTCAAATTATGGAAATATAGGGTTTTACAATCCTACGCCTTTTACAATCCTACGCCTTTCTATGCTGCTGAGTCGAAAAACAAAAAAATAAATAAAGAATGTTTATTTAACTATTATCTTCTCAAAATAGTTTTGACTGTATGATATCTTCTTATTATTTATATTTAACTGGATATAATAAACAAATTGTAAATAAACAAATTTACTTCATTATTTGTTTATTTATTTATCGTCACTATATGCTGCTATCACTAATCCGACGATGCTATAAACAGAGAGAGCCTAAATGTTGCCTATCCAGGTATAATTAGAATAGAGATCTTTAACGAGCACCTGCCAACTCTCAGGCTCTGACCACCATTTTACGTATCTTCCGAAGGATGGGATCACCAAGGATTTCTTTATCCCTAAGCCCATCTGAAGGGTAGTGTACCCGTACTATTGTGCATAATAGGTTATTCTGCTAACCACTACACCACAAGTAATCACCTATTTATTTTATTAAATAATTTTAAAATTATTAAGTAGCATTTTTTTTTTAAATCACCTCACTTTAATATTTTTCAAATTATCATAAATCTCTATGAATTATATTCAACAATATAAAAAGAGGCGAGTTATATAATTCAACAAATCTAATATTTATAATATTTATAAATATTAATATATAATTATAAATATAATATTTACTATCGAATAATACGATGACTTTGAATGTTATGGTATAATGTAAAAAAGAAAGGGTCTTGTTTAGATTAGGCCCGCCAGTGATTTTATCTAGTAACAGTTACTTATTCATATATTAAAAAATATGGGTTAAAGAAACATATGATTTATTTAACAGGAACTTTTTATACATAACCAAAAACACTAACATACTTTTAATGAGTTACTCGCCAAAATTCTACTATGTTCTTAAGGATTTTATCAAAAACGTCTTCATTTGAGTTTCTCTGCCTCCACATGAACTCGCATAAATACGAGTCTACCATAGAGCGATGAGTCCCAATTCCTTTTTGTTTCTCCTTTTAGTCTTAGCCCACATAGACTCAACTCTTTGAGTGTGAGCACCAGTCTCTGGGTCGATGAAATTTTTGGAGTGATTTACAGTACAATGCCTGTAATCCTTTCCAATCATTCCTTCTATCCCACTATAGGACTTCCACAGGTCAGACATTATAATGGAACCCGGTCTAATTGATGTTTTTATGCACTCCTCCAGGGTTTCTCTTCTCCTATCGGGCACTGCGTACAAAAAACACTCTTTAGTTTCACGACAGATCCCGCCAAACACCCATTGCTGTGGATAGGTGCGTCCTACATTATACTTTCAACGAGAAAAACAGGACTCGTCAATCTCAACTGTCAGTCCTTTCCCTCCAATTGGGTTTTTCAGCAAACTAGCTGCGCACACCTCCCGCAGATAATTTGTCCAATCTACAATGGTAGCGGAGCTCATATTGAATTCTTTGGAACAGAATTTAAACGTCGTATACTCCTGTGTCCATGAGTAAATGAATAAAAGGGCTTTACTTAACGGTAACCTGCTGTCACATAGCCACGTACCCGTATACATGCCACATTCATATCGGCATTGTCTTTTGTTGCACCTATATTTTTTTCTTTCTTCGTTAAATTTCATAATGTGACCTTTTTTACAATATCTTTCCTTAGGTAGAATTCCTCTTTCTTCAAAGAAAATCCTGGCTCGTTCCTCTTCTTTGCATAAATCGTAAACTTCAAAATTATTCATCGTGTTATCACTTTATAACCGCAATTACACAAACAATACTAAATTAAATAATATTTGAACATGTGATTTTATTTCTATATCAATGGTATCAGGTTATACAACAACTGTTACTAAATATCATTAAAAATAACTGGCGGGCCTAATCTAAACAAGACCCAAAAGGAACACAAATGTAGCACGTGTTGGGTGTGGGCAAAGTATTTCTGGGGAAATCTTATTGAGATTTATTAAATTCAGTTTTTAAAAATATTTTTATTTATTTTTTTTATTTGAAAAAAACATATGAAAATATCAGAGAGGGCTTATGTTTTTTCTGAAAGCAAAAACTTCCTATTGCCATGTGCAATTTTAATATTCACATTCGTATACAAATAAAAAACTAATGAAATATATTAAACAAAGGCTTCATAACTAAAAACAAAAGCAGACATCTGAAGCTGTCATTTTATTGATATATACCTGGAATATATCATATATATGATTATTATTTTTTTAATACATATGAAATTATTACATATTTTTTAAAAAGATGTGTGATATTTTAAATTTTAGTCATTCTAAGATAAATTTATTATGCCCAATAATAATATTGGATACGATATGCATTGTACACTAATTCTTAGGCAATATTTGTTTAATCATATTTTTAATCTTGAATATAAACCCTAAAAGTTCTCTGATACTTAAACATAGCAAGAATTTTGATAGGTTTATTGTTTTCCTTTGCAAGTTTAATAAGATCAGCGCTTTCACCTACAAGTAGAAAAGCAGCCCATTTACATGCAGTATATAGATTACACAATGTATGTGACTTTTTATATAGTAAAAAAACTAAGAAAAACTGTACCACAACAACCCGTTAAGGGTCTAGGGCTCAGAATATGATAGAGGATGTGCTGTTTCTTGGACTACGAACTTTATAGAGGCTGGGTGAGCCCCAGGAGGGTCCTAGATCCATCTCCGGCTGCTAACAGATTGAATAAAAGTCTTGCCATCAGCGGGATTTGAACTCAAGAACTTCGGCATAGTAACTCAGCGCTCTACTACTGACTCACTCCCGCTTACTAGATATATTTTTTATAATTATGAATATTAAAGCCATTACTCAGTCTCTATGAAGTGAGTAACTTTAATTGGGAGAAAACGATGGAAACAAATGAAAAAATCGCGTCCCTGTATCAATAATTTGAGAGTTTTCTTTTGTTGAAAGTACATTACAAACATAAATGGCCTGGAAGAAACTTTGACACTTTACTTTATTGGCATTGGTACTTTGAAATAGCACTTAAAAACTAAAAAGTGCATTTAAATTTTTTTTTAACGCTTTTAAATTGTACTTGTTGGAAATTGAGGGATAATGATTGTCGCTAGAGTCATAAAGGTCACGGTCTACTTATCGAACACGTAAAATAAATTTATACTGCCAGTTCCAAGCATTAGTATTTTTTTAGTCAATATCTAAACTTTATGTTGGCTTGATGCCACTTTCTAATTATTGATATCTAATAATATGTTATATTTCTGATACATATGTTTCTTTTGAGGAAAAAAAAATCATTCAATCACCTTGCAGAACCGTTGTCCATGAAACAGTACAGTCACTACCATGTACTGAAACCTAGATCCATTCACGGGTTGTAGTGGTTCAGGTTTTTTTTTCAATTTCAGGAAATTAAAGTTTCTTCTATTTCAGAATATGTCGTAACTTAGTCGACCCAACTCATCGTTTCTCTGGTCTCTATAGGTTTGCCATGTCGTTAGTGACTTTACTCAGTTTGTGCATTCTGGCATAAGTCAATAAATATTTTTCATTTAGTTTTACACTTTTTTTTAAATTATTTAAAGCGTCACAAGGGAATAATTATCATGTTGAAAGATAATGCCTGAGGGATGGTGCATTATCTGCCAACATGATCTACTCCTAAAATATTTTACTCACTATGCCGTGGCATTCTTAAAGAAAATATCTTTTTGTATTTAGAAATAGATTCAATGTTTCCTTTATATAATCTAATCTTCCTGGTTTCAATCTTTTATGCTGTCATATTTTTATGTTGTTCGACTCTGCAGATATAGACGTAAAGCACCTCTTAGGTACACCCAGCCTCTACATATAAAACTCTAAGAGTTGATCGAGATCACTTCTCTTCCAAATCCATGTATTATTGCATGTTCATCAAATAGTAATGGTGAAATATTCTAATCAATAAATTCGTCAATGCTATGCCATATAACATTCCGAGATGATTAATGTGAAATAATTTTTTTGCTGAACGTCGTGGAGCAGGGGTAAATTGATTGACTAGTTTTTTTGGGGGGATGTTGATGTAAGATGTGATGTATTAGATCTTCATTGATTCGAATTTTAGTTTTGATTAATGTCCTTATGATTTCTGAATTACCAAACTTACTTTTTCTCCAGGATTGAAGATACTTAAGGCTTTGTTTATCGGATATTTCCAATTGTGTTCTATTTCTTAAATTAACTTTTGGTAACTGATGTATTTATACAAGTCTTTTTTTTATCCTTTTTGCTAACGTTCAGTCAAAAATGCAGTCATTCCTAGAATTTCATAGATATGAAATAATTTTTAGTTTCTGAATGACTAGTCCTTTTGGATGTTCATGTGAGATCCCTGTATAAAATCATCATTGATGATCCCTAAAATGACGATTTTTCAAGTTGTTTGTTGAAAGTTTTTTATCTGGTATATTCTGGTAAATGATGAATTAATGCAAGATTTTTTAACGTTTTTCTGACGTCCTGTCAGAAATGGAGCCATCCTTAGAGGTTATATTTAATGGAAACCGCTTTCTGATTAATCTTGTTAAAGATAATTGGTACTTGGGCTGCAGCGGGCTGGTACTATAGCTGTTATGGGAAGGACTTAGCTGTGAAAAGTTAGAGCGCTTAACTTCAACTTAAACAGAGAACTTTAGAAGGGTAATTAGAACCGAGTGAAGACAAATACACTTTTAGGTTTCTCAACGGTTGAGCGTCTGTATTTGTATTACTTCTGCTAAACTTCGGAAAGAGAGATCTTCCTGACTGAATCTGTCCTCCAATGACGCTTTAATGTCAAATATATATATTTTGGTATCTTCTTTTCTTGACTGTTATTTATTTTTACTATCAGTTCTAGAGATTCAGTTCTTTTGGCGAATTATGTCATAATACATAAATACTTAGGCTATAATATGTAATATAATTCACTAAAAGCCTATTTTGTCACGCTAAGGACTTGGCTAAATGAACAATATAGTCGCAAAATGGAAGATACTGAATCTCAACAAAGGGAAGTAAAACACACACATATATATATATATATATATATATATATATATATATATATATACTGTTGCGGTCAAAGAGAAAGAGAGAAAGACGGATGGAAGGGATTAACGTCTTAGGGCCATCGGCTGAAGAAGATTAAGAAGGTTCTTGAAGATCCGAGAACGGCTGACCCCCTTTCCGCGCGTCTAGAACGTTCGACCCTGCCTATATATACCGCTCGCCGCAAACCACTAAGTCATTCAGTGGTAATCCGGTCAGTGTGGTTAACTTGTGTGTCAGTGAACTATGACAGTCTCGCGAGTGTAAGGTCACTTAAACTCAAACTTATATTTATGATTCAATGAGATATTTTATTAAATATGATTTCATTATGTTATATGACCACGGTTTCGCAGGGATGTGAATTGGCCAGATCACACTCAATAGTCAGGTTTTTTCCTCAATTAAAGGTAGCCAATTTATAGAGATTTGGTGAACCACTGTGGCTGTTGATAGATTAAGTAATTTACCTCTCACAGTCTGGTTTAAACTCAGAACCCCCAACCTCTTTTTGAAGTTTTTACAATCTTTTTAAAAATATATTTTATGTCTCTTTCTGTAGATATAAAATATAAAATTAAATCGCAGCTAAATGAATAAAAAATCAATTTTCGATATCAATTTTCAGGAAGAAAAACGTGAATGAAGGGCGTTATTAAAATTGCAAATACCTACAAGGACTGGATTGACTATTACCTCCAACAGAATAAAAATAAATGGACAAATTATTCCTTATCTGGAAGTAGATTAATGCCTCCAGTGCTGGAGAAAATGTTAGCCTTAATTGGGCACTACAGAGGGAGTTGGAAAAAATTGGCCGGATTGAGTCAGTGTACGATAAAAACAATTTGCATCTAATAATAAACCCGATTTCTTATCTTCCTGAAATTTCAATTAGGAATTTCACGGTAAATGTTAGAGTCCTATCTACTTTCGTTAATGAAGGATTTTCCAGCTTCAATTTACCATTTCCCAGTTGGTTAAAGGGCCTTAAAATTTCTTTGAAAATTCTTGTATTCTCCAGTATAAAATATATTAAAAAGATTCAAACTTGTAAGTAACCTAATATTAAATAGTTAATAAAAAAAATGTTGGGATTTTTCCCGAAATATTTAGACGATCTGTGATATGATTTCTTTGATGATTTTAGATGCTTCTGTTTATGTATGCTTAGTATTTATGTTTCATTTGTTTTCTATTGTTTGTTTTTTATATATCGTTTTTTCAGCCGTTTATTGGATCACTTAATGATAGGTGTTAGAACACTTTAAATCTATCAGAGAATACGGAGAGTGTGATTTCGGCCAAATCACCTTATTGTTGGGTTTAAACAATTTAGTCTACTGAACCCAATACAATAAGCTTAATGGATAGTAATGGTGTATTTTTATTTTATTTTCAAGTCACTTCGACAATACCTATGACAAAAAATGAAATTTAAACAACATAAACATTACTCAGTCTTTATTTATTGTTATGCATTTGAAAGTTTTCATTTTCTTCTCAAACAGTTAAATGCTAATTTTTTTTCATTGCAGTATAATCATTCAGGTGTTCACAGTTTATCTGTGAAATTTTGTTGCAATATCTTTGAAGCAGTTTGTGAATGGAATTCTTTTTTTTTCTTTAATTTTTGTTTTGTTATTATATCTATTATTTTAACCTTCTTTATTTTATATCATTTACTACGGTTCCTACCATGTTGTTTATGGTTACTCTTCATGTATTGCATTGGTACAGATGTATTTTTAATATACATTACGCATTGTTTGTTTTAAACAAAAATAAAAACTGAACGAATTTTATCAACATAAAGAGAATATTGAACTTAAAGGTGTTCATAAATTGTTTGGTTGAGATCTAAAACAAGGATTAAATTGTAATGATGTTTTTTTACACACAGCATTCAGTTTTTATTCATTTAAATGTCTTTATTTTCTTCTCAAACAATTACTAAGAGTAGTTATTGCTTTAATTATTTTGTCTTTAAAAGAGAAATTCGAGAAAAAAGGATTAGCATTTAGGGACGCTGCTGGAGCGAAGCCATAGCAGTCGAGAGTGGAAACCTCAGAGCGAAACCCGACAAGAGAAGCAATTAGCAAATCCTGTCAAAGGGTCGCCATCTAAGGGTTTCGTCTGAATTTTCAATAAGTACTAAATCGTCCCTTTAGTGTCCCTGAAAAGAAGTTGGTCGTCATTGTAAGAATTAGGGAACATGTCACAATAAGCTTCACGTTATTAACATCGGAAAAGTAATAATTAGGTAATCGGATAAATTAATTTTATTGTTTTATATTTAGTAAATATAATTATTTATAATTTTAGCGAAGAATAGGTACAGGATTCCAAATCTTGCTTAGTTAAATCGTTTTTAAGGTCGCTTCTAATAGCTCTAATATTCTAATAGCTTTAAGAAGAACAGTTTAAATTAATTATTTACCTTGACCGGAGTCAAACCCGGGATCATCAAGACAGTAACTGAGCGCTAATGCATTGCTCTATCCCATTCCCTTTAGACTTTTAAGACTTAATATAATTTATTCTCTAGACTATTTTTTATAAATGTTCATTATGTCTTGATGTGAACATCCTCTATATTTATGTATTCACCTCCACTTATCTAAAAGGTTAAAAAAAGATAAATAGGTACCACTACAACCCATGAAGGGTCATGGGCTTAGTACATGGTAGAGACTGTACTGTTTCTAGGACCATGGATGTGCAGAAAGACGATTTACCATATGTCAAGCCAAATTTTCTTCCAATCATGGGTAAGCACTTAATAAATGCTGTGAGAGCCACAGGAGTGTCCGCGAATCCCACAGGATTCATCTGCTTTATAAGGCAGAAGCCTTAGCCGAATTTGAACCCGGGACTTACACTATAGCAATTCAGCGCTCTACTCCTGAGCTACTTCCAAAATAAAGGATGAAGATGGTAAATACATTGATAAGATATTAAATTGGAAACATATTATAGATTTCATTTTTTTTCATTACTTAGGGATAGATAATAAAATATGCATTTTATCATACTGCATATTCAATTGAAATAATAAGGGTGAAAAGGCGGAAAATTTCAGACGTTAGTCGTTAAGAAATTCTGTTATGAAATATGCTAAAAGCGAATTAGAATTGTGTTTCTTTCAAACAAAGGCGTGGATTAAGAAAGTTTCCTGTCAAATCGTGGAAGAGTCGGTAAAATTTAATATCGAGGAAGGAAAAGTGGATGTTGAAACAACCGAGGTGGATAAAACTGCCCTTAATTTCGCAATTAAACCCTTCTTTTTCAGTTTTGCAAGATGTTTAAATTAAGTTTTTTGTTTTTATTATTTAGCTAAAAGTATTGTATATGGAACTAAAACTAAATAATTACTTCAAATGGTCTTCAGGTCTTCCAGATAGCATGCACATGCTTATGCTTTAAGGCCTACAGGTAAGTTTTAACACTGATTCAATTAAATTGCCAGTTTTATCATAATGGTTAGAATTTAGGCGTCGATTTAAATGTAAAATTACAACATAAATGTCTAAATATAGTTTTTTTTTTTATTGTTATTAAAAATGAAATACGCTTAGAATTTGGATTACAAAGTCTTGTCAAGTCGAAATTAGTAAAATCTAGTGCTCACTTTCATATTTAGGCTTCATATCTCACAATCCATATGAAGTTAAGAAGAAGATAATAGGGATACATTTAAAATAAATAATAACTTAAAAGAATAGTTGCTAACAGGTAAATGAAAACAATTAAGTAAAAGTAATTCAAGAGTAAAGTCTAATTATAAAAAAAACAATAAAATATAATAGTAGAGATATTTTAGCAAATACTTATAGAATGGAAAGAAGAATTAGAATGTAAGGGAATGACAATAAACTTCCCTATACCTTGGAATTATCTTTGACCAAACCCTCTCCTGGAAAAAAACATTTTTAAATGTTATCGCTGTAGGTAATTCGAAACTTTTTTTTTTCTCATTAACTCATTCTCACATAATAAGACACGATAATACCCTGTATTAATATACTCTAAGACGTAATAATACCCTACATACCTGTATTGTTATTCTAAAGGGACTTGTCCCAGAATAAATAAAGAATTGATTATTATTATAAGTAAAGTGCTCATTGTATCCAGGCATGGCCATGATGATGTGCCTTTGTTTTGCAATGAGACTCCTGAAGCAGTGTACCACTTACCCTACCTAGGAAGGATTATCAGTAGGTCTGGAAAAGTAGATGAAGATATCGAAAATATAATTAGTAAAGCAAGAGGAATATATTACCAGACGGTAATATATGAAGGCATTGCAGTTGTTTAATATACAAATATAACTTTTTTTTGTACTCACTACATTTTGTATTTTTTTTTTTTTTAAAGGTGCATTTTCCTCGTTATTGAAACCTTACTCTCTTATCTTTTCGCTGATTTTCCTGTTGAAAAAACAAGGAAATGCGAACAAGTCAGTTTAATTGACAGAACCTAATCAAGCATTTTCTGCGTTTTTCGTATAACTAGCTGAAATCGGAGACCGTAATTGAGAAATTTGATACATTTTTTAAACGATAAAGGATTCCTCGAGTTCATAACAATAGTCGCAATTATTTTGGGATTACAGTGTTGGATGATGCAATACCAAGTGTACCATTTTAAATATCAATATCTAACTCAATTCTCATGTAAAAGAAATATACTATATTGCACTGGATCGAAGACCAGTTGGCATAAGAAGATTTCTGTATATCTTTTCATTGCACTTAACATAATCATTTAAGGAATTCGAGATGATTTATATATTCTTACTTCCTAAATTAGATATTTTATTTGAGAAGGTGAATTTTCCCCGAAGTGGAAACTTTTTTCTGTCATACTCTCATGTTTCGGATTATATAAAGAATTTACAAGGTTTTAAATTGATCAACCATTTTCAATTTAACTAATAAAGCATTTTAGGAAGCTTTCCACGTCTTAATGTCCAACCAGCGGAATTCGGAATATTTTTATTCCTCCACTGCTATTTTCATTATTTAAGTGATTTGACGGATGAAGAAATTTTAGGAATATGTATATGTTTTTCTTCCATATAAAAATATTTAAAAATGTACAAAGTGAAACTTTTTTTTCTAAAAATATATACCAGCAGTGAATAACTGGATAAGGGTGCACCTTCATTGGAACCGATGCGATACGATCAGAATTCGGAAGCAAACCAAATGACTGAAATATATCGAGAGTGCCTACATTGGCTCCGTCCGTTTTTATAAGACTAATCCGACCGATTTAGTCTCTCGTGGAATCAAAATAGTTTATTAATACGGAAGCGCCTACATTGGATCCGATGCGATACTGTATGATCAGGTGCGATTTTCACATTTCAAAATCATTAGTTTTCAATTCGATTAGTCAGCCGTTATGTGTGACAACTTAACCTTTATTGTCTAAAATGTTTATTAAAAATGTATATTGTAATTTGATAATTAACTATTCTATAAATATCCGTCATAAATCAAAATTAAATATTCTCAATTCTCATTAAAATATTTTATTACTAATCTTCATGAACCTTTAAATATAGTAGTGAAGGTTATTTTTCCGTTGAATAAAATTATATCTATCAGAAATGTACATAAAAAATATACCTACATACAATTTTAATTCATCAAATAAAATTGGAAACATTAACTATTGATAAAATTATCATCGTAATGTTTAAATTATTTATTAAACAGTTGGCAACACTGGGAGGTAAGGGTTTTTCTGATTTTTTATACTCGTTTGCAAAGATGAACAACAAAATATCATTTAAAGCATCTCCGGCTATGAACCAAAATGATATAAAAAAAGATGCTTTATTACATAACATTGAGTCAGCATTGTGGAGGAAATAAAAGAAGAAGCTTGCGAGGCATTTTGAAGCAATCCTTCAAGAAGATATGGTAACAGCGTGGTACATTAATATATGGTCTAGGAACGGGGGGGGGGATTTCAAATATTTATAAGGGCTTGTGCCTCCACATCAGCACCGCCGGCTATGAATTTCATGAGGAACCGAAGGAACACATGTTGAAGACTATCGACGTTTTCTTATCTCTTCGGCCGGTTCTGGATCGGCCAAGATACCATGGCAATGCCAAATCAGAGTCATTCCGGGTCGCTTGAGGAGTTTCTGTCTGGAGTTAGCTAAGTGTATGAACCAGATGTTAGGAGTTACGAAATTATAAGGCTGAATTAAGGACCCATACGCGGAGAAAGCAAACCGAACAAAACATGATAAAACAAATAACTTTTTTTTTTCTAAAACTACAGATATTTTTCTTTTTTAGGTTTGATTAAAATGATCTCTCAAAGCATTGCTATAAAGTGATATAAAAACCAAAATTATCAACGGTAAAAAGGTAATAGGTATCCTAAATGGGATTTTGTGGTGTAAAAAGGTCTCTATTGAAACATAAAGGAAAATATTCCATTCCTTCTTGTTCGGCACAACGCTAAACGGGTCAGAATAATGGAAAATGACAAACCGATTAGCAAATGAATTACTGGCCCTAGAAATGGATTTCAGGAGAAAATGTTGTGCAACATCCAAGTTACAGAAGGTACCAAATTAGATTATAAGAAACAGTGTAGGATCTAAAATCAACATTCTCGTTGACATCAGTGAAAGAAGACTGTCGTGGTAAGGGCACGTCTTGAGAACGGATGATATGCGATGACCCCTTCGAGTACTTAAATACTGCCCTGAGAAGAGAAGATGAGGGAGATCTCGTTTTATTGACAGTTCATCAATAAAATTATTAAAATTGAATTATTTATTTTATGCTTTTTTTCACAACGTAGCTGTTTATTGTTCGACACATTCTCTCTACAATAAATTATTTTGTATTATATATATATATATATGATACGCGTTATAGGCATTTTATCAGACCACGCGAAGCATTCATCATTAATTGGTCTTCAGGTACTCCTTCATTAATTCACTAAAAGCCATCTTCCTATTGTCAGTTCACTTTGGTCTTTGGGTGATGTCTTCTCTGGGGTCACTTCCCACTTGTATACCTTGTGTCCAAAGACGCTTTTCTCCTTGATATCCTCTGAGTCTGCCTCGGTTTTTTAGATGTGTCGTCCAGGACATACCTGCTGCATGTTTATGTGCACACTTATGTTTAGTACATACAGCGGCATTTTATTAGTAATTCTAATCTTTGGAAATCTGCTGATAGGGTAATTTTCAGTCACATCTTACTGATGGCTGTTGCGAAGTTGGAAAAATCCTCTGTGTTGTCTCTGGAGGGAAGCCTGTATTCTTGGTCTGTGTGTTTTTTTCCAATAATTTCCCAAATTCTTTTTCTGTCTCATTACCGTATTGTACCTCAAGTATAATCATCGTGTTATACTGACGAATTTCGGTGAAGGTGGACAGACATTTTGTGTTGTCTATACTCTGTATATTGTACAAGGATCTCTTTATTTTCAGTAACCTAGTATTCTGTGCGATTTTTTCTTTTCCTTTCACCAATTTACATCTATGGTGGATATTTTATTAATTTGTGTATTATTTTTTTTAGACAGACCTTTTTATTAATTTAAAAATACTGCTGTTAAAATAATAAGCATTAACAATAGCTCGCTCATTAATAAAACCTGAAAATAAGTCATGAAATACCAAATCTACTCGCCGAGTAGCTACTTAAGATATACTGGAAAATTAAGCCGGGAAGGTATATACTCGTATAGTCTTGTTGATAGGCTGTTACAATGGACATTGTTTAACGAGACAGGTCGTATATTTGTGGCCCTACACAATGGAGTCAATATATTTCTACTCTCTTCTATCCTCATTAGCCTACCTTCTATCACCTCTCTCCAACATTATATTACCTGACACTGACTAAATAACTATTTAATTACTCATCAATATATAATTAAGTCCTTAATTAAATTAGCCCTAATTTTCCAATTAAACTCTGGTGCAAGGTAGGGGAATTTCTCCTAATACATTCACAAGCTTAGGGCACACGTGCCCCTAACTAAATGAATATAATTTTCCACAAAACAAATTTATTATAATAATTAAATAAAAATTTTCTGTATAAAATAATAGAAGAAATGATGTAAAAGTTAATATTTTAATTAAATGATATTATGAAACATTGAAATATTAAGGAAAAAATCTCCTCATTGATCGAGGATTGATCGATTGTAACCCTATCAGTTCCCACGCGCAACTTTTGTAGCCGTTCAAGACACGTGTAAAGAAATGAAACCACTTTTGTCTTGTTTCGAGAAAGATATTCACTCGATGGAAAGGAAATGTTCGAATGGCTCCGATAGAACGTAGCAGCGGACAGGGACCATCCTAAATATGTTTAAAAATAAAAAAATACAATAAGATGATTTTTTTTCCAATAAGGCATGGTTCGAAAACTTATACTCCAGGTAAGAAGTGCCCCGATCTGAGCTGAAGAAAATTGAAATCTGAAGTTTATTATTACAGAGCCTAACGATATTCTGGGTGTAGGAAGGTAGGAGTTTCATTTAATGACAATCATTTTTTTTTTTTTGGACCGACTCGATCACTAACTAGATCGGATTGTGAATCTTGTTGATTGAGTATTAGATTGTAATTATTGTGATTATAAATATTAATATTGAAAGTTTTGGGTGAATCTTGTGTTCCAATATAGTAGTGTTTTTTTGTTGTTTTTTTTAAGATTTGATGATCTTTTGGATTTGTTTCTTTGTAAAGTTTCCCAAATGTGTCCTTGACTGTACCTTGTTTCCAACCCAGCCCTTTCCTGGTGTCCACGATGTCTACGTGAGGATCCACATGTATCATAAATATGAATATATTGTAACGAACAAACAACTAAATGTTTACATATTTTTATAATTATAAAATTTACATTTCAGCAGTATATAAAAATATTTGAAAACCAGAAATACATTCTTTACAAAACGTAGGTAAAAAACTGTAACAATTCTAAGAAATATCCAATTGTTTTAATGTTGATTCCAGTAATCAATACAATCCAGATTCTTAACATATATAATTTAGTTTATACTTTGTCATGAAAAGACTGATATCGGGCTTGAGCTAAATCAGCAACAAAAAGGAGATTGAAGTCAGTATGAATGCCTTTATTCGTAAAAAAGTAAAAAACATTAAGGTTTTTTTCGAAGGATTCTGGATTGTAAGGATTGGACACAAGAGGAATTCTATGGCCTATTGGAGCCTCAAAGGATTAAGGTGTAAGTCAAAATAATTTTTATAATAGCAATGTATATGAGGTTTTTGCAATTGATTGGGATGTTAGAGCGCTTATGTAGTTAGTGTTGAAGTTCTATCTAGTAAGAGATGATGTCTAATAACAAAACTATTTCGTTTAAATTGAAATTAAATACAGATAGGATAAAATTAAAATCATATATAATTTTATAAGATAATATTTAAATAATAGTACTTCTGACAGAATACGAAGAAGAATAAGCTCTATAAAAATATTTAATATATCATGGGGATACTGGGCTATCTGTATCGAAGGCATGGATATAGGCAGCGGACAGCGGACAGAACAGATCGGCCGAGTTATTCACTCGAGCGTAAAGAACGGAAATCCATCTCTTCTCTTCTCTATGGCGGCATCGTTCTCTGCTCCATCTGTTTATTTGTTTCCATATAACTCTGCCATCTTTCCAACAACGGGATATTCTTTATAGATCTCGACGCAGATCCCTTAGCAAGCTTAAATCTACAAAAGTTTTGTACAACCCATTCCATGACGTTTAAAAACTATAATAAAATTAATGAAGTATAAACAAGACTCTTATCAGTAGATACAAGTATATATTGGCCATGAAATATCATACATTAAAAAAAGATTTTTCAAAAGTGTTATAACAATAAATATATCTTTAATTTACTTCCTATTAGTTCTCATCTCCTAATAGGTTCCTGTATATCGCCATTCTATTTTATTTATTTATCTGACTGATATTCTACCAGATATTTTATCTGAACCGCTAACTACAGAAAGGCAACTAGATGAATTTTCTATTTTTTTTTAAAGAGTAAAAAAAAGTCTAAACAGGTAGTCTAGAGGACTGCCGACCGAAGTAAAAACCCAAACCCCAAGAATAATAATAAAATAAATTATGTTTGAAGTTCTGAATCAATTATAGTCTGAATTATTTAAATTGCATTATTTGTAAATTTAAATTATTATCATTTTTCTGGTTTTCACATCTATTGGCACTCCAAGCATTTCAAGTAGTTTATTTATTAATCAAATCATACAATGGGCTGCACAAACACAATACTAAATATCAATGTAGCTTTATTGAAATAACTATTAGTATACAGTTTATTATTTATGTAATCCAAATTCTTGTTTATTCAATCAGCGACTTAAAACAAGGCGCTCAACTAAGAAAAACAATGTATTTCAGGGGAAACGAAAATTTTAGCTATAGTTATAGATGTTTCTGTTAGTATCGATTCCACAACTATTCAACGTCTTTTTTAAATATCATTATCCATATATATATATATATATATATATATATATATATATATATATATATATATATATATATATATATATATATATCAATCAAATTCTAACCTTTAAATTAAAGTTGATGAAAACAAATTGTATAACTCATATACAAGCCGCTACCCGCCGCCAGTTTCGCGCAAAACATCAAGAGCATGTTGGTGACACCAACCCCTTTGTTATTTTCTTACCGCAAAACATTGCTAAAAAAGTTTTCACTCCTCAAAAAAAAGTTATTTGTGTCCTGAATATTTCAGATAATAAGCATCCTCAACTATTCCCTATCTGCAGTAAACAAAATATTTAACGCTTTGTCAAGACTGTGCTATCTTGCGGAAAAGCTAAAATAGTAAAATAGTTTTGGATTAATTCTATTATGGAAATGAAAATTGAGCTTTATTCAATGAAACCCAAAGTGACTTGATAATTAAATAAGTGTAGAGTTGAACACTTAGATAAACGTAAAGAAAAAAAGGACTCAGTGTATATTTGTGTTGACCTCTATGAAAAAATAATTCTTTAATGGGAAATGGGGAACAGGGCAGCTAAAAGGATCGAGCGCTGAGTTGCTATGTGCAGGTTCCGGGTTAAAATTGGCGGGGCAAATAAATTATTTAATATTATAACCACCTTAATTTGTCCCGAAGTGTGATCTGAGACAAATCACCTCCCTGTTGTCCTGTAAACAGTACAGCTTCTCCAATATCCTGAACCCAAGGACATTCATGGGTTATAGTGGAACAGGTTTTTCTGGCCTGGAAAAAATACAGGCAATTTTTGTATGTTTTTTATCTTATGATGCAGTTTTATGCATAGTCCCTTGCTCATACTTCATCTTGTATTTAGTTCTGTACTTTAATAAATACAATATAGGGATTTTTTTTTATTATTCCACTTCTTTTTTTTTAGAGATCTTAAAAGCCCAAGATTAACAATAGAAGGAAAGGCCTATTGGAAGTAAGATGGCGCTATCGAGGGCAAACTGCCTGGTTCAAAGCGAGGATTAATTTTGTTTATCTTAGATTGTGGATGTTGGTTCCTCTTGGAACTCTGCCACCTTCTGATAACCCCTTACAGTTCTTCTCCGGCTAGGCCGTCAACAGATCTCCAAGGAGTTTCCTCTTCGGTTATAAGGGACTTGGGAATGATATATATAAGGAGAAATAATATCGACAGGGAGAATACTTTATTTATTCATTCATAAATATAACTTGAATGAAGATTGGATAGTAGTAGATATTGCTTGGTATAGATGAATATCATACCACTACATTCATTCAGCTATGTCGTTCCATTCAATACATATCGATTAATAATTTTAATGTTAATGCAATTCATTATTTTAATCATTTTTATTTAATCTTAACTCCTAATTATGGTCAGTATTGCCCTCATAACTAGACAAAACGCGATTTATTTTATTTTTATATTATTTTCAAACTATGTTGAATTATATTACATTATATATTTATATTATATGTTAACGGTTATTGTTGGTTATTATTGTTTTATTTTCAACACGCTAGAAGTGTCTTTAATGAGAGGTTTCCATGCTTCCACGAGAATCTCTGAGGGAAGGTTTGGTAAAGAAGGTCACACATACATTATGTGCCAAAAGACGTTTGTGTAATTTAATTCAATGAATATATTATTATTTCGTTTTGTTTATAACTATTCAATAGAGACTGAATTAAATGGAATTCAAAAAATGCTTACAGAAAAATCTACCCAGTTAGTAGAAATATTAAAATGTTAAAAATAGCTGATACAATCCGATATTTTTACTGAGTTGTAAAGTACTATTGATATAATGGTCAATATCTCCCACGATCATTAAAAACCTTACAATTTATTTCATTACTTCAACATCTGTTATTAAATGTTGATAACCTAGCAACATCTTTAAGCATGACATGGTCATCAAACATTTACCAACAATTAAAATATATCGAAGTGAAATATTAATAAAAGAGTTATTAACTAAAAGTAAATGATAAATAAAAATGAGAAGAAAACTTATGAAAAAACATAAAATATCAGTGAAACAATCTAGTTGCTTTGGAGATATATCAAAAACTGGATTAGAAAAACTTATGATAACTTATGATTATCACTTATATGAGCGTTTTTATCATTATCATAACTTCTAATAAAGTTCATATGCTCTCAGTATATCTCGTTTTATGTTTCTTAATTCTTATATATTTTTATTTATTAAACTTATTTTTAAGAAGTATTTTTTATATTTAAAATCTTAGTATTTATCTTTGTGTATCAAGGATTTTCAGAAAATCAGACTGGAATTTAAGAGATTTCCTTGAAGCAAAGTTTGTGAAATTATTACCGATTATTCTAACCTACCTTTTTTTCTATTCTTTTTCTAAATATATCTCCAAAATTTCCAATGTCATTTCATATGTATTTCTTTGTTATTTACTGATTCGGTATTTTTTCTTTTAAAGAATGCTATCTGTTTGTATCTAAACGTGTCTTATTTTCGTCCTAAAACGCTCATTCCTAGTAATCTAAAGTTCATTTAAAATCATTCTTTTCATTTGTCATTATTTTACTGTACAAAAATAATTATTTCGGAAAAAAAAATGCTGTTACGCATAACTGAAAGAGAATTAAATACGTGTAGATACAATATTTGTCCCTGTTGTTGTTTTTTAATTAATACTCTGTTTTTTAAATCGCGGAACAATTGGAACACAGTAAGTGGTAAAGGGTGGAAAAAACTAAAACTTGGGGCAAAAAGGACACATCTTTAGTTGGCCTAAAGTAAAGAATACATGCAAGCATTTGTTGTTTTTAACTACTAATTTTACATGCCTCATGTTATTATACAAGTATAATTTAATTACAGCACAAGAATTGCTAACGCAATCTCACCAAAGTTCCTGAGCAATATTACGTAGCTTGGCCAGGTAAGCAATTCACCAGAAGCGACACATAGATCACACGGGCCGGACCAAATTACAAGTTGCCCGAAGAGTCAACAGTCAGCGATGATTTAGGCCTTAATATATCTCCTCTTTGACACCTGCTTCTGTTAGTCTCCACGTTGGCATAATAGGAAACTAGGGGAAACTAGATAAATCAATTTATATAAGAAAATTTATAATTTCAATTTTATTTTCAATTTATACAAACTATTACTATATACTAAAAATACAATGAATAAATCCAAACTATGATAAAAGGGAATGCAGAATGTACAGAAAAATTCATGTACTAAACTACTCTTTTCAGAAGCCTAGATAACCAAAAACGGACCAAGAATCGCAGGAAATTTGAGACACAGAAAATTTTAACTTTTTATTCCTTTCCTTTTAATATTTCAAAAATACAAGTCACCATAATCTTTAGTAAGGAAAAAAGAAAGTAATTATAACAAGTGTGTATAACATTTTCCTAATTTAATACTGAATTTTTTTGCAATTCGTATTGTTTACAAAAATTTGTATCTCTTTTTGTTGATGAACTAGGCTATAACCATTCTTCAAAATAAGTAAATAATTAAATAGAAGGGATGGAATAATATGAGGTGTTTGGTTTCGAAATCGGGTACATCCATTTTTTCTCAAAAATGTTTTTTATTTTCTATAGTTTATCAGTCCTCAAAATGGATGTAACTGGTTTTGAAGCCAAACGCCTCAGATAGTAAATTTAATGAGAAAAATTATAAAATTAATTAAAGGAATATTTTATATATATTTTTTATTGAATACAGTGATACTACCTTCCATAGACTTAGCGATACATCTCCTAGCTGTTGTACAGTTATCTTGGTCATGTTCATAGTTTTTTTACAATAAAAATTGTCAATTCTAATGCCTAGTATATTACGAGGCGTGTTTTTTAAGTAAGTACCGTTTTGAAATTAAAAAAATACGTGCAAAGATATCTCAATAATTTTATTTTTACATGAAAGCCTGAACCTTAATCTACTTTTCTACATAATTTCCTTCATTATTGAGGCACTTGTCATAACGTTGTACCAGTTTCTGAATACCCTCCTCATAGAAGTCTGCCGCCTGACTTGTTAACCAGTGCATCACAACTGTTTTGACTTCGTCATCCTCTTGAAGACGCTGGCCGCCTAGGTGCATCTTTAAATGCCCTCACCCACTTCCTTACCATTCCATCACTCATAATGTTTTGTCCGTAAACTGCACAAATCTCACGATGAATATCGATCGGTTTTAGACCTTTAGCACTAGGAAATCTTACGATCTCGTATAACAGTCCGTACTTCACAGTCGGCGGGACTCTCGGGGGATTATCGGAGGCATTTTAAACACTCAGTAAGCAACGTAAACAAGGAAGAATCAGACTGTAATGGCGTCAGTGCGTAGGCAAGAGATGTAAGTACCAGTGCGCATGCGCAGGACGCCGAACGCAGCGCTGCGTTCGCGGTGTGGCAAAACGGTACTTACTTAAAAAACACGCCTAGTAGATCTCGTAGGACAAGATAATGATTGTACCTTTCAGTAAAAAGATATATAATTTTGTTTTAAATTTAAAAAAAAAATTAAATTTTACTTTTCAAAATTAAAATGCTAACAATATATATTTATATTTATATTATTAATACAAATGAAATATAATAAAGAGGATAACTATTATGTCACAGAATCAGGGCAGGCGGCATGATCTCATTTTTCCAATCTCCAGTATTTATTTAATATATTTACGAAAAAATAAATAAATCAGTTAACATATGTTACAGACTTATTGTTTTCTTATTTAGTGAGTTTTAAATATGTCCCGTGCGGCGTTTCTACTATCTCATAAATTTGAACATTGAACCCCACTGGTCTATACAGGCTCTTACTCCACACTTGGGCCTCAGTGTTGGTCCAGCTCTGTACCGATGAGCGTTGAAATGATTGTTGTACTTCTTCCTTCTAGATTCAGTATATTTAATCTGCATTTGAAGGATTAAAATTTAAATATCTGAAGAAATGACATTAATAACAATTTTAAACGTTGAAATAAGGTAAGAATCTATTACGCAAGTTAATTCTAACTTTATATTCATTCTTACGTAACATTAACCGTTTCTTAACGATATCACTTGTGCATATAAACTAATGCTTAGCTATTTTCTAATTAAATGTTATAAAATCTAATAACAATTCCCTTAAGTACAGTTTTTTAATAAAAATAATCTGTGGAGCTATTTTATTTATTTTATTTTTTATATTTTAAAGATTTCGATCATTAATTTAATTATCTGAAGAAATAACGGGAATTTTTATCTTAAACACAGAAACGAGGTAATTACTTATTTCGAATATTGTTAATATTTCACGTAACATTAACCGTTTCTTAATGTGAATACTCAAGCAAGTGAACTGGTGGTTAACAAATTTCCTATAACATGTACTAAAATTTGATAAAATAATTCAGTTTAGTGTAACTTTTAAATCAAAATATATTCTTTGCAACCATTTATTTTCTTTACTTTGAACATTGAACTCGACAGGTTTGTACAGGTTCGTACAAGTACTTCTATCTCAGTCTTGGCCGAGCTCTGAACAGGTGAATATCAGAGTAATGTTATTCTTGTTACTTCTTTATTCAGTTCACTTCATATGCATTTGAATAATTAAAATTTAATTGTCTGAAGAAATAACAGAAGTTTTTACTTTAAACATGCATAGAAATAAGATAAGAATCTATTACGCAAGTTAATTCTAACTTTATATTAATTCTTAGGTAACATTAACCGTCTCTTAACGATATCACTTATGCATATAAACTAACGGTTAGCAGATTTCTATTTAAATGTTATAAAATATAATAATAATTCCGTTATGTGCAGTTTTTATATAAAAATATGGAGCTATTTTATTTTCTATATTTAATAATTACTTATTTCGAAGATTGTTGATATTTCACGTAATATTAACCGTTTCTTAATGTGAATAGTTAAGCAAGTGAACTGGTGGTTAATTCCGTTAAGTTCAGTTTTTATGTTAAAATATATTCTGTGGAGCTATTTTATTTTCTATATTTTATAGATTTCGATCATTAATTTAACTATCTGAAGAAATAATGGAAAATTTTATTATAAACGTATAAATGAGGTAATAACTTATTTCGTAGGTAATAATTTTCGTTATTTTAACAGTTGTTTTATTTGAACACTTGGCCAAGTACACTGTGGTTAACAAATTTGGTATAATGTGTAGTAAAATTTAATAATAATTACTTTAAGTGCTGTTTTATATCAAAATATATTCTTTGCAGCCGTTTTATTATCCCTACTTGGAACATTGGACTATCCAGTTCTGTGCAGGTTCGTGCAAGTACTTCTATTTCAGTGTAGGCCAAGCTCTGGATCGATGAAAATCGAAGTAATTGCTATACTTGTTCCTTCTATCTTCCCTATATTTTATCCACATTTGAAACACCAAAATTTAATGCATAATCTACAGTCCTAGAATTAGATTTTGTCCAATCAAGAAATCCTACTAAAACCGACTTATTCTGGTGAGTAATATTAATGTACATAATATAGTTAGTTACCAAAATTGTCTACAAATATATGTATATGCGTTTGAAATGTTTCGTGTTTGTGTGTTTGACCTAGAAACATATTTATTTAAAACCTCTGACTATATATAGTTATAATTAGTTAATTATAAGACATCTGATCTAATCTATGATTGTGGATATAATGTCGGAGAATACTGAAACATTGTATAACTCCCCATTATAAATGCAAGAGAAAAAATAATTATAATAATAATAAAAATAAAAGAAAATAAAAGATAGAAAAAAAGAAGAAAAAAATGGAGAGAAAAAAATAAAGGAAAAAAAATGCGGTTCTCCAATACAAAGATTATTCCCTATTATTATTATATAATATTCTATGTACATTATTGTAATAATAAAAAGTAATAATAAGTATCATTCCACACAGCTATCTCTTCGAAAGCAAGGGCGTAATAACCCCGCTGTTGATCGCCCCACAACCTGATCCTAATCCTAATCCACATTTGAATCATTAATTTAACTGTCTCAAGAAATAACTGAATTTTTTATTTTAAAGGTAGAAATGAAATAAGAATTTATTTTGTAATAAGTAATATTTAACGTTATATTAACCCTAACTTGATAAGAACACTGTTCCAACTTAACTGATTTTTAACAATCTACCTGTTTTTTTGTGCTAAATTTAATAATTATCCAGTCAAGTACAGTTTTTAAATCAAGACAAATTTGGTGACCTGGAATTAAAACGTAGTGAAGTGGAAAATTAAAATAGATTTTTCCCTATAGTTTAAGAAATTTATAGGTGTATCAATCAATCGCTGTTTTGTTACTTGTTTATTGGAAGATCGTTAATAACTCATCCAACAAAGTGTAATCAAACTGGCACAAAAAGTGATTTGCTCCAAATAATGGCGATAGGATGGAAATTCATTTATATAATAGGAGCTAAGACAGTGAGTGTATATTAATGGAGAAGTGTTCTACTTGGCCTGATTGATCGCTCAGCGAGGCTTCACGGATCGCCGATCTTCGATGATGGGTCGGGGCCTTCATCCTCCATCAATACCATTTCTGTTTGCTTTTTTACTGCGCAGCCTGGAAATAAATTATCGAATTGGAAACCGTATTATCCATAATAACAGTTACTACAGGTAATAATGTTCTGGTTCAAATATTTTAATTTCACCCAGCTTTTTAGGATTTTTTCCGTTTTTTTCTAGATTAATGTTTTGATATTTACAACTATAATAATATTACAACAAGAAAATCTGCTAACATGAACAATATGACATGAAACAAAAATACACTTGTGGAGAAACTACCCATCAGTAGCACTCCAATAAAGTTCTATAGTAGAAGGTCTCGAGGCCATCTTCTTTTCAGACGCCTCGGAGGGTTATCAGGAATAGTATGGAGAGCAAGTTGATTGACTAGCGGATCCAAGTGTGTATGGAGCTTGTCATGGAAGGATAGGTATCTAGGTTGGACCAAATCAGCAACATATGGGATATTAAGATCATGATGGATGAGTTTGTTTGTGGCATAATAAGGAGCATTGAGGATTTTACGAAGGATTTTGGATTGTAAGGATTGGATACGAGAGGGATTCGATGGCTTAGTGGAACCACAAAGCTCTACTCCGTAAATCCAACTAGGCCGTATGATGGTCATGTAGTTGAGTCTTTAGTAGTTATTTGGGAGCTTAGCGCGTTTGTCTAGTAAGCGTTAAAGTAGGCGAAAACGTCTAGCAGTTTCTTGCCTTTTCGGTCTTGTATGAGAATTCCAAGTGAGACGTTTGTCCAGATGGAGTCCTAGGTAACGTATCTGTTCGACAGGGATCAGTGGAATGTTATTAAAGGATACAGTAGGGCAGGAATTCGTAGGTTTACGACGTAGGGTAAAATTAATTTGATGAATTCCATTCTTGAAGGTTTGATATACGGGATTGAAGAGATTGGGGTGCAACAAATGGATCCTTATTTATTGATAATACACATGTGTCATCAGCGTACGTAGTTAGGGAGTGCTTGGATGGGTTTGGATGTCAGCTGTATATATCGTGTATAAGATGGGACCCAGAATACTACCTTGATTTTTCGGAACAAAACAGAAAATTTTCTAAAACAATCCGTAAAGGTTTGATATGGTTGTGTAGAAAAGTGATATGGCCAAGGTAACGGACAACAGCCAAGATTTCCACCCAATAAAAGTTACCCACTCTAAAGATACCATGCGAGGACCAGAAGGATCCTGTGGAATCGATTCACGGCTGTTAACAGGATAAATTATTTAGTACTCTACAGCTAGTTTCCAATTCATGCTCTAGTGTAACAGTAAACGCAACACCATCCCTATTGAGTATTCCGCTCCAAACATTTTGTGATTGTAGCATCTGTACCGCATCTTGTCTCTTTAAGTTAAATCACAGCAAGTTTTAGCTTTTCATTCTTCCACTTTTTAATATCCTCCAAGAAGTCATATAATCGTGAGCTTAAGTATGGAAAAATGAGTGTGATTATGGAAAATGCGCGTATTTCGATAATCATTTCTTATACTGTCTATACATCAAAATTTTAGTTGAAGCATTCCTTAATGAAATGTTGAAATGAAGTATACACACTTCCCATAAATCTCATTTCATACCGAAAATTACTATCATTTTAACTGTCGAGGACTCGAATGAAAAGTTAAAACCTGTTGTGATTCAACTCGTATTAACGTATTGTTACGGACGTGTTGAATTACGAAAGTAGAACAAAAACGCCTCCAAAAGTCCGCCTCCATTACCAAAACTTTCTTTCCCCCTTCTTTGTTAATTGTTTTACGTCTTTTATGTTAATTTTGCTCATGTTTCTGATTTTTACTGAGTGAAAAAGCATTTCTATTATAACAGTTTTTAGGCCAAGATGATTACTCCATATAACAGAGTTTAAACACTCAATAAACTTTTATCTCTTAAGATTTTTCGATCATATCTTTCTTGGAACTTTCATCATCAGGAAACCACCTGCCAAGATATTTAAATTCATGGTTTTAATGCATTCCAATTTTTCAAGAATAAGCCTTATATGTTCCCATATATTTTGCCAAGCAATATATTCCTCCTAAAGTTTCATCAGCATATAGCTGACCATTTTAATACCACTTGCTAATATCACCTGGTCCATAACCACCCCTAACCACCCATCTGTAGTTTGTAAAAGAAACCATTATATACTTGTACACACATTCCCATACATTTAACTTTTCATTCCTTTAATGAACAGGTTGTTGAAGAATATTTTCAGGTTGAACAAATATAGAGTGATAGGGAACATCCTTGTTTGAGACCTTTAGTGATAGTCCATTTATCAGCCTTATCTTAACATTGGTACCGTTCTATAATCTCTTGATGGCACTTATTAAATCGACTCATCGATGGCATATATCGGCTCACTCCTATGTTCTCTAGAGAACCCCATAGTTTGCATAATGGGAATTCGTCATAGGCATTTTGGAAAAAACTATCCCTACACAATAGAGACTAAGCGACAGTAATGATATTCCTACTTGAGAAAAAGGTTGGAATAAAAGGAAAACCACTACAAAGAAGGATGAAAAACAACTGAAGCTGTTAAAGTCTTTAAATAAAAAAATCAGAATGATAAAACGTTAATTAAAAGGGACACAAATAATTACTAGAATACAAGAGGAAAAAAAACTTTTTCCCTTGAGTATCTAAAATATAATAATAGAAATTATTATTAACGAAAATATATCTTGTATATTTTTAACTGTAGATTGCACAAGGGAACAACATTTTTGTTGCATGAAATATTTTGACTAATATTCTACTTCCTCGAGGTGCTGATTTAAGATCTGAAGTCAGTTTGTTTGTATCAGCTTTACTTTTGGGGTTATAATTATAAACTGTTTTTTAAGATGAAAATATTTTTTACTAAGAAAACTATTAAAAAAATTACCACTACATATCAAAAAATTTTCTTTTGTAAGATTTTCTGGCTTGATTCGGTTCACGGGGGCTGTTTTTAATGCTCCAACAATAGTCCGCCATCATGTGAGCATTCCAGTGACCTTGGTAACGTTCCTCCATAGTTCGAATGTCCTGATGGAACCGTTCCCCTTGTTCTTCACTCAGATCACCAAGATTTTCAGGGAAACGGTCCAAATGGCTGTGGAGGAAGTGTACTTTGATGCTCATATTACAACCAAGCTGCTGGAAGTGTAACAACATTAGTTCAATATGCTCCGCATAGCTTTCTTCCTTTTTGTTTCCCAGAAAATTTTGAGCAGTCCAAACGAATTCATTCCAGGCATTTTTTTCAATATCAGTCATGTAACTAATAAAGTTTTCATCCTTTATCAACCTTCTTATTTGGGGACCATCAAAAATTCCATTTTTAATTTTTTCTTGGCTCAAATTAAAGAACTTCTTAGAGATGTATTTATAGCAATCACCACCCTTGTTCAAAGCTTTGACAAATTGTTTCATGAGCCCTAGTTTGATATGCAAAGGTGGCAGTATTATTCCATCCGTGGGCACAAGGGGCTCATTTATTACATTCAGTTGTCCCGGAACCATAGATTGCCTGGAAGGCCAATCTTTTCTAATCCAGCGCTCAGACCTAGCTCTGCTGTCCCATAAACAAATAAAACATGGATATTTTGTATATCCACCTTGTTGTCCAAGAAGAAAATTCACCATTTTTAGATCAACACTTATCAACCACTTTTGTTCGTTGTATTTGATTCTATCCATTACAGAAGCTACAGTAGCATATTCTTCTTTGACTGTAGTTGAATGTGCAATCGGTATCGAACCCAGCTTATTGCCGTTATGCATAAGTACACATTTCAGGCTACGTTTAGAGGAGTCAATAAATAAACGCCATTCATTTGGATCATACTTCTGTACTCCCATTGCTTTCAATAAACCAGGAACATCTGAACAAAAAGCAAAGTCGTCATCTTTAGAAAAGAATGACAGCAATTCTGCCTCTCGGTTACGATAGTATGAAATTCTTGTTTCTGGGGTTAAAAGATTTCTTTGCTTTAATCGAGAAGCTAGAATCTCCGATGTCTTTTTAGAAAGACCAAGATCTCTGATTAATGCATTGAGGTCTTCCTGATTAAAGAGCTGGGGCTCAGAAGTAAAATCAGGGTAAGAATCACTTGTCCGACTTTCATCACTTGAAGAATAGTTTTGTTTTTCTATATCATGATCATTTTGTACAGATGAAGAAGCTTGAGGTACTGGTGCATCGCCAGAGAACAAGACTGGTCGAGTAACAGATAACAAGTTTGGATAAGACCATTTCGACCGGTTATTTTTATTAATTCCATTAATATCAATCACACAAAAATAACAATCATCTTGATGATTATTAGGTTCCCGCCAAATCATTGGTGTTTGATACTTAAAATGGGGTCTTTTCTTATTTGCCCATAATCTCAAAGACTCAACACATGTTTTACATACCATATGAGGGATCCAGTACTTGTCACGGATGTCCAAAGCGAATCCAAAGTAATCAAAATATACCTGTGTTATAAACTCTGACACACTTAGCCTACAATTTTTGAATGTATATTCACCACAAATGTTACAGAAATAGTTTGGATCGTTTCTACAGATATTTCTTAACTTGGACATTGTTATTTAACACAAGAGCACAAACTTTTTCACTAAACAACTCAGTTGAATTGAAGTTTGAATGTGACTAGTACAAATATATGTCTATCAGCTGTTTGCCAAAAACAAAAGGTGCTGGAGAAAAACTGAGGCTAGATTTGTAATCACCAACCTCTAATTAGTAAACAACAGGCCTAAAACTCCATGCAACAAAAAATTAATAAAAATTTGTTCCCTTGTGTTGTCTGCCGATCCAGTTGATTTATATATTAGAACTTGCTTATGACCGCGGCTTTGCTCGCGTGGAATTTGGTCTGCCACGTAAAGTTTCGTGAAAGATCATTTTAAAAAAATAATTTAATTATTTTTTAAAAATATAAGTTACTCGTACATCCAAAATTTCAGATGTCTAATTTCAAAACTGACGGATTCTATACAACCTTTGAACCCCTATTATGTTAAACCCTTGGGGTGGAATTATCCAAATTTCTTTCTTAAACTATACAAAGAACCTATCTACAAATTTCAAGATGCTAAGTTCCAGATTTGCCTTTAATTATGTACTATAACGGGGGCACATGCCCCCGTGCCCCCTCATAAATCTGCCCTTGCTGTAGCCTATGATGTATAACCTATTTTACTCAATAATTTCCATCCAAATCCGTCCAGTAGTTTTTGCGTGAAAGAGAGACAAATATACAAACTTTCACATTTATAATATTAGTAAGATTAGTAGGATATCAAAACATACAGTTTCACTCAAGTTATTTCTGTTATTTTAAATACTATTATCATGTGATTTACCTCTATTAATGTCCTATAATGGATTCTCCACCGTACCTAAAAAAACAGTCGGGGGGGGGGGGTGCCCCCGTGCGCCCCCCCTAAATCCGCGCTTGCTATAGCCTATGTGTTATTCTGATGTATAACCTATATTACTGTAAAGTTTCATCCAAATCCGTTCAGTAGTTTTTGCGTGAAAGAGACAAACATACAAACTTTAGTTTGTATTAGTAAGATTATAAGATTTTCAGCTTACCATTGATTTTTCAAGCCATTATTGATTTAGTTAACAAATCCTAGATACTGTAAGTGATCGGCCATTTAGTTCCATACCATCGCCTTTGGGTGAAATTAATTGTCACGTTAATATTTGATAGCTTGTTAATGAAGACTTACTATCTCTTTTTGGAAATTTTTACAGCAGGGACCATTAATTTACTGACGTATCATTGACCCTAGAGATGTTAATCCATAAAAGTTCGAGGGCAGTCTAAGTGATGTTTTGGTATTTGTATGTTATTGTATCACCACTTTATAATTTAATAGAATTTATTGAATTCCATGATTATAAAATACATGTGAAGCAAACATAAGTAAATTGGTAATTATATGGTTTTTACACAGTGGGTTTTATTTGTGTAAAACTTTAAAAAGAATATTTCGCGAGGCTCAAGACGAACTGACGTTCATAGCATCGCCCCGAGGTAATGGACTGTTCCCTGACACAAAGGTATAGCTATATATTATTGTACAAAAATATATTGGAGGTATTCCAAACGAAACTGCAAGAAAAGTGTGGGCGGAAAGGGATACATGAATCTGTACAAGTTGGGTTATGTACATAAAACTGTAAGCCACAGTTACAATTATGTTGCCTCAAGAACGTTGTCAAATAGGCAGAAGATTGAACGATTGTGGAGATCTGCCAAGTGGGGTAACAAAGGAAGACGAGGAACAAACTGCACTTTTTTGACTTCCTATCTTGCTGTTTATGTGTGAAGTCTTTACATTTGAGTTTATTTACACAACTCAAGAGAAAAGACCCATTCACCCAAATTCAATTAGATATTACAGATTTTTGAGAAATCAAAGTTATTTTTAAATAATCAAATTCCCAACAGAAAAAAATATACTCCAACTTCATCTGCTAATTAATACGGATTTATTTTAGTTTATTTCTTATCCGGAATTATAATATTTTACTTTTATCTTTACTTTATTTTGAAACGTTTAAATAGGGAATTTCAAAATTTTAGATTCTTTTTACAATTTACAATGACACCTCTTTTTCCGTATAAAAATTCGAGTTAATTTCACAAACAATTAAGTACTTCCATAAGTTAATCTCTGGAATATTGCTTTTTGTTTATTTAACGTCAAATTATGCTACTATGGCTATGCGGATAATACTACAGTGGGAGCTCTAATTTTTTCCTATCTAGGTTTAATTAGGATGAGAATTTTTAACGAGTACCTGACATCTTACAGGCTAGGGACCCCCGTGTTATGTCCCTTCCGAAGACGGTATGAGCAAGGATAAGTTAATCCATTTAAAAAGTCCCAGGACCACCTGCCGGGATATGAACCCGCGATCTTGGGGTTAGTAGGTTGTTATGGTAACCATTAGACTACATTTCGCTCCATCTCTAGACAAGTATTATATCCTTTAATTTAAAATTATAAAAAAATGGTAATGAAAACTGATACATCTTCATTACTTTTTAATTTTATATATATATATATATATATATATATATATATATATATATATTATTTTTATGTATATATTATTATTATTATTATTATTATTTAATTATTATATATATATATATATATATATATATATATATATATATATATATATATATATATGTAATTAAAAAGATAAGGAACTTTAAAAACTAGCTTCATCTATCTTGTTTATATATATATATATATATATATATATATGTATATATATATATATGTATAAACAAGATAGATGAAGCTAGTTTTTAAAGTTCCTGCTAAAGTGGAGCCTAGGTAAGAAAGTTAGAAGAAAATCTCACATCGATCGGCTGTCCAATTAACTTTAAACAGTTTTTCTAAAATAGACTTAATGGCTCCCAGGATTAAAACTGCACAGGGTTACCACCCTTTAATTGCTTCCCCATTCAAACTCCGAAACGAAGAGGTATAAATATTGTCTACTCTTGTAGAATGAGTTAGCTAAAAGGAAAATACGTTAGGGAGAATATTTAGCTAAGGAAAAGTGCTCCGATAAATATGTCTTGGGAAAGTGATTTTAATTTTTCAAAGATTTTCTGTATAAATTCGGAACTTTTTGAGTAAAAAATAACAGTTTTATTTTCTTATTATTATACTAAACTGACCTTAAATCTTTTTTAGTACAAATAATTCAAATAAAACTGAGCAGTCTTATATGACATACCTCCAGAAAGTAAGGTTACAACCGGTATTTTTTTTTAACATATACCACTGCAACCATGGAGGGTCTTGGTTAAAACACATTGTAGAGACTGTAGTGTTTCTTGGACATCAGCTGTGCAGGTAGATAACGCTCTACAAAGATTTTCCTCCCCCCTTATTTTTGGTACTTATGTTGTAGAGGCTGGGTGACCCTAGATCCCAAAGGATCTATCTCCGGGCTCTAGCAGACTAAATAAAAGTTTGGTAGCAAGCAGTAATAAAAACCTAGGACCTTTAACACGGCAAATTAGCGCTTTACCGCACAGTCAGTCCGTTTCCTTACAACACCTAAAAGAAAAATACGTACTCTCTCTGAACATTTAGAATAGAATAGAATTGAAAAAGTAACTTTATTCTGGGACTAAGTCGCTATAGAATAACAAATATGAACAGGAAAAGAAACATAATATTTATCTGGCCAGAAGGCTAAATGGTACAAATCAGAAAGAGTGTAAAAAGTGACAGAAAACTATTTAAAAATAAATATTTAAACAAAAAATAATAATAAGTAAATAAACAGTACGAATCTAGACAAGATATTAAGCAATTGAAGAGAATAGATAAATTCATAACTTTTCCTAAATGCATGGGCTAGCATGCAATATTTTCTTTGCATGACTTACATCTTCTTAAAAAATAAAATTAAAAGTACTAAATAAAACAATGATTATTTAATACATTACATTCTAAGCAAATGACTAACCTGCTTAGAAAGCATCTTTTTGGGAAGCTAGATGTTGGAAAAGCAAATGCTTAAATGACGAAAGGGGGGAACTATGATGGATGTTAGGAGGGATTGAGTTCCACGCTGTAGTCGAGCGGGCGAGAAATGAACGTTCGAATGCTTTAGTTCTGTAAGAACGAATATAGAGATCGGAAAGGCGGGATTTCGTTTTATGGTGTGAACTGAGGATTTGAATCGGAGGAAACTGTAGATATATGAAGGGTGTTGAGAGTTAATGGATTAGTATAAGAATGAACAGAGGAAATAATGTCTTCAGAAGGAAGGGAAGAGCGGCTTTAACTCGTCATAAAGGTGGGAAACGCGCGATCGCCTAGGAGTACCAAGCACAAATCTTAGAGAGCAATTTATTATTCTCTCTAATCTGTCTTCGAGCATTTATTTATGAAATTTACTACTGCATTATAAGAACAATACAAAAGTAAATATAATTGCATGGACGAAGCATAATATCATTGATAAAGGCAAGTATCAATTCCCTCAGGACTATAGTGACACACCCACGTTTCGCCCCACTCACTATTTAGTCGAGAGAATCTCACACCTTCCGTTCGCGGGCGAATGGAGGACGAACTGGTTGACGCGTTTAGTGGCTGCGACATCCTTGACAGACTAGGGCGTTTGATGATTCGTTTTGATATTTTAGTAAATTCTCTACACATAAGTATTGCCAGCTACGAAAAAATCGCCCATTGTAACCTTACTTTCTGGACATCCCACATTTTATTAATATTATAAATTATTTCAACAGAGTATTGATAAAGGTCAAAGATTGCTACTTTGATGACCCTATTTTTTTCTACTTACATCCCTTACAACATATGTTATAATTCGCTCTTTCGCTTAGCAGCCTTATCGTCATCTATCATTTTACAAAATCCAACTAAATCGTGTTACTGCTTTAGTTTTCACCTGGCAATTCTGTCATTGATTTAGCCGATAGATATCATAATGTACCTAAAAATAGGTCAAATCCATGCCTTTCCCCTCTCGCCTTGAACCTTTTGCAGAAATCTTTTCCAAATGCACGCCACTGAATCGTCCATTTTCTTCTTGGTTCCGAGCTATTACCGAGATACGTATCTTAATACGAGCCCCGCCTGCTATGAATATGCTAAAACAGCTGCGGAAATGGAGATGCTTCGAAATATGTATGTACTTATGCTCTGCATATATTATCATTGGAAATTTTCACGAATGTTGATTCACCACTCAATATAGATTGGTGAGTTGAAATATTCCTGCATACTTTTCATGTATACTATACCCGTTATCGACGAATATTTTATTTATATTGTTCTTAATCTGATTTCCACTGAAAGCTAGAAAAAGCAGGGAGTATATTATTCTTGATTCTGTAATTATTTATCTGATATACTTGAAAGACAGGCGTCATATTAACCATTATAATTGGGTAACATAGCATAGAGATCACCTTCATATTTCATCGATTTTATTTTCGTCCTCAACAATGTCCTCAATAATTAATTAATTCTGAAAATGAATCCCAACTGCATCATAACAATATAATATTGTATTGCGTATTAAACATTGAAAATAAACATTCAACATCATGGGGGTTGAGATTTTGTTATATATGTTCCGAGACCGCTAATTGCCGATAAATTATATAACAGACGTATCGCAGAATCGACTCCATAGGATCTGGAAATTATCTTTGGCTCATTCAGCCGCTGTATAGGGGATACCCGTCATTCAAGGGAAAAACCTGGGGGTTGAGAGAGACCGCGACCAAATCACCTTTCGCTTGAAAACTTCAGTTCTTTCCATATGCTTAACACCCTTTCTTTCATGGGTTGTTTCATTTGTTGAATTTATTAGTGTGTATCTTCTAGTAAGATCCAAGATTATTCACAAAACTATTTTTGCTTTCATTTCGAGAAAGTTTGATTATGGGAAAATTCAATTTTAACCAGTCTAGACTATTTTTTATTCAAGTAAGTTACTTTTTTTCTCCTACACGTGATATTACTTAATATATATAGAAATGTTTTTTTTTTATTTGGTATATTTGATAAACAAAGTTTCTATAAAAGACTAGAGTTCCCTGGCGGCTGCCTAAGTTTTAAACTCCATAAATGTATTTAAATAAAAAAATCGAAATGTTACATAATTTCAGGGTGTAAAGGAATATCTATGTATAGAAAATGAATAATAAAAGTATGTAGTTAATTCAATTCTTAGTCTGGTATAATAAATATAAACTACTGTTAATCCGATTCGATAAATTAATAATAGATACTTATAATTAATAATACCATTTTTGATCCAAGGACTCGAACGTTAAAGGTAGCTAAATAAAACAAAATCTTACATCATAAATGGAAATAACTTGATTGGAATATGGAGCTTGGGTGGAATATTTGATCTGAAAAACAAAATCTGAAGGAAAGATTTGAGATGAATGTTTAAAATGAATAAAAAATTGAGAATAGAATGACGGCTAAGAAAAGAAAAATTAATTAATCAAATTAGTTTGCTATTTCCATGGCAACAAGTAACTTTTTATCTATTCCTCTTAAGGAAATCGTATTAATATTGTAATAAAAAAATAAGTTACTATAAAAATATTCCAGTAAATTAATTTTTGTTTATGAATTATAATTTTATAGATTGACATATTATTGTAGATACATACAACAATTATCAAAACCTCAAATTTGTTTTGTGTTTTAAGGAAAAGTGTAGATTTTATAACAGAAACTTCTAATAAAATTAATTAATTCAAATAAACGCATTAATTTAAGCCTTGCAACCCTAGCGTTTATTAAGAAGTATTCGTGAACATTTCACGTACTTTTGTTTTTCAGCTTAGCGCTTCATGCTGGATACTTTGTGGTCTGCACAAAAGATATTTTGGCTCATCTTTGTCATCTCTCCAAAACTTTTCCTTGTTGAATACTTTGTAAAAATGTTTCCTTTCAGGAAAAACACTCACATTCCCTTTCTTTTTACTAAAGTATCTTTTAATTTTACGTTCTATAAATTATATGTCAACCATTATTTCTTTATTAATTAACAAAAGTTTACTTGGCACTTATTTGTAACCCGGTAGTTAATTTAATAACTTCTCCTTAGGTTTATTCTAAAAATAATCATATCTTATTACTAAAAGAAGCATTTAAATTTTTAAAAACTGATGTGAATAATTATTCCTTTATATATTTAATTTTATTCGATGTTTCAAAAATTACTAATTTTCGCTCTATTAATAATATTTTATTAAGGTATCTTTTAAAAATTAGAATGTGCTTTTCACCGTCCATATTTATTTATTATCATGTATATTAATCGTTATAATAAAAACTTAATCACTTAAGGAAGTATTTCTTCTTGTTAATATTTCATTCTTCTACCGTAAACAGGAAGTATTTAAAAATTAAAATTAAAATTAAAATTTTAAATTCTTCCTTCAGTAATAAATAACATAAATAATTACTGATATTCGGTAACACTTATAAAGTGCTTAGCTGTTTTTTTCAAAAGCAATTTCCTTTTACTTAAATTGGAAGTAACCGATTTTCTCATTAATTTTTATGTTTTTAAAACTCATTCAAAATATCTGCACATTCAATCCCTTTTTTTTTTTTAAGGAAAAAAATATGTTTTTGACAGTTTATATGAATAAATTAACAATAAAATTTAAGCACCTTGGAAATATTCATCAATAAAATACGATTGAATAAAAACTTAACTTATAAAATTTTAAATAATCTGCTCAGGGATATTTCTAAAAATGTTCAAATGAATATAGGTTCTTTCGTAAAAAGGTGTTTGGAAGTGGATTTCTGAGAAGCTTTTTGTATCGAATCCTCAGCTTGCGATTCTGAATTATTTAAAATAACGTTTTGAAAATATAGTTTTTTAAATATACCACAAGCAATTCATTTATAAACCTCGGAGGTTTTAATTGGTCTTTTTTCTAATAAAAATCATTGTAATGCTTAATTTATTAAAAAGCATTCTCTTTTTCAAGAGCGTTCAGGAGGTAATTAAGGCAATGTTGATTAATTAGAATAGAATAGAAGAAGAATTTTACTCTGGGACCAGGTCCCTTAAGAATAACAGAAGGGTACAGAAATTAATAACAAATATTTCTGGCCAAACGGCTACATTATTAGAATACTACAATATTCACATAATAAATGACATACAATTAAATATGAAGTGAAGGTTATGTTCTGATAGAGAATAAAAAAAAGCATAAAAATTTACCATAAAAAGAAATTGGCTAGTGGAAAAATAATTAAGTATAATATAATAATATAAAAAATAATGTCATTATGAGTGGGAAATATTTACAGTAATTCATCAATACATTGTGTTGATTATAGCTATTAACTTATATTGATTAGAGAGCATCTGTTCGGGAATTTAGGAGATGTAGGAATAGTTTGGATTTGAATGTGTATAAAGAAGATGCATGACGGATATCGGGTGGGAGAGAGTTCCAAATAGAGGTAGAACGGGTGAAAAATGAACTCTAAAATGTTTTGGTTCTGTTGGGACGGATATGAAGATCGGAAGGGCGAGATCTTGTGCCCTGGGATTGGATAGAATAATTGAACTGTAGGGAACAATAGATATAAGATGGATGTTGTGAGTTCATGGCTTGGTATAAGAAAGAACCTAGGAAATAGAATCTACGGAAAGAAGGGAGGAGCCGCTTTAACTCATTGTGCACTTATAAGTATTTTTTAGAATGCGCATTATTAACTGAATATTAATAATGAATGTTTTAAATCGGAATAATAACGTCCTATGCAACACATCTCACATCACCTTAAGATTTACCCTACTTCCAGACAAATACACAGTTGTTGAATGCAGTGTTAGATAAGAAACATGCACTGACAAATTGTTAATAAGAACTGCTGATCATCGAAAACTGAAAAAAATGTTAGAAGGCCATAAAAATAAAGTGTATAAATCGCTATTAGTAATATTTCATGTTTCAAGTTGAGTGTGCTTCTACATTATTAATTTCACAAATTTTGAAAGCCCATGCTGTTGTGAATTTAATCATCTGTTTTCATTCCATTTGATAGGTTTTTTTTCTTTCTTGTTTTAACATAGGATTAATTTTAATGATCGCTAAATATAAACAAATCATAAAATTGGATGAATAAAGCTAAAAATAAAATTTTAATTTTATATTAAAAAGATATTTATTCAGATTATATCACCAACTGCATGCATTATTAATCATGATAATAATAATAAATTTTAAATTTATTCCGGTACATGTCTCTTCAGAATAACATTACATGAACCGAAATTTTTTTGCACCTTGGTGTAAAATAACTTGGACAACAAATTAAAAATAATCCAACTTTTAAAATTAAAAAGATAAGAAAAAGAAATGAAATAATATCATACCATTAGGTTTTTCTGGGTGTAGGATGGGGAGATTTATAGTTTTTTTGAGCCACAGATAGCTTGTTTTGTATTTGTAAATTAAATTAAATTGATATTTTATATATTTTATTATTTTAATGACACGATCTCATAGTTACTTTTGGTATTACTAAGGTAATAGAAAAATAACACATTGTGAAGTAAATAGAAAATTGTTAAATGATCGTAATGGTTGTTTCAAGTGGGACAAGGTTACAAGTTGATATGAATTTCCCAAAGCTGGTGTAAAGTGGAGTTAACAACCTAGTTTAAAAACGAAAAGTCGAAATATAAACTTTAAAATTTGATGAAAACAACCCTAACAATTTTTATAAAATGTCCGGAATTTTTCTGTCTTAAAATCGTTGACTTTTCAAAAGTCATAGTCAGTTCTCATGATATGAAGGCATCCTAATTAGAATAAAAACGACATTTTATCTGGATATCAGCTATTGAATGAATTATGTATATAATTATATAACATGAAAAGTAATAGAATGCCTTAAATAATAAAAATAATGGGGTGTATAAAAAAAAATGAACGTTTTATCAAATTCTTCCGGAGTTCAGAAATCTATTTATTAATTACCAATACTTAATAATCCCTTTAGAGCATTGTCTAAGCTTTTTTACTAACACTGGACTTCTTAAAAAAAAAGCCTCACTTTAGTTATTTATTTCAAAGAAGAAACATGGCAGTGTCCTACGAAATTCTCGTAATTTTAGGACATTACTGGAAACAAAAATTTACAGCCACTGAAGCAACTCTTGTAATTATTAAATATGAAGGGGAAGGTGTCGTTGACCAGCGCACTGCCCGGCGTAGGTTTGAAAAATTTAGCAGTGGAGATACGTCGTCGGAAAGAAGAACGGCTCCGGGCGACCATTAATTGATATTGATGAGGTTCTGAAGGAAGCTGTCGAGTCAAATCCGTCCACAAGTACTTGCGAACTTGCCAGGTAGTTTGGTGTAGCGAAAGATATTGTTTCTTTATATCAAAGAAATAATAATACAATTTTTTTGGTTAAAAAATGGTCACTTTTTTTATACACCCATTAATTATAATTATTACCTTGCTAGCATATTAAACGATAAAACGTTCTATGTAACTAATATCGCTCTGTAAACAAGAGCCACGTGTATCCGGTGGATTAGACCAAATATCCTCTCATAATATTATCTACAATACTGTTACTAATTATCAAAAACTATAAAATCATGAACATATAATTATGTAAAATCAGAAAATATTAATCTTTTAATGTCTTTTTTTTAGAATGTATTTATTGAAATTTACCACTGTATATTGAATACATAAAAAAAAACATATTGAAAGATAAATAATGTCCCGAGATAAAAGGCAAGTAGAGAAACTACCCAGTAGTAGTATTCAAATAAAAAGTTCAACTTAGAAGGTCACGAGGTCATCTTCTTTTCTCAGAGGATTATCAGGAATTGAAGAGGTTGCTAGGTTTGAAACTAGTGGATTTGAGTGGAAATGAAGTTTGTCATGAAAAGATTGATATCGGATTCGGGCCAAATCAGCAACAAATGGGACATTAAGGTCATTATGGATTACTTAGTTCGTATCATTGAGGATTTTACGAAGCATTTTGAATTGTAACGAATGAATATGAGAGGAATTCGATGGCTTAGTGGAGCCCCAAGCATTATTCCGTAAGTCCAAATGGGTCTAATTATTGTCATGTATATAAGTCTTTTGTAATTAATTGGGAGCTTAGAGCGTTTGTCTAATAATTGTTGAAGTAGCCTGAAAAGGCGAGCTGTTTCTAGTCGTTTCAGTCTAATATGAGGATTTCAAATTAAGCGTTTTTCAAGGTGTAGTCCCAAGTACCGGACCTGTTCTACGGGAATCATTGGGATGTTATTAAACTATGCAGGAGGACAGGAAGTCGTTGTTTTATGACGGAGGGTAAACGTGATTTGATGGGATTTGTGGGAATTTATTTTAATCCTGCTATGTCTAATTTTATTTTATAAATAAATGAATGAGAAATTGAAACAGCTTTACAAATCAGAAATAATAATTGCACTATACTGTTGTATTTTCTTATGATGATTTTATTTTATTTTTTCTATGAGATGTTCCTTCCTACTCCCTTTTGAGATGAACAAAAAGGGATATTCCTACAGGTTCTAACAAGGGTGAGAAGGTCGAAGTTCTTTCAAATCGTATAAGCAAGATTTAAACTGGCTTTAGCAGTGACCGCTTTAGCAGTCACAAGGTTGTTACTGACCTCAACCTCAGTTTTGATATGTTATTTTCAATTGTTTTCATTTAGTATCAGTTTCGTTAAGTCACATCGAATTTAAACTTTTCATTCGTTTTCTTTTAAATATTCTCGAAAATAAAAATAATAATTTTCTTACTGACTGTTTACGATGTTCTAATAAGTCAATAAAGAATCAGCAATGCAAAACATTATGTTTTTTTATGATTAGAACAAAAGAAAATGCCATTATATTTGCTTGAATTAGGCAATCTAAAATTTCAACACTTATGAAGTCCTTTTTCAAACTTCAGATTTAAGATTTAATACGGACTCACCTATTTTGACTTAATTTAAAAACTCCACTTAACGGAATTATTATTCGCTTTTAGTAAACATAATAGGAAAATTGGTTATTAGTTCCTCAAATTGTCTCTTCGAGTTGAATCACAAGCCTTAACTTCTCATTCGATTCCTTTTTAATTTTCTACAAAAGTAGAAATAATCGTGAGCGTTAGTTTGAGAAAATGAGAGTATTTATGGGAAATTTGTGAAATTTACATAATTTCATCCATATATTTCATATATCATCCATACTTCGAAATTTTAGCAACTTAAAAAAAGAAAATATAACGGCATTTTCGTTTTTTCGTATTACAAGGAAGAAAAATAAGGAACCATTTAAACGAATAAACAATTGAAACTTCTTCTGTCTTAACTCGAAGCGAAAATCAAACTGATACTTTTAATTTATTTTATCGTGGTGAGAAGTGAAAATTAAATCCGTCTTTCCGTTCACTTTTAAATTGTGTGTACTATACATACACGTGCCTCTTGCAAAACATTCTTGAATCTAGCAATTAAGCTCTACCTCCATGGTATATAACCTTTTTCTCTACACCTCTACACTCTACAATGTACACTCTACTCTACGTCTCCCAAACGGCCGTGGCCGGAGGCTGGGAAGCTGTAGTACAGGGCTATCGATTCTAGCCTGTAATGGGAGCTGGAACGACCCCTGCGGCTATTAGCGGTATTCCTGCGTAGTGATAACCGAACATTGATAAAAGAGACAAGAGAGTGTGTGTGGTCAGCACCGCCTCACAGTCGGATAGTTTATCCATTAGCAGAACCGGTAATGAGGGCGCTTGGGTAAATATAGGGAAGGTACACAGTAATTGGAGACAGGCGTATAGGGTAACATTTCTTCTCGGCTATTGCTCAATTAAGCAACTCTTAAATAATTGTAGGGCTTGTATGTGTGGTGTAAAAGTACACAGTACAATCATTCCTGGGAAAATCCCGATTAGTGCATTAAAATTCAGCTTCGTGGAAGAGAGAATGGTCCAGGAGGATATAAAAAGTACAGTACAGATTACTTGGACATTCTGGAGACGGATGCACTTTCTTCATCTTCAAAATTGATAAATACTCCCGAGGAATAACTTATTATCTAATAATCTAATTTACTTGCCTTAAAATTTCAAACCTTAAAGTAATAAACTTAAATTGAATTCAATTTAGTAAACGTATGATCAATTTTTTAAACATTTATTTATAAAAATAGACTACAGTATAATAATAATACATCGAGTAAATATAATGAAAAGTATAAATGACACGCGATAAAGGGAAGTAGTGAAACTACGAATTTTATTCGAATAATAAAATTCAACTCAGAAGGTCATTTTTTTTTTTCATTTTTTCAAGACCTCGGAGGATTATCAGGAACTTAAGAGGATGCTTGGTTTTAAACTAGTGGGGTGAGTGGGAATAAGATCTGTCACGACAGAACCGATATCGGGTTCAGTCCATATGGAACATTGAGGATATCATGGATGGCTTTGTTCGCAACTAAGTAAGGAGCATTGAAGATTTTACGAAGGGTTTTGGATTGTAAGGATTGGATAAGAGGGGAATTCGATGGCTTAGCCAGCCCCAAAGATTGGCTCCGTAAGAAATATATTTGTTACTAAGGTTAATTGTTAACTTTTATTTAGAAATCCAGATGAAAATAAAGAATGACTAATTGGAATTTTGTATATTTTTCAGATTTTATTTAAATGAAATTTGAGTAATAATTCATCTATCTCTCAATTTATTTATTGAAATTTATTAATTGAGATATTGATTTTGCATACCTAAAAAATTATCTAAGTGAACATTTTAAATGTTTTATGTATAGCTCATACGGTGCTATAATGTCACTTATGCAATTTTCGTCAAAACTCAAATGAGTATGTTTAAATTTTTTAAATAGTAATTAGTGAGATGTTTGATTTTACTTTAAAATGAAGTTTAAAGCTATAGTTTAAATATTACCATTTTATTTGCTTAGTCAAGAAGAACTATACGTTGTAAAGGAAGGAGGAAGGAAGAAAAAAAAATACTGATCAATCCATATCGGACATACTGTAGTTATTAAGTATGCATGTAAAACAAACAAATTGTATTGTACAATATGTCCGATATGGATTGATCAGTATGCTGTGTATTACGGCAATCCAATATAGTTGGACAGCATTGCTGCAAATAAAGCATTTCTCTCTCTCTCTCTGTTGAATTACAAATGCTTCTCCTGAAAATTTTCATCATTTGCATAAGTGACGTTATAGCACCATATGTGCGATATTTGTATGCCTTTATCAAATTTTCTAACTTTTTCTTCTATTTTTCAGGTAAGACATTCATAAATAGGCTCAACAAAGTAAGTTTGATTAAAAAAAAAAATATTTTTTCATAATTATTGGTCAATTTTTTGATTTTTAAATATTTTTAAAGAGAAAGGGTAGGCCCTCGGCCGGGATTCGGATAAGAGAAAAGACTTCTCCTCTGCCGGCAGGCGGCCTTGGTGGCTCAAATGGTAGGCGCTGTCACGGAAAGACAGAGGATCCGGGTTCGAATCCCGCCTGAGGGCCTATCTTTTCTCTTTAAAAATAAAAATATTTAAAAAAAATATATATATATATTTTAGATCGTGGTACATTTTATCTAATGTTTTTGAAACACGATTTTAAAACTATTAAAGGCAAGAAATTAAAATTTCATTTTCATTATATCGTATTTTAACATCATAATGTGCTGTTATAATTTTCACGAACCGATTTCTCAAATATACAATTACACTATGATCTCTTGCTATTCCAGGTCGTTATTTCCCCAAGGAACTTTAAGGAATTATCATTAAATAATCATTAAAGGGTGATTCCGTGACAGTTACAAAATATGTGTATGTTTTGGGCTTATTTGGGACAAAGAAAAAATTATGCATGAGTAATAAAAATAAATATATATTAAATGATATATCCGGTATAAAGTAGAAACGAGGACAAGACAGTTTTCAACAATGAAATGCACTGAAGCATTAGAATCTAGGTACTAGATACTACATAAGATAGAGGAATGCTTAGAATACATTAGTTAAAAAAAAAAAACTAAACGAGCACTAAGAAGAATTAATATGGATGGGGAATTACTAAGAACTGTTAAATGTAGAGAAATTATTACAAGTTGAAAAATAGAGGGTCAAAGCATCTAGATATATTCCATTATTAAGTTTCTCTCTGTTTTCCACTCAGTTTGCATAACCTCTGCTTTGTACATCTATTTTTCATAAGTTTATTGTTTCTTCGGATATGACTTTTTTAATTCTGATAAAGCCAATACCGTTATGATTTCCTATACATGCCATACGTTAGTTTTCCCTATTGAAATTTTTCAAAATCGATAGCTAAGACCAAGAGGTGGTAGCAATAAATAAAAAAATAGAGTATCGATTTTGTTTAAAGCTGACCAATGAAATTTTTCACCTGAAGATCGGGGACCACCAATAAACCAGGCGGGAAACTCCTCCGCGGTGAAGGCTAGGTTACAAACCACAGGAATTCCGGTAATTTGCTGCTTTAAAGACAAATAGTGCTTCGCCTGTGTTTAACTTTTGCCTGGAATTTTATAGTGGCAAACCACCTTATATGTTTAATTATGCCTCGGAGATTCCTCTTTCTCCATGCCGGTGAAAAACATTTTTTTTCGAACGATATATATTAAACTTAGGGAGCGGAGAGGGTCAGTAGTAGAGCACTAAGTAGCCATGCCGAAAATCCTGGTTCAAATCCCGCTGCAGGCAGTTACTTTTATTTACTCTGTTTGTGGCAGTAGATAGATCATATGGGGCCTGGGACCCTCCTGGGGCTCACCCAGGCTCTATAAAATATTATAAAAATAGGGTACCCAAAATAAGGGAGGGGGATCTGGCAGTTGAGCGTGACCTAGGGCGTCACCTCCTTGCAGAACCATTGTCCATAAAACAGTACAGTCTCTCCATATACTGAACCCCAGACCCAGAGGGGGATCGTAGTGGTATATATTAAACTATACAAGGTATATAATCACCTATATATATAGTCACCGAATAACACTGATTTTTTTGTAGAATACCCTGGGAAAACAACATTTGTATTTGTATTAGCCAGTTTTAATATAGGCCTATCGATAATAAAAAGTTGTTTGGCCATATAAATACTGCAGCTTTGTTATGTGAAATATATTTTTGAATATTGTGCAAATTATTTATTTAAATTCTAGTAAAGAGTGACAGGGCGGGCCCATCGCTTCATCATTATTCATTAGACCTCGAGAGTGCCCCTGGCAGCTGCCAACCCGCTTCAAATCCGAATGGCACTTTTTTTCTTAACGAGATCTTGGACCTGGAGTTGTCATTTGTTTTCCAGATAAAATCTCTCTCTCTCTCTCTCTCTCTCTCTCTCTCTCTCTCTCTCTCTCTCTCTCCCTCTTTTCTAATTTTGACCCCAACATTTAACTAAAATAAACATAGACATATGCCTAGGCGAAAACAAACAAAAAATCCTCACAATGTTAATTTAGGTTTCTGTTACCCGAGAGATTTTATATTGCTAATTTATTATAATAATTGACAAAATATCTGCCTATAGCCCTCTCCAAACACCCCCAAAAAATTAATATCAGTTTTATTGATTTCGCCGATTTGCAGTCTCGTTATTTTGAGTTCATTATAGGAGATTTCTGAATGTGTTTCAATGAAGCACATCATCGCATGGATACTTTTTTTGGTCTGATACTCCCAATTCTAAATGATCCTCATTTCCACTATTAAAAATTCCAAACAGCGATCGACATCAACGCCAATATTTTCCAGACTCGTATAGCATTCTTTTAATTACCCACTGTTTAGAAGCGGTGTTTGAATTTTATCCTTTATTCACCAACAAGAAAAAAAGATAATATTCTGTGATTTACCGATGATTTTCTATATCTTTTATTTCAATTTCAATATCACTACTTCGCTAGACAAATATGTATAAATAAAATGACAGATTCTCTTATGAATAAAAAATATTAGTTTTGTGGTGGCAAATATACTTTAAACTATCCAAGCTGGATTCGAATCGACACCGAATACAATCACGAGGTTGCTAACATAACAATTATAGAGGTATTTTCCATTTTAAAAACTAAACAGGCAATGTATCTTAATTCATGGGAAGATTTATTGATTTAAATCCGTTTCACAATCCCTAAATCTTATTTTAACGGTTCTAGGTTTGTCTCTTATAAATAGACGTATAAATTAATACATATTAAACATATTAAAAAAAACCCTACCGTAAAATAACTTTATGAAAACTCAAGCCCCTGTCACAGATTCCAATTTCTATCTTAGATCCCTCGTCACCTTTCCTACTCTAACTCTCCATGATCTTCTCAATAATTGTAGCATTAAAGTCCTTGTGCTCTCGATTGACCGAATCCAGTATTGAAAACCTTCTTCTTCTTCAGTTATTCTTCTTCAACAAACCTAACTATTTGCATCCTCACTCATTGTTCCCCACTTAACTATTGCAGTATATTTCGGCCACTCAATCGTAACTGTGAACGGATTGAACCGAATCATGAACTGTCTAGAATTTACATTCTGCACGCTGAGCCGATCCCATATGCTCAAACTTGTGGAACACATATGACCAAAGTAGCTATGAATAAGAAGATAGCAATTATGAAATTCCTGAGGTCTTAAGAACCTAGATCGCCGCTATTTTATATTGAATTGCAGGGTAAGGATCGACTCAGTGTTTTTTATTTAAAATTTTCGGAAGTTGCTGAAGTAGTCTTAGGGTGCGGATTGGCTCAGTGGTAGAGCTTTGAGTTCAAGGTCCTGAGTCCAAATCCCACTGCTTGCAGGCTTTTATTTAGTATGATTGAGATAGATCAGGATGAAATCTTAGTGTCAACTTACTATTTCTTATATACAGCAATATGGAAACCAGTTAACAGGTACTTATGATTGCTAGACTAAGGTTAGGTTATTTGCTCACTGATAGATGGTGCTGGAGTCAGCCAACGCCTCTTTAATATTTAACCGGCCGTGGAAAGCCACCTTCCTCCCTGTCTTGAATCCGCTCTTCTCCCGGTTCCGCTCCCGCCACCGCAGTGAGATTAAATAGCGACCGAGCCCGAACGGAAATTAAATAAAAATATTATCTAGCCTCCAGGATATAACGGCATATCCGTTTATTTGTTTGTTTTAAGTTTTTGTTTTCTCATCCATTCTCTTATATTTTCATTTAAATATACAGAAAAATATAAATATATTTCTTTCATTTATTTTACTCATTTTTTATTTTAGTTTCCATAAATATTTTAGATTGGATCCTTTTCCTTCCGGCGGTATTTGTTTTTTACCAATTTACTAATTAGACAAACTTCTCTAAGCTCCCAATGTATTACAAAAGCTTCATATACAAGACAATCAGATTTAGGGAGTAGAGCTTTGGGCTTCACTGAGCTATCGTATTCCTCTCGTATTCAATCCTTTCAACATTCCAAAATCATTCGTAAAATCCTCAATACTCCTTACTTTTTTACGCCCAAAGTCATCCACAATGACTTGAACATCTATTTTTTAGCGAATTAAACCAAATTTGATATCAAAATTTTCATGACAAACTTTGTTCCCACTAAAACCCACTAGTTTTAAACGTTGTAGCCTCTTCAATTTCTGGTAATCTTCCGAGTTGTCAGAAAGAAGATAGCCTCGTGGCATTCTAAGTTGAATTTGTTATTTGAATACTAGCATTGGGTAGTTTCTCTACTTGCCTTTATCTTAAGCCATTATATATATTTCCTTCTATTTATTTGATGTATTTTTATACAGTTGCAACTTTCAATAAATAAAATTAAAAAAAAAAGCAAACTCAATAATTTGTATGCAAATCTTAATTCATTAATTACTTGATTAATTCATAGGCAAATCATTTCTCTTCAAAATAAAATTAATACAATTAATAAAAATTATAAATAATATAATGACGTAAGTCAACATGATTCTAATTAAAGTCATGTTCAATGAACACTCTTCCTCGTGTATACATCGCAAAAACAAACGGAGATATGGGATCGGTGATGAGAACGGATTTGTCCTGACTGTGTAGCGACCACTGGTAGCTCAAATGGTAAGAGCGCTGTCTCGGAGAGACGGACGACCAAGGTTCAAATCCCGGCCAGGGTAAATCTTTCCTCTTAAAAATAAAAATATTTTAAAATTAATACAATTATTAAAAAATCATAATAAATTATTTACTAACGTTCTTTTACATTAACCGATTCGAGACCGATTGTACACCATGTATGCAATTGATTTCCGAGACTACAAGACGGCCGGCACAGCGTGTGTGCAATAACAGAAAAGAGCAATTATCAGTTATTCTGAATATACTAGTCGTCGAAATAAGATTTTTTTTGAACCAATGAAATCTGTAAAGTAATAGAAAACAAAATTTGGCTTTGTTGCTTACTGTGTACCAAAAAACCTAAAAATTACCTGAAGAAAAAAAACATGTGCAATGATCTTATTTATGTGAATTCACTAACGAATTCTGTGATTTCCATAGTAAACATGTTTTTATATTAAAAATGAACAATAGATAAAGAAAAAAAAATTCGCTCCTGGGAACCGTGTTCGAAAAAAATCTCTCGAATGGGTTAAATGATTTAGAGTTATAGCCTTACTATAACATACTTCGTCAGGTAACCCAAGCGTCCATCCTATCCCTTCTGCTTCTTTTGTAGTTCTACTCTTCTGCAGGTATTTCACCCCCTCCTACGATCTATTGCTTCCTGTCAACGTGTCCCTTAGGTACATGGTTTTCTATCTGTCGTTTCTCTTACTCTACTTCTGGGATAATTCTCATTGTAATTTATATCTGCTAAAATTTGATTTGACTTGTATGGAGCATTTATAAGACTCCTCATCTCAGGGACACTTATTTGTGTCCTGGTAAAGTACGTTCCGTTTTCCTTTTTAGGATGTGATCAATAAAAAACTTTAAAAGTAAGTTTTTATAAAAAAACCAAAAAAAAAACACCAAAGCAGAAGTAGATTTTATCTAGTTGCAAAGAATGACAAAAAATACCAGTATGTCAAATATATTCTGGTTTGTATTATTTATAGGAAATATGAAGCAAATTTATATTTTCTTTCTTTTCATTCGATCTTCACGTGATTACTTCCCTAACTGTCTGTTATTGCGTGTATTTCAGTAGTTGTTATAATCAGTTATCACATTTTTGTAATATGTAATATAAAATTTACGATAACATACTTGTACTATAGGTAGATAGATTGTACTATATATATATATATATATATATATATATATATATATATATATATATATATATATATATATGAAATTCTTTTTTATATTTTGTGCTATTTTATATGGAATTTTGACTGTTCGTAACGCTGCCACCCTAAACTCTCTTAAACATCATATATACTTTCAATTGTTAGATGAACGAACAATCTTCCGTATGTAAAGAAGAAATAACTATTCTGGTTTGAGTAAATATCTAGAGATACATCTGCAGTCTCAGTGAATAAGGGGATCTAATTTGGGCCAAAATGAGTTAATTGTAATGAGGGAATGTCATTCTCCTAGCCTTTGGCTTGAAATGGAGTTATAACATAAGCAATAACTCCATTTCAAGCCAAGCCCAGACTAGGCCACTTAGAGTCTCCTTCTCTCAGTACACTCATTAACTCAGTTTGAACAAAACCCGTCTTAACTGCTTATCCACCGGGGCTGCAGATACACATACATATACATACAGAAACCTGCAAATTTAGAATTATATATTTATACTTACATTAATTATGTATATTCAATCATGACCTATACCAATATAATGATAATAACAATAATAATATAAGTATATAACCTATATATAACCTATACCAATTATATTATAATTAGTTTACTATTTGGCTAGTCAGCCTAAGCTGCCCATGTTGTACATTTGTGTTGTTCTTGGGGATTGAATTTCTCAAAATATGTTTTTTCATTCACTAATTGATATAAAACTGGAAAGATACTACGGACTTAATCACTGGCTATAACACTATATCATTTTTAGACAGGAAGTTCACTGTTTGTTTTATGGAATGTATTCTAGGAAGGCATTGTTTATTTTCCTTATTCCATTCAATCTTAATTAAAAGTATCCATTCTGTAAAATGGAGCAACACATATTTACCTTGGCCACTCTGGTCAAACGAAAAACAGTATATTGTTATTGTTGTTCCATTTTTCCCACCAATTAATAAAAACTGAACAATAAAAGATTTAAGAGAGAGAGAGAGAGAAGAAAACACTTTATTGAAGTATTACAATCTGCCTGTTGTGGGCAATAAGTAATGGTGGTATGTAGCTTACAATCATTCCATAAAAAATCAATGATGTAAACGAAATAAATGCATAAATAAATATATACAAGCGAAAAAAATATATACAAAAATAAAGTAAAAAAAAAAATATATATAATAGAAAAATATAATAATAATAAATAAAACATGAAAGAAATATACTATACACATTCGTACTCTATTTACAACTTGCCTGGGGTCCCCGAACTGAGCTTCTTCCTCATGAATGAGGGCAAAGCAGGAGTCCGGGAGTCCCCAGCCCCCTTTCCCAGCCGCGTCACTGGCATTAAACGTCAATGGAAGCTGGTTAAGGGCGCTTCACACACACACAGGTCGTGAGTGGAGAACCTGGCCAGTGCCAGTACTCCAAATAACATTATTATATCAGGTCTCGAGGCCATTGCCGGTTTAGGCGGCGGGGTGGGTTATATGGATGTGTGGAACTGGATAACGACTGAGCCAGGGGGTTGGGATGACAGGCAAGGTTTTGGTGAAAGTTTGAAAATTTAGTAGGGATGAGGTCAAGGACGAAAGGAATGTTGAGATCATTATGGAGGGTTTTGTTGGAGACATAATAAGGAGCATTGACAATAGTTCTCAGGACTTTGGATTGAAAGGATTGAATGCGTCTGATATTCGATTTTTTCGCGGTCCCCCACAGTTCCAGTCCATAGGTCCAAATAGGTTTGATGATGGTCTTGTATATTAGTAATTTATTGTCTATTGAAAGATGGGAGGTCCTACATAGTAATCTGAAACAATAGAAGGTAAAATATTAATTGACAATTAAAACAATACATTAAAAAACAGCAAAATTAGCGCTGTCTTAGGTATCTAATTGCATTTGAATATTTGTTTATATTAATTTAAATAAATTTGATTTATTGACTATTTATATATGATTTATTATGATGATTTATGAAATAAATTGGAACTACATTGGGTTCTATATTTTACCTACCCACTTATAACTAGGATAGGGGCCTTCAACAAACACTCAAGATAGTTCAACATGGCTCGGGATCCCAATCGTAAGTCCCTTCCGAAGGATGGCATAACCAAGGATTTTTATTCCCTTTAAATATTCCTATGGTCAGCCTGGACCACACCGGTTCTTCTATTTCATTGGGAAGATCCTATTTCCTTAATACCATCTTCCCGGGTATGTCAAGGCCTTCTTCTAAGCCTTCTTCCATTGACCTTAGCCATGTCATCTTATTCAGCCTTTTGTTTTCCTAATTCTAAAAATGATGGTTTGGACATCCATCTAAGACTGTTTTATTCACTGACATTTTGTGCAGGCTCTACTCCGAGGCTTGACCTAACGATCGAGTTGCGGATTCGGTCTCGTCTTGTTTTTCTCTCTATCTTCCTAAGGAATCTACTTTTATGTTCGGTGGTCGATACCAACGATTCCAAAGGGTATGTAAATGTGGGGAGAAAAGTAGATTTATATGCCTTCAACTTTGTGTTTTAATGAAAATTCAAAATGAGGTAATATTTTTTTTTTTTGAGTTCAGACAGAGTGAATGCAATTCTAAATCCTACTGTACTTCTTTTCGTAGAGGTAGAGTCGATCGTTCCAACTTCCTTATAGCCATTGGTAGTATCATTTTATTTTATTTTTATTTATGTACGAAATGGTATTTCGAACCCATAAGGTAAATGAGAAATCAGGTATAGCATCGGATTATAATAGAAAAGGAAATAAAACAAGATTTTTCTTCTGCTCGGAAACTCACCAGCTCTGGGAAGCTTTGAGGTTGTAATTGTGTACTGAGACCGCAGGGAGTCTATTGTTTGCCTCGGAGAGAAATTCACCAGTTGCTGGAGTTAACCACAATTGTGTAGGGAAGGGAGAGCATTGGAACCACTTCCCCGAGTACAATGTAATCTCCGCGAAGGCTTCGGATCTTATTGCTCATGCTTTTGTAGCATGAGGATTGTGGTCTGTATAAGCTTTAAAAATAGTAATTCTGCTTAGGCATAATCCCAACAGCACGCGGGAAAAAGCGAAACAAGAAACAATGCCATTGTGATTTAGACTACTATCAGTATAAATAAAATGAATCAACAAATTTGTTGCTAAGCGCAAAACTCGAGAACGGCTCGACCAATCCGGCTAATCTTTTTTTTTTCATATTTTTGTTAAGGTGCAAAGAAAGTTCTTATGGAGAGAAAAAACGTAAAAATTACAAGAGAAAGAATAAAAACAACACTTTTCTTGATCGTTTAAAAAAATAACAGTTCATGATGCAATAACAAATATTGGTGTAAATTTTATTTACTGCACCCCCCCGACAATTTTCAACATTGCTCAACCATGTCCTCACCAATCGAATACAGCATAGTAAAGTTATACCATTTCCTTCAATAGTACAATCATTTCCTCATCAAATTCCTAAAGTTTATGTCTATAAGTTAACATTAAAAGATTACATTAGACTAAATGATCTTTTTATGCTTTGAAATTCTATTGATAGAAATCATTATTCATAAAAAAAATCACCTTAAAATTAACTAAATAAAAAGAATTATCTGAAAATATGATAGATAGCATATCTTGTACTTTTGCTTCTTATATTATAAAGGTTCGGATATTTACTTAAGTAACGCAATTTTTTTTATCTTATTTAGTATGATTTACAAGCAACTGTTTGAATTGTTTTAATATTTTGTGATTGAATTTTAACATGAAATATAAGTTAGGCATATTAAAAGCAATAAGCTTTTTGTTGATTCCTAGCAACTGTTTGATTTTTTTTAATATTTTGTGATTGAGCTTTATCTCGAAATATAAAATAGGTATATTAAAAGCAATAAGCTTTTTGTGGTTGTGATTGAGTTTTCATTCAAATATACTTAAACATAATTTTCGAATTAGTTTTGAGAACAGATGTAGTTATAAAGAAGAGTATGAATTTAAATTTAAATATTTAATCTCTAAATTAATGCAAATAATAGAAAAGACTAGAATGAGAACAGATACAGTAATTAAGAAAAGTATATATTTAAATTTAAATATTTATTGAAAATAATTTTCTAATTAGCTTTGTGAACAGATACATAGAAAAGTATGTATTTAATTTTAACTATTTATTTCATTAGCAATTATTCAATAATAATTTTTCCATTATTAAAATAATTCATTATCCAATAAACTATTAAAGTCTCTAATTACTCCTTACAATTAGTTTTGTTAACAGATGCAGTTATAAAAAAGTATTTATTTAAATTTAAGTAAATAATCTCTAATATAATGCATCAATAGAAAAAACTAGAATACTGTTGTGTATTTGACCAGTTTTATGTCAATTTCCCTAATTATGCCTTACTTAATAATAAGATAATTGAGTAATTATATCTATATCTAAGCTAAGGAGCAAAACAACTTGCATATTATGGCTTAATCCGCTAAATAAGACTACTATTTAAAAAACAATTAATCCAAAAAAGTCAAAGTATAGTTATTGAAGAGTATAAACTCAAAAGAGGCATTTAATATTTGTAGAGTTGAAAATAAAAAAAAAATCCTTAAATTTCACAAAAAAAACAAAACAAAGAAGACATTAATATGTTCCGAAGTTTCGCCTATTCAGGCATCATCAACGACAGAGTGTTAGTGTTATACGATTCGGACTTTTTTAGAATAAGGACCTAATATGAGGTAATCACTTCCGAACAAACAAACGTATACAATTCAACTTTCAATTTAAAATTAATATATTTTTTATTTTGTTATTAGGTAGATAGTTTTTAACACAAGGTAATACTCAGAATATAATATCTGTATTCATAATATTATAAGCTTAAGTATAAGATAAACAAAAAGATGAAACGGAAGATGAACTAGTCATTAGCCAACCAAATCACTGAAAGAGCAGACTTCACCCCCGGACCCGAACAGGTATAAATACCGCAGGATAGAAGGGCATCTTTAGTCTCAGTTAGCAGCTCAGTCTCATTTAACCGAACTTAGCAGCATATCTAGCATAACCTTGGAAAATAATTTGATGAGTGAGTACAGTTTAGCTTAAATACAATTGTTATGCATATATAAAATTCGTAACTTCCTAAATTAGTTAAAACATATATTTCTGAATATTTTTCATGTAGCTTGGAATTGCGTTTCTCCATCGGAATTATTCCTTCTTTCTGTTCTCTCTTAGCGAATTCCGTCATTCTTAGGGAGCTCTTTTAACAGAGAAATTATATTAAGGCTTTCTAATATTGAATTAAATTTGTTGTTTCAAATTGAATTGGACCCTTTTGAGGAAGGCTTATGGTAAGATAAAACAACTATTAAACATCCCCGAGAGACATTTAGCTATGAATTACTTTGGAGGATAATTTTATAGAACTCCTCGCCACGACCTCTCTTCCTCCTCCCCCACGACCTCTCCCTCTCTCCCCCTCCCCAGAAGAGGAGAGCAACACTCATTTAAACTTGGCCGCCGACTGCCTGGCTAATTGAATTTGAGCTTCAGACATGAAATAAGTCTTGACGAAAATCCTCCCGCTAATTCGATTCAAAACTTCTCTTTCGGGTAAATTTGTGTTCTGGGGTCAACTCTTCCTGTAATTCCTTTAGCTTATTAGTATTCTGAATTTTTATAAATTAAAAAAAAAATTAAGTAATTTTGATTAAATATTGGTAGGCCATGTATGGAGTTTTCAGTCATTTCTCCAATAGTTAAAAAAAAGGTGTAATAATACCAGCATTGCTATATGTGACATTATTTTTAACATTAGGAATACCTAGATAAAAACGGTAACGGGCATTATGCAGGTAGTGGTCCCCTCAGCATTATTCGTCTCTTAGGGGCGGTACCTTTACCTCTAAGATACAGAACAGGCAGTTGTTGGCAAGGAGCGGGCAAGTCAAGAGTCTGGGAACTGGATGATGCAATTGTCGAGGAATGGCCAATCATATATAGCGTCCCCCTTTCATTGTCAGTAGTTTTATAAGCTACCTTGCAGATAAATCAGTACACTAGAAATATAATGCCATTCAATTAAATGATATGGAACTTTATTCAATAACCAACTCCTGGTCAGTCAACCTTTGGAGAAGAGAGGGATATTCATTAATGATATGGAAGTACTATATATTCAATGTAACAATATGAGGGTGGCATCCCATTTTATTATTTAAATATTATAGTTATCATATATCAAATGATTCTCAATCAAAGGATCTGACTTTTCCTCGAGATTATTGCTTAGGTAGTAAAGCCAATATAGCACCATGTATCGCACAAGCCTTTAGAAAAGTAAATATGGATTTAGAAATTAAGGGAAACGACTGGTACAAAAGCAAGTAGCAAAGGGTCACCTAGACAGAAGGAATATAATGTAGGAGAGGGTGAGGCACCTGCAGGAGAGGAGAACTACAAGGGAAGCCGAAGCGATAGGATGGAGGTTCGGGTGACCTGACGAAGTTCCTATATGTACCTCTTTTAATTACTTAATTTAATTATGTATTTTATGGCAAGGCTAAAAATCTGGTTCATTCAAGATTATGTTTTAACACATATGTTAATTCTTACAAAATACTATTTAAATGTTTTTGTACTTACTCATACTATCCAAATTATATTTTTTTGACCATTTAGATATGTACTTATCCAGTATTCACCATGTTATATACATTAAAGTAAATAATAAGTTTGAGAAATCATCTTTAGTAATTGCTGCTAGGTATCTCTGAGGACAGAACATAGTATTTGTAAAATGGCGGATAGTTATTTTGAAATAAAAAAAATTATTGATCGAGTAAATTAATAAATCATTTTTACTTTTTAAATCATATTTTTGAAGGATTTTTCTCTATTTTTGCTTTAAGTCAGGTAGTTGGATTTTGATATGAAAAATGATCGTGCGTGGGGTGAGTCCCTTCCCCAATACAAATAAACATTTCTCCTCAATAGACTAATATCTATAAGAAAGAAGGTGTATCTGTTATCCTGTCAGATAGAAAAAAAAAAACAAAAAGCAACGGATGGAAAAAATAACAAGTGAACGTTGTAGGAATAAACAAAAAACTCATAAATAAATACATACATATAGGAAGGGTATTCAAAAGATATAAATTTATCATTCACAAACGTATAAAAGTGCTTCAATACAATTATTCAAATCATATCGATCAAGTAATTAAAAAGCACTCTGCTGACCCGAGAGCTTCCTATAGCTCCCTATTTCGTTCCAAATTGAGAGAGTTATGGATTTAGCCTTAATTTCTCGACTAACACTATAATTGCATTAACTGATATCAGTAACTTTTGCAATATTTATTGGAATAGATAGATGATTGACAATCAATATAATAATTGTTTTGAATCACACATAAGTATTCAAAATTGGGCAATATACATTATTAAAAATCTAGTTCGCAGTACAAACGACTTTCACTACCTCCATATTCTAAATCTACATTAACAGATTACAACTAATAGGGAAATAAGTATAAAAAATAATGTTCATAGTTAGATTGATATTAGATAATATAGCAACCTATAATACTTAGGGCTTTAATTAAATAAAAAAACAATTATCATAGCTTATTTCATTACTTATTGACACTGAGTGAAGGTCCTAGGTTCAATTCCAGCTCACTGTCAGACTTTTATTAATTTTTCAGCGGCCGGAGATGGATCCTCTCAGATCTAGGACCCTCCTGAGGCTCACACAGCCTCTATAAAGTGGGTACCCGAAATAAAGGGAAAATGAGATGGTTGGGCGTGATCTAGGACAAATCACCTCCCTGCATAACAGTGATCCAAGAGACAGTACAGCCTCTACCATGTCCTGAATCCCAGACCCTTCACGGGTTGTAGAGGTGCAAGTATAGTTAACTTCTGTACTAAGGATGACCCTAAAGAAAAGCCCGAAATATGAGTATATAATGACTAAAATTTTGTATAATCAGAATGAAAATTTTTCTCGTTTTTTCTTGTTAATTTATTTTTGATGATCTTTTATATTCAATGTTTAAACCTAATAAAATCTAAGAGGGTTATTTTATTTATAATTACAAAATTAGTGAAATTTTGAAGTCCTCCTGCATTGTTTAATAACATCCCACTGATTACTGTACAACAGGTCCGGTACTTAGAACTGACACTTTGACAAAATATTAACGTGGAATCCTCATAATAGACTAAAACAACTAGAAACAGCACGCTGTTTCAGGCTACTTCGACATTTCTAGACAAACGCCCTAAGCTCTCAATTAATTACAAAAGACTCATATACATGACAATCATTAGACCCATCTGGAATTACAGAGTAAATCGTTGGAGCTCCACTAAACCTTCGAATTCCTATCCTATTCCTTACTCTAATCCTTACAATACAAAATCCTTCGTAAAATCCTCTATGCTCACTACTTACTTACGAACAAACTAATCCATAATGACCTTAATGTCCCATTTGTTGCTGATTTGGCCCGAATCCGATATCAATCTTTTTATGACAAACTTTATTTCACTCAAACCCACTAGTTTCAAACCTACCAAACTCTTCAATCCCTGATAGTCCTCTGAGGCGTCTGAAAATAGGATGGCCTCGTGACCTTTTAAGTTGAACTTGTTATTTGAGTACTACCACAGGGTGGTTTCTCTACTTGCCTTTATTCATCCCAATATGTACCATTCATTCTATTTACTTGTTGTATTAGTATAATACAGTTGTAGATTTCATTGAGCAAATTAAAAAATAAAAAATTCCTCCAGTATAAAAACATAGCTAAAAAATGGAAAATGGACACCATTTGAATACCAATGATGTCACGCACTTGAATACCTAACAATGTTAAGTTATATATACGGTAACAATTACAAACAATTCTGTTTTTTTTAGTTGAAACAAGTTGTTATTTTTTGTAACCGGTTAATTATTTATCTCTACTGTGCATCTCCTCTACAGCATCGAGGGAGAGAACACAGGTCGTTACAGCCTACCTCCTATTAACGTTCTTATGAATAATTCATTTGATAAACAGAACCGGGGTTGTTTTCAATCTCAGTGCAATGTCGTTCTTTGCCCACTCGCGCCAACTGACCATTCGAGTCGCAAATATTCTTCAATGCATAGAATGCAAATTTAAATGCTCTATATCATCGTACAGTATTTGATATTCATGTTTTTATTCGATTTTGACGTAGATATTTCTATAAATATATAAATGATAAATAATTTTTATTCATAAAACGTGCATTCATATTATTCTGCATTTATTTTATGTTTCAACTTTTATTCTTAACTCAATGTTTCACTGCCTACGTCTATTGAATTCAATCCCCAAAACACCCAAAAGTTAAAAAAAAAATGGAACTTATAGTGTGAAGGTAAAGCACTTAAACGTTAGCATTTAAAGAGGTCAATTTACAAAATCCTTATTGGCATTGTATTTTTAAAAAAAATTAATTGAAATCGACACCTATATAATAATAATAATACACCAAGTAAACAGAATGAATGGTACATCTTCGCCTGAATAAATACCAGTAGAGAAAATACCCAATGGTAGTACTCGAATTACAAATTCAACTTGAAAGGTCACGAGGCCACCTTCTCTTCGGATAGATTATCAGAAATTGAAGAGGTTTGAGAAGTTTTTGCATCCCAGAATTGACATCAATTTCGGGTCAAATCAGTAACAAATGGAGCATTAAGGTCATTAAAGATGACTTTGTTCGCATTGAAGATTGTAATGATTGGATACAAGAGGAATTCGATGGTTTAGTGGAGCCCCATTCATTGCATTTAATTATCATAATGGCGGTTTAAATTCTATGTACAAAAAAATATTTTATACATTAGTCCCTTACACCTATTAATCAGAAATTCTGAAGTTGGACGATATGGTGATCCTGAATGGGACTAAACTCTGCTTCAAATATTAATAAGATAGTATTTATTAATACATGTTAATAAATACTGCATAATATATAAAAAATGTACTTGTCAAAATAAATTTAGGAATATTAAAAATGAATATTCCCGTTAGAAATTGGATGTCTGATAATGATCTAAACAGTAATACTATTTTTTTTAGTTTTAAATTTTAATTAAAATATGAATAGATGATTTTTAGCCACTAATGAGTAAGAAGCATTTTCGATTTACAAATGATTTGTCAAAACATCAACAAAAAGAATTGATTATTTTTTGTAAAAATGTATTCTGACTTAAGTAATTAAAAAATCAAAAAAATCCGCAGACCACGCAGTTACCAAAACGGATGTGTCTTACCAGATGTTTAACCAATCCTAAATGCAACATTTTGACTTTCTTTAGTTCAGTTCGGTGTAGTGCACTGGCAAATTAAAAGATGAAAGTAGTTGAAATGGATTTAAGAATATTCGAAACTGATGAATTCGACCGAAAACTTTGCAGCTACAATATATATGGTAATATTACTTAATTTATATATTAAATATTACTTAATAATAATATAGAAGTAATGTTTCACCGAAGCATAATTAGTCAAAAGAAAAGCACAAGTTGGGCTTATTAAAAAGTACCACTCATAAGAAACATAATCTCTTCTTTAAAAATTAATGACTCATAACAGAGGCGTAACGAAAACTAAGTATAAAATTATATGTGCATTATATATATATATACTCGTTATTCCATCTTTCAGAATTACCTGTATAATTATCATCAAAGGCTGATGGACGGTGAGGTTGAGGCTGACATTTAGGAGATGAATAAAAAAAAATAAATATTAATAAATAAGTTTTTAACAACATATTTAAAAAGATGTTTTATACGTGTTTTTCATTCCAATTTGTTTTTGCAAACACTGTGCATTCTTAAACACTTGGACTATTGTGCTGTAATGAGCATAATATTTTTGATTTTTATTGAATAAATAAAGAAAAACAAGCAATATATGTTTTTTATGTATACAGAAAAAAATACTTGATTATAAAAAATGGAAATAACATTAAAATGAGTAAGAAGGGGAGGTTCGGTTAATTGATGCTGAAAGGTACCTCCGGTAATTTGCCTTTATCGAACGGCTCGTTCATGAATAATGGAACGCATCAATATTAATTATTCAAATATTTATCAATAATGCTTAATATTTTACATGAATACATTAAACTTCCGGGGATTACTTTGATAATTGCCTAAAACATTATGAATAAATTCCCTTCTGAAATGTGTTACACCTTTTTGAAGCCACACCCAAACCTTCCAGGAGTTGAACATAAAAGGAGCCATTGCCATACAAATTTGTCTGAATCAATTGAATCTAGTGAGCAACATATTCTGCATTGAAAATTGTGAGTATATTTCTTATCATGGGTGGAATGAGTTAAGATACGCATGAGGATGAGTAGTCATGTACAGGTGTACATGACCCTTGACCGGAAATCAGAACACATAATCAACTCCTGGAAGAGAAAAGTATTAAGAAAATAATGGGGTAGAGCAGTCGAAAACGATAAATAGGGAGAGGAATGAGAAGCTGGTGCAGCTTTTAATAAAGTGGCATTAATAAAGGAGGTTCGAATAAGTGGATGGGACACTTGGTTAAAAACCGAACAGCAAGGGAAGTAGAGGACGTCTTCGGATCAGCTCGCTGATGTTTAGGAGGACTTCTCCTGGGTGTACAAGAATGGAGGAGAATAGCGCACGATCGCGGAGATTGATTAGCTATGGTGGAGGAGGCCTGGATTCTTGCAGGACCGTATAATAATATAATAATTATTATTATAAAGGGTAAATTATATGTAGTCGTTGTTAGATTTTAGCTATAATTTAATTTTTTTTTACTATTTTATACGCAGTTATGTATGTACGCAGTTTATCCGTAAATAAGTATGTGTAATATAAATATATATATATATATATATATATATATATATATATATATATATATATATATATATATATATAAATATTTAATTAATTAATATTATTATTACTATTCAATATTATTATAATTATTATTATTACATCTATATTACTTCTTCTAAGGCACGGTTGGTCATTTATTTGACGTCACTCTATACTGCTACGGCTAATCAGACGATGCTTCAGAAGGGAACCCTGAACTTTGTACAATTAGGATAGGGATCTATCACGAGTTTTGCTCCCTTTAAAAAATCCCAGGGCCAACCCACTTGTTTTGAAGCCCAAACCTTGCGCATAGAAGAATGTTATACGAATAGTTTACCCACTAATATGCTGTACATCATCCGTAGAATCATTAGCCCCTATAAAGTAGAAATAAATTTGATGAACTACTCCTTTGTATTTTATTTTTATAACTAACATTAGGCGAAGGAAAACTAATGGAAAGCATCGCAAAGTTTACTGTTCCCTTATAAAGCTTTACAACGAATGAATTCTTAAAAATATAACCATTACTGAGCCAACTAAAATTAAATTTATTTATTTTAAAATGAAGTATCCATATTTACAAAATATTCGAATCGAAACCTAGAAATTGAAACTTTTTTCACTTAAGTTTCCATTTAAGCTCTGGTTTGATGATGATACATTATCTTTTATTAGATAATATAGGATACTTATTAATTCAGAAACGATCCTAAGTACGTACACATTGTTACGTCGGTGCTTAGTTCTTTTAGTGTTGCCTCTCCTTACCTCCAGAGCTATCTTCTCCTCGAGTGGGTGTGGACCCGAAGAATGATCAGTATGTATATGACATCGACAAAGTCCAACCGAGGTTTGGTCCTTTCGTATTCAGAGCGTTCGTCCAACTCGGGTCCTTCCAACCGCTTTCAGAACTTTTCGCTTTCCGCTATCCTGAATATCCGGAAACTTCTTAACCAATTCCCTTCAGACCTAGCCCGCTTCTCCAGAGTCACTTCTCCGGGGATGTTCCACGTTCGAAGAGTTTTAGCTTTCAATCTCCCATCTTCGTATTCGTTCTCTGATCAGGTCATGTTTTAATTAAGGAGTCGGTCTACAGATTGTAACTTATTCCATTTGATGTTTCAATTAAATAGTTGGATTAAACGTATTACAATTTATTACAGATAGTTAGGATTTGCTAGTTTGTAACTATTCTCTTGTGACTGATTTTTCTCTTGTAGATGCTTTTTTTTTATTCTAATATACAGTACGTTAGCTATTTTTTCAATAAGAAATATCATCTTGTATTTTTATAAGATGATTTTAAGATTATTTCTCAGGACAATTTACGTCATTTCAGGCTACTTCAACCCTAACTAGACAATCGCTCTAAGCTCCAAATTAATTACAGTAGAGTCATATTCATGACTATTATGGAATCTACATGGACGAACGAAGTAGAGCCTAGAGGAAAAGCTCCAAATTAATTACAATAGAGTCATATTCATGACTATTATAGAATCTATATGGTCGAACGAAGTAAAGCCTAGAGGCCCTACTAAGCCATCGAATTGCACTCGTATCCAATTCTTACAATCCAAAATCCGTGGTAATATCTTCAATTCTTCTTACTTTGTTACGAATAAAGTCGCCTATTAAGAACAATTTATAGTTGATTTTTCCCGAACAAGATATCAGTCCTATTATGAAATACTTTATTTCAACTCAAACTCACTAATTTTAAATCTAGCCTCTTCTTCAATTCCTGACAATCCTCCGAGGCATCTGAAAAGAAGATGGCTGCGTGACCTTATAAGTTGAATTTATTATTTTAGTACTACATGTGAGTAGTGAAACTACCATTTTCCAAGTCATTATGTATCATATTATATGTATTTATTGTATTGATAAAATAAGGTGGTAAATTTTAATATATAAATTATTTTAAAAAATAAAATAAATGCTATTGTTAAAAAAAAAGCTTGTACCTCTACAAACCACCAAGGATTTTGGCCCTTGTGATTTTCCGAAAAGATCATCATGCTCTACAGCTTGATTTTCCTCCCTTCTGGACATTCATTTTATAGAGGCTGAATGAACCTCAGAAGAGTAGGTTTATGGCCGTTAAGAATTTAAAAAAAAATCTCCTACAGCCAAATTCTAATCCGGGACTGATAGGTTAGTAACTCAGCACTCTATCACTCTCAGCTACCCTACTGTCCTAGCACATCTTTTATTAATTTTTAATTGTATTCCATTACTAATTTATTCTATAAAGATATATATTTAATTTAAAATAACACAAATATTTTATTTTCAAAAGGAATCAATCATATTTAAGTATATGAGCTTTGGGAATTCTCTATACCATTACAAATAAAGGCATAATGAAAGCACAAATTATAGTTTTATTAAACATTCAAACAAATAACTGGTATTTTTTTATCTCCATCTTTTTTTCTCACAAATAAAAGTAACAATCAGTAAATATTGTACATAATAGGAAATCAAGGACCTGTCAGGCAATAGGTAGGTATAGATATAGGTTATATTTGCTTTTAATTCAAGTCGGACACCGAATACAGTCATCGTATTGATGTAACAGAAGTACCTTTATATGTCCGCCACCACATCAATTTCTATTTAACCATTGACGTTAAAATTAAACAATTACACGCATATATATATATATATATATATATATATATATATATATATATATATATATATATATATATTTAATTTTTTTTTTTGGAAGATTTTTTAAAATTTTTTTTCAGGGTTCAAAAGACACTTGAGTACGTCATTTTAAATCCGACTTTGGATTATTTGACACCTTACCAAAACCTTTTCTTTTTCTGTTCAATTTATTCAATGAAATTTACAACTGTTCCCTCCCTCGATGCTGTAGAGGAGGTGCACAGTAGAGATAAATAAATAACCGGTTACAAAAAATAACAACATGTTTCAACTAAAAAAAATCAGAATTGTTTGTAAATGTTACCGTATATATAACTGAACATTGTTTGAACTGTGCATGGCATCATTGGTATTTAAATGGTGTCTATTTTCCATTTTTTAGCTGTGTTTTTATACCGGAGGAGTTTTTTTTTTTTTTTAATAATTTACCCTATGAAATCCACAACTGTATTATACTAATAAAACAAGTAAATGGTATGAACGGTATATATTGTCATTCATAAAGACAAGCAGAGAAACTACCAAGTAGTACTCAAATAAAAAGTTCACGAGGCCACCTTCTTTTCAGACGCCTCGGAGGATTATCAGGAATTGAAAAGGATGCTAGGTTTGAAACTAGTGGGTTTGAGTGGAAACAAAGTTTGTCTCGAAAAGATTGATATCGGATTCGGGCCAAATCAGCACACCAAATGCGGCATTAAGGTCATCATGTATTACTTTGTTCGTAACAATGTAAGGTAACAAAGGCATTTTGGATTTTCATGAATACGAGAGGAATTCGATGGTTTAGTGGAACCCCAAAGCTCTATTCCGTAAGTCTAGATGGGTCTAATAATTGCAATGTATATGAGTCTTTTGTAATTAATTGAGAGCTTAGAGTGTTTGTCTAGTAAATGTGAAACGGCGATTAAGATAAATTTAACACATTACGGTTGTCAAAAAAAAAAACCTCCCTGTTGGGCTTCTACTGATTAAACTCCGTTGTTAATTGTCTTTTCAAATACCAATCCCCATCATGAAATACGCATCATTAAAAATCCATTTCAGAATTTTCCCGCTGTCGAATTTCAGCCTGCAATCCTCGCTAATTTCGTTGGGCAATCAACTCCTAAGTTCAGAATCCACCGAATCGTTTTACATCCCTCTAATTAAAGCAGCAGGATGTAATGCCACAACATTTTTATATTTTTGAACAGCGATACCTAATTGGTAATTAACAATTTAAAATTTGGAAAAATATATAATAAAGCTATTTCAAACAAATTAAAAATATTTTAACATTAAAAATTTGTCAAAATTTCAGTTAACTTGCGCAAAGATATGACCCCATTGTATTTAATGCTACGAAATATACACATTTTCACCAGCGATTGTTAACGTAATCCGGCTATGTTATCGTGAATAAAAATATTTTATTAATTATTTTAATTTTCGGATGCCATGAGTAATTAATAATGATAACTATTCAACTTATTAAATATTTTAATGCCCTAACTGTATTCTAAAATTGGATTATTTTCCAGAAATTGGTTGTGTGCTTACCAACTTACTAATCAGTCATCTTTTTTACCTTTACTAAATAAGCAGTATTATATTCATAAATAAATAGTGCATATGGTTTAAGTAAGCACCTAAATAATTACAATGAATATACTTTGCTAATATAATTACTTGAATATCGTTTAATATGTTTATTAATGGGAGCGGAGTACAGGATGGTAGAGCACTGAGTTGCCATGCCGAAAATCCTGGTTCAAATTCTATCTAAGACCCTCCTGGGGTTCACCCAGCCTCTGTAAAGTGGGTATCCAAAATAAGGGGGAACTATCTGGCGTTTCAGTGTGATTTAGGACAACTCACCTCCCTGTACAACGTTGTCTATTAAACAGTACAGTCTCTACCATGTACTGAACGCCAGACTCGTTCACGGGTTGTAGTTTTTTTTATGCAGAAAGGCATGGGGAATACTAACACAGGGCAGTTTCTCAACTTTCCATTATATATAATCATGCTTGTTATCTAATTATAATACTGTTGAAAATTTCAATATATAAATTTATAAAAAATGCGACTTCTCCCGTTTCCAGTTAATACAATATAATTTTTGAAACTTAGTTGTTTTTTTTTTTTTCAAACGTTTAATAAACCCCTAATAAGAAGACGAGTCGCCATTGTAATCGTTTGTCTACAAATATTTTTTTCAACAAATTCCATCAGCTCTGACAGGAAAATTTAACTATATTCGTTTATTAATATATAAATGTTACTTTTCAATAAATACTACGGTAATTATGTTGTCGAAATAACTCCTTCATGAGTTATTTCCACAACCTGATCAGTTGGGAGATGGGAGGTTGCTGACTGAACAACTTGAAGCACGGGCTGATTCGGTTTTTGCTGGAAGTAGTTAGCTGTGTTTGCGTTAGCCAACTCGCTTCCTAATAGACTTAACAAATGCTTGAAATTAAGGTCACGAATCTAGTACCTACACAAAGCGATCTCTGTTCAGTCTTCTTAATTAAGACTAACACTCACCCGATAGGTTAATTCGACCAATCTCTTAATTATATGTATGGTTTATATGTTTTTATATTTATTTAAAAATAGAATAAAAAAGTAGTAAAAAACATGCTTATGAGTTTGAATTTATTTTTAAAGGATCAGGAGAAGTGACCCAATAATTCCTTACTTATCACACGCCATTTTTTAGAAATATAAATGTAATAAAATTGAAAATATATCATCATCATATTCCTGTAGCGACTATACAGTGTGAGGAGGAACACTGTACAGCCGTCTCCAGATCTGCCGTGCTTCCACAGAGGTGTTCTGGGAAAAAATATATATCTATATGTAACTAGGATGTAATGGGAAAGTGATATTTTATGGGTGAGTGATATTTTTCCTAAATCATTTCTTCAAAAAAACAACGACATAAATCAAAAAACCTAACTTTCCATTAAACCTAATTTAGATCAAACCAGATAAGTTTAAAAAAATGAAATTGAGGGGATTGTTAAAGGATAATCAGGTATGTCATTTCTGATTTGAAAAGATTGATTTGAAAATAATTCCTATTACAACCGGCTTAATTCAAAAATGTCATTTTTCGTGTTATTTTGAAGAAGAGACATTTCATATCTTCTTGATATTCTATATCTTCAAATCTTCTAATTCATAGAAATTAAATAACGCAAGGTTTATAATTCTATTGCGCAGGTCTTCAATAATACGTACAGGAACCTCAGCAGCGTATTCTTAATATCTGCGTATTCTTCGATACCAAACGGTATTCTTCTTTCTCTTTCAACCATTGTTAGTCAGATTAACCTGGCAATCAGTCACACAGCAGCCAAGTACTAAGGAATCACAGAAAACAGGGCACAGTCCAGGGTCGTCGGAAAAGAATCAATCACAAAAGTCCAGGAAAAAGCTAAATCATTAGAAAAATCCAATCTGAGAGCAAGTAAGCTAAGAGAGCCCATCCGAACACAGTAAACCCGTAAGAATGTACCGAGGCAAGGAGGGGAAAAGAAAGGCGCTCGACTCCTGTCGAATCCTAACCTCGACTCCTTCGTCGGAGCCCTTTGTTCTCGGGCTCTAGCCGGCTTTTCCATTTTCTATCGATCATATCTTGGTGGTTTCTTAACCGATTTTTGGTTTCAATACCTCATTTGAAAGGTAATGAAACGTAGATGGTCTTTAGTTATTATGTAATGATTAAGGTGATTAGTTATTATGTAATAATTTAGGGGGAATTTTTTGATTAAATAGACGTTTTACAGGCAGTCGCCTTTTTTTTTATTTAAATTTAAAAAAAAATTTATTAAATTTAATTTAAGTTAAATTTTTTTTAACGATTTTCGCGTAAGATACCGACAATAACGAAGATTTGACTATTAATATTTCTTATTTAGAAAATCATTGTTGCAAAACAAAACAAAAAATGGCCCAGAAAGACCAATTTTTAGGATTTCTAGCTATTTTCAGATTCTATAATAAATAGGATTTTTTTGTAAAATAGTAAAAAGTAGGAATATCCTGGAAAGGATTAACTTTATGACAGTAGGTCTCATAATAATATCGACTGGAATTGCCCCATACTATCACCCCTTATCGGCTCCGCCACTAATTACCAGTCACCCTGACTGCGATCACCATTCTTCATTTCATTTTTCCTTTTGAAATTCATTTTTTCCTCGATCTCACAAGATAATATGTATGAAATCCTTCTAAAGGATTTAAAACAAGACCAGAAAAAAAATCTTTTATTCCTCTTAGTTATTTAAATTTTGTTGTGGTAGGTTTGGGGTGTAATCTGCAATCTTATGCTATTAAAAAAAGAATTTAATATAAAAATAAGGTTTTAGCCAGCATTTTATGGCATTCGTTGTCTAAAAAGTAGACAAGCTAAGGTTGCATTAACGAAAAGCGAAGCTAGAGATATTCAAAATATGATAACTACTTTTGACAGTCACTGCACAACTTTTGATCTATCCTAAGGAGTTTGCTGTTATTCTGCCAACCTATAAGCTAATAGCGGTAGGGTGTTGTTTATTATAAAAAATTAAAAAAAATAATAGTTAATATATGATAAAATTGCGTCAGGCATTTGTAAGGAGGATTTTACGGCGAATTTTGGACCTATTAGAGAAGGGGAAGCATGGAGAAGACGTACCAATGTGGAGCTGACAAATTTATTCCAGGCCCCGGAGGTGAACAGAGTAATAAAGCTTGGAAGGTTACGCTGAGCTGGCCATGTAGCCAGAATGACAAATGTCGAAGGGCCCGGAAGAATAGTAGAAGAAAAGGTGCAGGGCACAAGAAGAGGAGGGCAACCCAAGCTGCGATGGCTGGATGGAGTTAGTGAAGACTCTAGGAGTCTATTAAATGTCAGAAACTGGAAGGCCGCTGCACTGGACAGGGAGGACTGGTTGAAGCGTATTTTCGTTAAAATTGTGGGTTTCGACCCTATATACATAAATATTTAATATATAATATATATTTAATATACATATTATACATTCAATATATAACAAGTAAACACAATTAATTTAAGGAAGAAATAGTTGGGGGTGCAGTCAATTGACTGCAATCAATTGACTGCACCCCCAACTATTTCTTCCTTAAATTAGAAGATACAGTCGACCAACTCTTCTCAAACACAATTAATCATGCGTTTCAAAGATACCCGCAATGTTCATTTACATTTACAGTATATACCTATATTTGTTTTTTCATTTCGACGGTATATTTTCCCTGAATTCGATTTTTTTTTTTATTTCGTTCCTTTTATATCCTCACGTTTTTAATTATTTTAATGGATCTAAGCACATATTGTACCTCTCTTGGTTCAGTTAAACTTTCGATACATATTGAGCATTTTCCGCGAACCTGATCAAATCAGCTGAAATTAAGATTTTTTATCTCTTCTATGTTGATTGTTTTAATTTTTAGAATTGGTTATCAAGAAAAAATAACTTTAAATTTGATGTGGAGAAACACAGCTACATTTTTTCATTTTAATGTTTTTATTCCAGCTTATTTGCGGTAACGAATAGTTTTTTTTTTTTTTTTTAGAGATTGAGGGTTGATAATAAACACAATTGAAAGTATAGGAGATAATAATATATATATTTAAATTCTCTTCTCTCTAAGAGGATTGCTTTTTTTGTATCAACGCATTATGAACGCTTAGGAATAGAATAGTAATCATAAATAAATTATTTATCAACCTACTATACCCATGATCGCCGGTTCGTTGCCCGGCAGGTGGACAAAGAATTTTTAAAAGGGAATAAAAAATTCTTCTTGATAGATATTTATCGGATTCTTATAAATGAGGAATCTCTAATCAAAACCATACATTTAGGATTTCAGAATCATTTAGGCCTTTTTCTGGTGTGTATAATAAAATAATCCATTGATAGTTTTTCTATCAAGGCTTCAGGAATTCATTAAAAAAAAAAAAAGAAAAACCAATGAAGATGTAATATAATTTAACACTGATTAATATAATTTAACAAAAAAAGATTAAATACTTTTGATTATATCGAGTTTTTCAATCTAAAGGTTTTTATTATTACAGACTGCAGGAATCAACAATACAACGCAATTTTCCATATACGTAATTTTTTAGGTTGCTAGTTCAGATTGCAATCTACCTAATATCGGTAATTAAAATAATTTTCTCTCTAAAATATTAGATGTAGTTGATATAGGAAGGTGCTATTTAGCGAAATTAGGCCTGCTAATACTAAGTTAATGAAGACTAATAATCTGTTACCTTCAAGAATTAATTATCCATTACACCATTAAATTATTTTCTGGTAATTAATTTCAGTAATACATAAGCTGCTACTAGTTTGTGGCATTAAGCCAATTAACAATACATTTCTCTATTTTATAAAACAGTTTAAAGTGATTCAATATTTTATCGAAGTTTTCTAGCAATACAGGGAGTGGAGTGGCTCTGTGGTAGAGCACTGAGTTGCCAAGCCGAAACCCTTGGGTCAAATCCCGTTGTAGGCAAGACTTCTTATTAAGTTTGGTAGCAGCCGAAGGTGGATGATATGAAATCTAGGACCCTCCTGTGGCTCAACCTGCCTCTATAAAGTTGGTATCCAAAATAAGGGAGAAAATCTGGCGGTTGAGCTTGATCTAGGACAAAACACCTCCCTGCACAACCGATGCCCATAAGACAGTACTGTCTCTAACATGTATTGAACCCTAGATTCTTCATGGGTTGTACTGGTACAGGTTTTTTTCGGCTTTTTTCCCAACCCTTGAGGATTTTCATTCGCTTCCGCACTAACCTCTTTTCCTTTAGATATTATATATTTCAATATTTCAGGAGTTATTTCCGCAATACCCACGGATTTTTCTGGCTTCGTGCTAAGTAGTTCTTCTTATTCATCTTCATCAATATAATCATCTCCTGCCCACGGATCTACAGCTCTTTGTTCTTCACTTACACGTGGAAACTGTCAGTTTCCCTTCAGCAGCTCCTGGAAATATTCTTTACACCTTTCCATTATTTGAGTGCTCCTTCTTTCCTTAGTTCCTTCAGTCCACTATTAAATAATTTCCGATTCCGATGAAAGTCAGATTCTAATTTTCATCCGAACTTTATCCAGGTTTTCCCTCATGGCTTCAATGATTTCTATTTTCATCCTCGATTCTTTTCCTTTTATACCGTTCGAAGTTTCATTGGCCTTACTTTGATTTTTTTTTTCCATATGTCCTTTTATTGTTATTTTTTATTATTGTTAAGGGACCAGGACCAGCTGAGTCACTGATCTGTACGTCAACGGTTCGAGATCAATAGTCACAGACAAATTATTTATTCTATTAACGCCCCCTAATTGACTTTGTGGGATATGGAGACCATTCTAGGGCTCATTCAGTCTCTATAAAGCGTGTACCCTTGAATTGAATTAGAAACGGAGCTGTGTCTACTATTTGTATATACTCTCCTGGTAATTTAGAATTAACTTTTTTTTAGAGACTACAATAGATACTAATACTAGCGACCCGCCCTGGCTTTGCACGGGTAGTAGAGCATATCATGCCTCCATGTTTTCTTTGAGCCGCCTAATTTCATGTCTTCAATATTAGACTCAGAATAAAGTTATTTTCTATTCTGTTCTATTCTTAGCACCGATTGCTTTTTCCGGGCACATATATATCTCAATAGCACTATAAGGGTTAAGGAAATGCATTTATAGAAGGAAAAATAAAAGTTAAGTAGTAAATAAATCACATGGAATAACATCTATTTTTTCTTACTCCTCTTGTAAAAGTCCCGTAGAAGAAGACAGCCACAAACATCTGGAGGAAGTTGGAAAAGAGGAAGAGACGAACCGACAAGGAGAACTAATTCGACGGAATGGCAGCTATCACTACAGCGCCTGGAGATGCCGTAAGGCGGACCAATTACCCTAGATCGGCTGGAGAGTTCCAGTCGCTTCGGTAATTGGAACATCTGCTTCTGGAGTGCTCCTCAAGGCCCGTCCTCGAAGGAAAAGTCCACCGTCATTAACGATCCATCTGTCCGCTTTATATTTATTTAATCGAGTCCCCCATCCTCCTTTTTATGGTAATCTGCAACTACATTACCGATATCATCTTTATCATGTTCCCTCCATCCAGTTCTTTCTGTTTATCTTTATCACTTTAATATTTAAGAATTGCTTTAATTTCCTATACTTAAGATGATGTTCTCACAATGATTTTTCAACATTTTAGTCAATATTCTTATCATGATAAAATACATATAAATCTATGGCCATCAAATGGTCTCTTCATTTTAAGATTCTCTTCATTCATCTCAATTTATAATTTATTAAAATAACATATATTCACCAATTAAGAATTCTAAATATAAACATAAGCAGCTGAACTGTCACCTTGATGACTGAAGATTGAATGACTGAAGAATAGAAGAAACTGAAGAATGAACAAAGTCTTCAAGTACTCGATAAGGGGTTGTGTTGAATATTCGGTCCAAAAAAGGATAAGACCGCTGGGGAAAATTGGAGATTACATAACGCGAAATTGCGAAGCATGCATTCAAGAAATTTTATTCAAGGGATAATGTCACGAAGATTAAGATGGCCTGTAAAGTTGTTGGGCTTTGCTACGAACGAATTCCTAAGATGTTAATAAGCACTTCACCATTTGGGAAGCATTTGAAGGATACATCGAGACGTAGGTGGGAGGATTCTGTTAAGAGTGATCTGGTGGATTTGGATTTGGGTAATGGTCCGTTGACAGAAGTGTGTAAGCAGAGAATGGTCGTATCGGCATCGAGCCTTTGGGTTCGCTAAGCCTTATTATTATAAATATAAATTTAAATTTGCATATCCTTTTTACGTTTTATAAATAATCGAATCAAATTATATTTTATAGAATATTTATTTATAATTTAACAGTTAAATTATTATCACTAATTTTTTTACCTATTCCATACTATAAGGTGATAACTTTAATGGTCAATATTTTGTTGTTGTTTTTTACGCATTTGTGGATTCAAAACAGAGACCTGGAATAAGTCTGACCATCTGCAGTTTTGAACAGCATTTGTTTTGTTTTTCCTTCTTTAAACTTTTAGAAATTTTATTACAATCCTGGCTGTTTCCAAGAGAATTATTATTATTAACCTGAGTATTACTGGAGCAATTTCTTGTTAGAACTAAATAATTTTATGGGATATGGGATAAGTGAAAGAATGGACCGAGATACGAACCAGGATAGCTCCGTTGGTAGAGCACCACGACGGAAACACAGGAGGCATGGGTTCGAATCCCGGCCCTGAACATATCTTTTCTCTTCAAAATAAAAATATTTAAAATTATAGAATTTTATGATAAGTAATTAATTATAATAAAAAATTAAGTAAACTATGAATGATTTCTCTACCTCTTATATTCCATTCTACAATATATTCTCAACCATGCAGTATTACAAATTTTTAATTTTTTTTTTTATGTTTACTGTTAGTAGCTGGGAATATTTGCCACCAAACATAGAATATAAAATTAATCTACCCTCATTTCTGTATAAATTATGTTTCCTTTTAATTATATATCCACCACGTGCTTATTTTTACAATAAAACAAATTCATACATTTGTATTTGCAATAAAAATAGTTTTTCCGAAAATTTCAGTTTTCTGGTCCATAAAATACAATTTCAAAGTCTTATTTTCTCGGGGAGCAGCCTAGCTCAATAGTAGAGCGCTAAGTTGCTATACTGAAGATCCGAATTCAAATCCGGCTGTGACAGAAAAATTATTCCACTGTAAACATCCAGATATAGTCAGTGGCAGATATTCAGGCCCATCTGAACTCACACATGCTCTATAAAGTCGGTTGTAATAGTGAATTTTTTTTTATCCTTATCTCACAAATGTTTCGCAACCATTACCGAAAAAGCGGAAACATATTAATCCTTCTTTACTCATCTCAATGCAATCAAGATGGGGTATTATCACCAAAAATTGAAAATACATACTGTTTAATTTTATAGAAGAAATGAATTTTAATGCGATTATGTTGTGGTACTTTAACTAACATTGTGAACCCCAAAATCGTGAAAACTTTTCGAATTAATAAATTTAAACTAATTTCATATTTAAAATTTATATTTGATACATTCATTTCTGTTGAAATAGGTAAATTTCCATTTTGTAATTGGAAATCAAAATAAGGTTTTAATAAGAGCGACCGTCTTTCGAATTTGCTGAACAAACAATTCAAGATTAATTCAATTTCGTTTTGTTTATAGACAACACAGTAAAACCATTACTGGAAACCTTAGGCTGGTAATGGACTGATTTGATTCGGAATCACACTATCTGTGCATTACCGTAAACCAGAAATTAGAATATAGATAGCAAGCAAGTGGTCTATGTATGCTACGAAAATATATCTTAAAAAATTTATTACAGTAATTTAATTTTTTTTAAATTGTACAATACCAAGTAGCTAACACATTATATGTATTAGGTAAACGTTTCCATTGCTGAATATCAACGTAACCAGCTTAACAATCTGTCGAGGATATATTGTTGAACAATTTTTTTGGTTTTTAATCCCAAAAGGAAAAGTATTGGACAAATGTATAGTTTTTATTTAGGTTAAAGAATGACAGCTGTTTTAGTAAAAGCTACTTCATTACTATCACTGGTTCGTAAATACAAAATTGGCATCCCTTGTGGGGAATAACGAATTTTTAATTTTTTTTTTTTTTTTGCAATTTTCTACAAACATCTATTCTACAACAAATTATCTTTAATTAATTTATATTACTATTTTCATGTTTACACAAATCCTAACAAGACTAAATAAGATTAGACAGAGGTCAGTGTGGTTAGAGTTAACTTTTTGGCAGAAGATTGTTCTTCGCTGTGATAAATGCTGGCTACAACTTTTACACTTTAATAAAAAATTCACTCACAAGTTAGTCCGAGATCCGTTCAACGCCCCAGAATTTTCATCAAACTTTAAGGAATGCTTCTCCATTTTCAAACGATGTCCGTCCCAACAGCTGCATTTACTACTAATATTCGTAGAAGAGAAAACCCTTGCATAGTCGTGTTGTTATGAGACTGTACTACTAAAATAATTAAATAGTTATTAAACAATTAAATAACAGAGTGGCTTATTTAATAAGAAGAAAGTAGATTTATTTCTAGTTTGTTTATAAGATTTATCTCATCGTTTAAAGGTTTGTTACTGCTTTATTAAACAAATGCATAAGAAACGAATTATCCCCTTTGGTTTATAAATTAAATACTACTTTTCAAATCCTTTCGGAATTATTTTAAAAATAACGTATGTATTTTTTAACTATTAGCGTTATACGAGGTGTGGCTATTAAATAACGAGACTAAGGTTGCAATAAAATTTATTTTTATTTTATAAATAATTACTTACTATCACCTTCAATATACACCCCTCCTCTATCCCTACAACGCTCCATGCGAATTTTCCATTGTTGGAAACAGTGCTGGAAGTCTTCTGTCAGCTGCTTCAGGGCGCGTGCCGCTTTCTTTTTTACAGCTTCCACGGACTCAAATCTCGTCCCTTTTAATGAAGATTTCACCTTAGGGATCAGATAGAAGTCACGTGGTGCAAGATCTGGTGAATAAGGTGGATGTTCTAACACCGGGATGCTGTACTGGGCTAGGAACCTCTTGAGAGACAACGCGGAATGAGTTGGCGCATTGTTTTGGTGGAGAACCCATGATTTGTCCATTTCGGGTCGTTTTTTCCTTGCTCTTTCACGTAGTTTTGCAAGTACCTCAAGGTAGTAGTATTGATTATAGTTTGACCTTCAGGAACCCAGTGAAGGTACACAATCCCATGAATATCGAAAACAACGTCAGTCTCGTTATTTAATAACCACACCTCGTATAGAGCAAAAGAAAAAATATATGGATGATACCAAAAATTGCGATGTGAAACGATTATTCAAACAGCTGGGTTGGTGAGAGAAGTTGATAATTGACTGTAGATTTCTACCAATATTAATATTAAGTCATCAAATAATTGTTATTAAACATTGAGTTTGTAACAATTTCGAAACAAAAATAGAGGAAGATTAAAGGCTATAAGCTACTGTGACTGAAATAATTTTTAAGGTAAAGAAAAACATAAAGTGATCTGAAAATGCTGTATTAAATCCTAAAAAAAAAAATAAAATAAAGAAAAAGAAAAGCATCGCTAAAAAAATACATGTTATAAAAATTTATAAATATTTTTTAAATAAGGATTTTTGAGCATAATTGAATAATTGTTATTATTTTCTAGGAGTTCATCCTCATAATGAATATGGAAAACCAAAAATTCTTCCTCCTTGTATTATATATTTCATATATAGCTAAAGCATCGGACAAATTTATAGGGTTATTGAAAGTTAAAGAAAATTAAAGCTGTTAAAATATTAGCACTGATTCGTATCTACGAAATTGGCATCCCTTGTGGGGAATATAGATTTTGTTAAAGATGATTGTGGAATCTGCTATTGACGTTTAATTCTACTGCAAACTACTTTTTTAATAAAAAAATTGCATTGATAAAAATACCAATATTTTGTGTAAATTTTTTTAAATTGATTTTTTTAAAATAACTTATCGGAGTAATGAGTTTAATTTAATAATTCATATTATTTTTAAAATCCAAATTGCTGATGATTTGTCTGATTTATTTTAATAATCCTTCCAAATAAGGAGATAATATCTCATGTCAGTTCCAAGACAATTTAAGGTCGTTCGCACATTTCCACCAGTTGGCCTGGAGTAAAGCAAGAAGAAAACTCCTTATCGCGGAAAGGGAAGGAAATATAGCCTGGGAATGGACATCTAAGGAGGGGGCCCATGTGTCGTTGAACGAGAACCGATTATAGATTTATCAAAGAGTCCCTCCCCGGCCGAGGTAGGGCGTGAGGGAAAAAAAAGTTCCCTTCCTGAGGGAGGAGTGTACTTATACAGGGATTTCAGGTTATTAAGGGCGACCACTCAAGTGTTGGTGATTGATTAGGCGCGGTTAAAAGCTTCTCAGGTCCTTTGCTAAGGTTTGGTGATGGATTGCCGCTCTGGCCTATAGGAGTCTCTCATTAGAATGTGTTATTTCGATTGGTCCTTACAGTTCAGTCTTTACAGCGATTGGCGCTTTTGAGAAGTAGGGGGGTGTTATATGGCCGCTTTGTCTGATTTAATTAGTCTAAATTTTAAATAAAATTTCTGTGAACAGTTCTGAAGTGCATACACATTGATATCTAAAGGCGATGTAATAAATTTCTCATAGTTCTAAGTTTTTAAAGTTGAATTTATTATCTTAAATAAAACTGGCTCCAAATGTGTATTGTGTACTTCATTTAAAAAAAAAAGCTATTTATAAAAAAACAGTAATCATATTTAAACTGAAATATTGGTGACTTTTCAAATACGTCCAAGAAATCTACATATAATGACAACAAAAAAGTGTCGATGTAATAATAATAACAATAGATTATAATCTTTTCTTTATATTTAGGTTAAAAAGTAAATATTTTGTCTCATCTATAAGAAAATGAACAGCATTTACTTCCATTTGTAATAATAAATAAAAAAAATGTATCGCAATATTGAGAATGTTTTAATAATTATAACTCTGGAGGGATATGTGGACGTGACGAGTGGAATGTTGTGCATTTGCTGTGAATTTATTTTTAACCAAGATTCATTAACAATTTTTCTTAGAACATGGGATTGTGATATTTGTGTTTTGTATATATTGAATATGGGGTGCATTGCTGAACTCTGAAGTTCTTCCCGATACGTCCGCAAATATCTTGGTACGGTGTAGCAGATTAGTCGTTTGTTTCGTAAGTGAAGAGGAGATCTGTAGCCCAGAATATGTGATAGTTAATAGAAATAAATTGAAATTATGTAAATATAAGTTAATTTTCTATTTCTCTATAAATAATGTGGAGCGTAGTGCATCAATATGCAGTAGTACAGCGCTAAGTTGTCTTGCCGAAGGCCCTAAGTTCAAATCAACCTAAAAACCTTTTAATTAATCCGTTATTAGCCGGAGTTGGTTCTTATGGGATCTAGGACTCTCCAGTGGCTCACCCAGCCTCCCATAAAGTAGGTCCCAAAATACAGGAGAAATCTGGAGGTTGAGCGTAATTCTGACAACAGCTATCCAAGGAACAGCAGAGTACCAAGTACCAAGACCCTTCATGGGTTGTATTGTTACAGCTTTTCTTCTTATTGTTTGTTAACATAAATAAAGATTTTTTTTAAAATGCGCTTTTACATCAGTTGTAAGTATTGTCGAAACTGAGAAAGATCGATCTTCATAACGTAAACGCCCAAAGAGAAACCCGGAAGAGATGGATTGCAGCGAAAATTAAAAATTTAATCAAGGGACTGTAATTGCATAAGTATAAAAGAGGGTAAAAAAAAGAAAGTAAAACTGAAATGAAACTTTGACTGAGCTGAAATATGTCGGAAAGAACCGTGGAAGAGTTGAAGGAGGGGCTCGGGGGAAAAAGTGGGTTTAAGTAGAACGGGGAAGAAGGGGTTAGGCTATTGAGGAAAGGGATTTATTGTAATTCCTAATAGAGGCCTCCGACACATCTCGTTTAGATCCAGCGGATCGGCAGAGGGAGTGGAAAAGGAAAAGAAAAAAATATTGAAGTGGAAAAAAAAGAAAAGATGGTGATTTTTCTCAGGGGATTTCCTTATATTAGCCTCTCTTCTTCCCCCAGCCCATCTCGAAAGGTAAAGGGATGAATCCGTCCTGTCTGGGAAGAGCTACAGCCTAACGATTTATAAGAGAGGTTTATAACGGCTTTGAAGCCATCGAAGACTCGGAGGGAAAACAATATCAAGTTTATCAAGGAAAGACAACTTTCCCTGAAGACACGTGGGAGCGGAACTTGGCAGGAAACCTCATCAGCTAACAGCCCGCGAAAATAAGTTGTGATTATGCTTTCTCCTTTCCAGGATAAGTTTCCGGGACAATAGACTGTGACAATAGATACCCACTTCTCTGCAAGTGGGTCATGAATACAAAGCGTGTAGGTATTCTAAACTTCTCTGAAGTGAGTAGCTTCTTATTTTAAAGCCTACCTAATGAATTTTAAGAAAACATTGCATACTGAGATATTTTAAAAACAGTCTTAATAACTAAATAGAAGCGTATTCAGTAGTATAAAAAGAAAGTAAGAAAAATAATGAATATGTTGAACGAATTTAAAAACCTTGTATTACATATTTTACATATAGGAAAATGATTGAACAATATTGTGGTGCTTTTTACAGTTAAAGAATAACAGCTGTTTTAATAAAAGATGTACCGTTACTAACACTGATTCGTACAAGTGAAATTGGCATCCCTTGTGGGGAAAATATTTATTTACTGATAGCTTTTAAACATTGGGAGACTATTCGATGTAATGATTCCTACTACTTTTTATATATTTTCTTGTATATTATAGTTACTTTTTCACAATTTTTCTTTTGAGCCTTTCAATGTGCTCAACTGACGTTTTACTCAATACCAAGGTTCATGATGCATATTTTATGATGGGTCGGACGTACTATTAGACCTGTTTCAACTACGAAAAAAACCAAGAACTGTACACTCTTTTTTTAAGTATCTCACAATTCGTAAGGGTACAACGGATCTGATTGCTGGGAAACGTAATCTAGATGGGCGTGGAGAGGAGTGTCAGAAGGCTGTACAACAGAAAACTTGAAGACCGAAGGGTTGATGGAAGGATGTTGTCGCCGAGAATCTATAGAATCGAGAATCGAGAGAACATATGTATCCATTCGATGTGCTAATGACAGGTAAGACTGGGTGAGAGCTGGAAATCCAGTAGATGCAATTCCAGTTGAGCTGAAAATTTAATCAATATCAGTTGAACCATTACTTTAGAAAATAAAAAAATCATTTTTCCAATTCAAATTCAAGAATGGATCTATTTTCAGATATACCAATTTTTATGACAATGAGTTCTCATTCTAATATGATAAAATATTCATCCATTCATTCTATAAGGTCCTTACAGGGTCAATGAGATAGAAATTTCAAATACCAGTTTTCAATAAATTTTGCCAAGAGTACATTCGTTTCCATTCGTTCCAGATTATTGCATTGAGCCATTCCTATCCCTAGCACCATACATGAGAGTAGTGAAAATGTTTAAAGGTTTAAATATCCTTTTTAATGAGTGGATTTTTCTCAATAAGTCAGAGTTCGAAAACAGGTACTCCCGTGGAGAAGCGTCATCTGACCGGAAGAAGGATGAAGTTTCAAGATGGGAATTTTTCATTTAATAGTAGTCTGACTAGATTCTGGGTGTAGCCAGATGATAGTTTCAGTTGATTATAGAGCCAATCAATTATGACTATTTTTTCTCTCTCTTTTTTTTTTGGTTGTAAACACTCGGTCACTAAACAGATGTGGATTGTGAATCTTTTATTATATTGTAGCTTTGATTGTTATTAGTTCCAGTATGATTATTATTATTATTTGTTGGGTATGTCTTTATTTTATTCTTAATATAGTAGTGTATTGTTTTTGATACACGTATGTGGATATTTTTTGTTTATTTCTTTTTCAAGTCTTAGACTATATCTTGTTTCCCAGCCAGCCCTTTCCTGGTGTCCACTAAGTCTATGAAAAAAGCTGCAGGTAACATTTCATTTATTTATATTTGCCGTAAGAATGGGTATTTAGTAATAAATTTATTTTAGTTTTTTATTAAGCCTAAATACAAAACGGCTCCTGTTCAAGTCTATCGATTTTTGAAGACAATGAGGCCTCATGCATATGTAGGCGGTGGTTTGGGCAACAACATTAAAATGTATAGGGATCGGGGTGTACCCTTCGCTGGGGTAATCTAAGCGCTAAAGGTTGGGGTGTCTTCCTAAGCATTGTATGCTTTTAAAAGCTCCGATTATTCTTTCGTTACTTCCGTTTCCTGCTGCGTCTCTCTCTCTCTCTCTCTCTCTCTCTCTCTCTCTCTCTCTCTCTCTCTCTCTCTCTCTCTCTCTCTCTCTCTCTCTCTCTCTCTCTCTCTCTCTCTCTCTCTCTCTCTCTCTCTCTCTCTCTCTCTCTATCTATCTATCTATATATATATATATATATATATATTTTTTTAATATTGAAAAGTAAAAAAGAGACCTTACATATATGTTAAGAACGTGGAAAAATTTCAACGAAAAGCCTTAAGTCTCCAAACTAAAACAGAAACTTATGATTCATTAGTTGCATTTGAGCCTTCGAGGTGGTGGGATGTTTCTTGGGTACATTATTCATGTTTTGTTTTGCTGTTATTCTCTTTCTACCCTGAGGATGCCTGAATGGGCGAAATATTTGGACAGATAATTTCTATTTCTGTTTTAGTTTGGAGACTTAAGGCTTTTCGTTGGTTATTTTTTTTTTTTAATTTTGAAGAAAAATGATTATGTCTTGGCCGGGATTCGAACCTGGTTTGCCCGCATTGGTTGCTTTATTTATGGGGTTACCATAAATAAATTAAAAAAATATATGTATGCATACAGATACATACTAACTTAATCTCTTCCTCTCTACTGTTTTAAGCAGTGTTGAGGAGCCTGCTTACTGAGCTTGAGACGTATTTCTCGATCCTCAACCAACAACTTTCTCCTTCTCCAGTCCAGGCCTCTCCTGTCAAAGGCTTCCTTAACCCCGTTCTCCCAGGTTCTAGGCCTTCCCTGAGGTCTTCTACCTTCCACTTTATGGGAGACATGTCCGAACCGTCTTATCCTATGTTCCTCAACGATGTCTGCTTCTGGTCGTATGCCCATATTGGTTCTTATCGTCGCGTTCTTCACCTTATCTCTTCTCGTTTTCCCCTCAACACTTACTAGATATCTCATTTCCATTGGTTGGAGTTGACTTTTATGTTTGCTGAAGAGGGTCCAAGATTCACTTGAGTATGTCATGATTGGAAGAAAGGTATTTATTTTTTCAATAAACCCTTCCTTAAGAGAGTTAAAGCATTTTCCTGCACATTTTATTCTATCTTGTACCTCTCTATCGATCCAACCATACTCATTTAGATGGGCGCCAAGATTATGAAAGTCTGCGACTTGTTCCACTGGGACAACGCCTAAGCGGAATATCTCCTCCTCGCTCTGATCTCCTTCCTATTCTCATTATTTTGGTTTTATCAACATTTACCTTCATGTTGATTTTTCTTAGTTCCTCCTGAAGAACTCAGAGGTTGAACTGTATGTATTTATTGCCGAATACTACCAAATCCAATACTATGACAAAGCAATGGGCTGAGACTGCACCCATGTCTAATACCTTGAGTGGTCAGGAATTCCTTTGACGTGTGATTGCATGTCCTGACGACATTCCTCTGTTCCCTATACAGACTTAAAATTGCCTTTCTTAGACCCATTCCAATTCCTTTTTCCTCTAATGCATTAGGTCTTACTTTTTGATTCTGGCAAAGGCTTTAATTAAGTCCACGAAGGAGGTATAGACTTCTTTACCCTTCTCTATTATCTCCTCGGATAATGTCTCAATGTGAAGATTAGGTCCTATGCGCTTCTATTCCTTATAAAGCCATATTGCTCCTAACCCAGCACTGGTTCCTCGATTGCTCTAAGCCGCCTTTCTAGGATCCTGGCGTAAATCTTGCATGGTACGCAAGGAGGAAAAGGCCTCGGTGGTTTTTACATTCCCTATTGTCGCCTTTTATAAAAATGGGGACTATAACTGACACCTCCCATTCTTTCGGAACTTCCTTTCTCTTCCATATAAGATTCAATAGGTGATTTAGCATTTCCATTCCCTTCTGCTCCATGTATTAAACAATTTCCGGGGAAATTCCATCTATACCTGCTGATTTCCCTATTTTAAGAGAGGTAATTGCATCTTCCACTTCCTCTTCGCCGATGAAGTCGTCCTCCTCCCAATTATCTTCAGGTTCTGGTGTCATTTCCATTTCTATTCCTTCCATTTCAGCGTCATCCAGTAGCTGCTTAAAATATTCTGCCCATCTATTCATTATGATTGATAAATGATCACTTTTTATAAGGAATTTTCCACTTTTGTCTTTAACATACTTTAATGTTGGTTCTTTATCTTTACGCATGCTTCTAATAGTCCTGTAAAATTGCTTCTGGTCTGTCCTCTTGTTGGTACACATATACCGGGAGGTTAATATTGAGTTTTGATTTAGCGCTAATCTCCATCAAATACCGGCACTACACAACAAGAGAATCAGATCAACAATTACAATCAACAATCAGATACTAAAGAGCGTTTAACCTATACTTTATGGATGTGGTTTCAGAGATTCGCTCATTCTTTCAACTTATTTTTTGAGACTTTTCGAGACTATGTCGATCTCATAATGATCATACCAAATTGATGATGAATACATATGTTAACACGTCAATCAACCAAATACCTTTTCAATACTTAAATAAATATGAAAATGTTGTAAAGAGTTGTGAACGACGAAATAAGAACTGTTTGATTGATTGTTCTATTAGGATATAATGTAAATATAATAGATACATACATAGTGGAAATTGTTGTCTCCTAAGACAGTACATATCACACTATGGCCCTTTGGTAATGAAAAGTGCAGCATAATTTTAATTAAACTACTGTCAAAAATGACCGGTCATTGTTGCGACTTCGTGATTAATTGAATGCCTTTAGTAATTAAACATTCTGATCAGAAATCCTAGTCCCTTGTAATTCCACCTTCCGATTCTAATACCTATGCATTCAATGTTCGTGCACTAATAACGTATATGTCGCGTATTCCCTTGAAATATTTGAATTACACGCGCTCTGGTGAACATCACTATGACCCTAACTAGCGATACAAGTGGCCTGGGTTATAAAGTACAAAGCGTACATGGAAGATAAACAAGAATACACGAACATAAATAATCGCTGATTAATGTTCTAGGAACATCTCGTAATTTGTCCGTCTGTATGTCAGTGCCCTTTAACTGATTGGTCTTTGTTTACTGCCCTGCTGTGGATATTGTCCAGCGCGACATAATGCAGCAGCAAGATACTTGTGATTAATGGAACGAAAACAGCCTTTATGGAATTCTCCAGGATGTACTTCCTGTAATATCCAATATTTATTTATTTTAATAAGGATGACAAAATGTTTACATTGTCTGGTTAGAACAGATCAAAATGATGAGAAAAAAAGTATTTGTTTTTTTAAATTTAGTATAGGTATATTGATATCTTTTGTTTTTGGGGATGTCTCAACTGATTTTTATATTTTATTTTTCATTCTATAAATATTATGTTGAAGCACGATGTACTGCTAGAATATTTTGATATGTAAAAATATGTGGGGCAGGTCAATGAAATCAAAAATACTAATTGTTATACCTGTCAAGTTATACCACAGACAATAAAAATAATTCAGTTTTTGCATAGTGCATGGTTGACTTAGGTCTAAGAATTTAAGACAAAAAAAGACGCCAGAAATCTACAGCATTCCATGTTCCTGTAGAAAGGATTAAATTGGGCAAACAGGAAGACTAATATGTACAAAACTTGCAGTACATATTAGAAGCGTAAAAAAGATGGATAGCAAGTCATCAGCATTGGCAGAGTACTTTGTGAATACCAACCATACTATCGAGTTTGACAAAATTAGAGAGGTCAAAAAGTGTAATAACACGACAGAAAGAAAGAAATTAGAAGCGATCGGAATAGTAATGTACCCTAAAATTTTTTACAGAGGAGATGGTTACAATTTAAGCAAATTGTGGCTCCCAAACATGAAAATAAAACCTGTACCACTACAACCCATCAGTACATGGTAGAGACTGTACTGTTTCATGGAAAACAGTTTTGCAAGGAGGTGACTTGTCCTAGGTCACGCTCAACCGCCAGATTCCCCCCCTATTTTCATAATATTTTATAGGGGCCGGGTGAGCCCCAGGAGGGTCATAGATCCTATATAATTCATCTCCGCCTCCAAATAAAAGTCTTGCCCGCAGCGGGATTTGAACCAGGATTTCCGGCATGGCAAATCAGTGCTCTAACACTGAGCCACACCACCCCCTGAATTGGCTCCTAAACATACCAGTGGCCAAAAAAAATCAAAAACCCTAAAAGAAAAGGCTACCAATTAGAAGTCAGGTAATTAATACCCACACGGTCGGTACCCAGCCAATCAGAAGATTGGAAGAATAGGCCCTCGGTCCCAGAAACTATAAATACCGAAGTAGAGAAGAACAGTCACAGATCAAGCCCTGAGGATGCTTCCAGTATGGGCAGCGAAACGTCGGCTAAAAATTTGATTACTCGGTCGAATCTAGAAGAAACACCCGATGAATGGATTCAAAATATTGGCCGTGGCAATTTAGGAGTTTATTTAATTTTTATTACTTTAAAATTCCTTCGGGCTAAGAATCTGAACCCCCTCTCAATTCTTCATTTTCATAACAAATTTGGTAGACCATATCAATATAAAAAATTACTATACTTTAATCTTGATTTTTCGAATTATAATATAAAGCTATCAAGAATGAGTTCACAGTAAATATGTAATACAATATAAATAGTCAGTACTAAATATTAAAAATGTTTGGAAAAAAAATAATCAATAACCATACGGTTTGAAAATGAAAGCATGTTGATGTACATTTTTAATGAAAGGTTTTATAATATCCTGTCAGATCTGTTATTCCCTTTGTACAGCTATGTTTTATATGCTTAAATATTGCAATTGATTTTGGGATGCCAGAATAATCATTTAGGATGATTACTCAATTTATTATTCTCACTTTAGTCTTAACTGGATTCTTTTCCAGAGGTCTGTCTTGTGTTTACTATTTTACCAATCAATTATTCCATCAATATATTATTCAAAAATATATAGTGCATTTGGGTTATGTAAACACCGAAGGAATTAAAATAGATATACTTTATTAATACGATATTAAATAAGATTCATAATGACTCGGTATATACATTCAGGATTACAATTAATGATTCAGATGTAATAGATGATTGCTATAAAGTACATAACAGGACTTAAATTACGACTTATATCCCCTGCATCGTTCACACGCTTCCGTCTTCCGCGTCTTCGGTCCTTTCTCTTCCGGATCTGTTCAGAGAGTCCTTCTCAAAGTCGAGTCCTCGACCCTCCTCTTTTTGTAATGTCTACACCGACCTTGACTATGTGGACCCATTTTACCTGAGCGAACTATTACTTACAAAACAGTCGTTTGCTCATTGTACAAAAACAAATTTATTTTTATAATGCCATCCGGTACGATACATAGCAGTACAATTTTTGTAAATATTAATATTACTATCGAACCAACGTTTCATGCATTGGCATAACTATACAATATTTATATAATACGAACAAAGACACTTGCAATATTATCCAGTAAGCCATGATGGCTTTTCCAGAGAAAAGGAAATGAAAATAGCAATATATTTTTACAGGATAAAATATACAGTATAAAAATATAAGAGAATTTCCATTTGAAATTCCCATTGAAATGTAATACCATTAATGCCCGGAGAGGACAGAAGATTTGATTAAAGCCGGCTCCAGCATTTAGTCCAGCTGATCGAGTAGATTGGATTGTGGAGGACTCCAGTTCACTTAGTATGATTTGAATCCTACAGGATTAAAAAGTTTTTAATCTTTTAAGGAAAGTGTGTGTACTGGAGGAGTGTCCTGGGTTCACCTCTTTAATTGGGATAGACCTGAAGGAAACACGGGTCCTTTTAAGTAGAATGAAACGGAAGATCCGGATTGGTCTCTGCTATCCTAGATCTATTGTATTATCTACAATGAAAAGATTATTAAAACTATAAAAACTTAAAATAATAAAACTTTTCGGTAGGTAGTGTGATATCTCGTTTTAAAAATAATTATCATCTGGATAAAGTCTCGTTCATATACAGCGATTGCTAAGACTGCTAAAGCAAGTATCAATATACAATGGCAACGAAATCGGGCACAACTAGAGAACAAAAAACTGAAAATAATCAAACCGACTAATATTAGCTGGTCATCATCTTCCAGGATGTGTACAAGAGAAGTAGTTATTGCCACCTTAGAATTAGGCAAATTTGTTTCACCCACAATAGAGACCCACCTCAATGTACATAAATAAGGTAACTGTGTAAGGTGACAGTTACATTGGGCCATATCTTCGAGGATTGTCCTAGGTATTGTAGTATGATGGAAAGTTATGGCGTGCCTCGGGTGATCCTTAAGGCATTGGGTGATGACGAAAATGTGTCAACAATACCTTAGAATTTATTAAAAATGCCAAGATGTTTCAGTCAATTTGACATATATTTGTATCCAGTGTATGTGTGTATGTGTACAGTGTATGTATCAAGTATATGTGTGTTTAATATTTTACCATCTAACAATATTTAAATTATTTATCAATGACAAGTATGCATATGTACAAGAAATATACCTAACTTTTTAATACGTATTTATCTTTCTACTATATGTTTAATACAGTATAGTATGTTAATATTTTAATATTTAACAACTGTTCTGCTACTAACTAATGTTACAAGTATGTTTATACTCGGATGCAATTATGTATGCAAGTATGTGTGTATGTGTATATGTAATGTAATTGATGTGTATATTGACTTGTGGTGAGGGCAATGATGAGTAGTTTTTTGCCCTTAAAATAAAACAACAACAATAAATATCAATATTCGTAGATGACTGTATGTTTCCATACGCAGTAGAGCTTCCTACTTCAATATAAGAAGAAACGTGTATCTTATTATTATTTTTCTCACAGATTTCTCTAACACCAAATTCACATCCCGGAATTCAAAGTTCAAGAGAAGTAATGTTTTACTGATTTAAGAATTTTCTAACAATTCTTCAGGTGTCCAACAGAACTGCCTTTTGTGCCAATTTTAATTTTTCTAAATGGACGCCTATGTCTTCTGTATTCTCCCATGTGCTTTTCAATATCAGATCATTCGAGGAAATGACTATTGGAGTTATGACCACTTTCTCCAAATGATAAAGTGATTTTAACTCAATAGAGAGTTCTTGGTATTTCCTATTTTTTTCCGGTGTTCACTACGTTTGAATTACTTTTATTATTATTATTATTATTGTTAATAATTTCTTAATTTTCAATGTTTTGTTAGTATATGCCCAGAGCGTTCACTTTATCTCTCAATGAAGGATATACGAGTTTCTGCGTCCTCTACAAGGAGTGTCCTTTGCAAAGGGATATGGAATTATATATATGATTTATATTACTAAATGGAATGAAGACTTTTATTATAACCCTAAAATATATTTATCTACCGTGTATGTTTAACAGAAACTTGTGAGGACACTTTTGTTTTGAATATTGTGAGAGAAGGTTCAATACTCTCCGAGCAGAGAGAAATTCCCTCTGTAGAGGTGTAACAAACAATTCCAGCGGCAGTTGCAACCGTGACAATTAAACAACCTTAGTCAAACAAAAGGCCGCTAACGCCAAACACCTACCTCCGCCCCGATCTCTAAATATTTAACCAATATCCCTCACCCCCTATCTTCTCAATTAGTTCAATATCTCCCTTCCTCTCAATATTCTACATCACAGGAATTGGGAAAAGAGGTGGGGGGGATTGTAGCTGGTAAACCTGTTATTTCCAATTAACACTCGTTCTTATTTTTTATTTTTAAACCCAGTTTTTCATCCAAATTTTTAAGAACATTTATTTTTAATAGGATTCTTTAGAGGGCATGAAAAAATATAATCTTACCTTGGTTACTGGGAATAAATTTTAAAAGTTTATATTTGGTTTCCATGAAAATTCCGTTTTGATAATATTATTTTAGTATATTCACTGTTTTATCCACCTCCTTATCTTTCATTTATTTTTTAATAGAGCTTTAGGCATTCACGATGAATACAAAGAAAACAGTCAAGAATCTTCTGTATTATCGATATAAAACTTAAATGGAAGTATTTAAATAAATGAATTAGTCTCATATCATCCATAGGTTGTGAGCATCCTGAAGGTGGGAGATTAATGGCTGGTAGAAATAGTAGTAGTGGATATTATTTAGCTTTCCTAAGGTTTTTTATTCATCTACATAATTGATATTATTTCTATTAAAAGCAAAGGTCAGGAATGACGGGCTTAAGGTCCTAGAGGAGACCCAGGTCCTTGTAGGACCGTAGCTCCCATCAGTAAGTAAGGAAGTAATTTCTATACATTTGTTCTGGAGAAACCTTCAGGATTTTGAAATATTCATAATTCGACAGTTTAAACCCTTTCAAATGTCATTAATGAGGATGTGACGCAGTTAGAAGTGTTAAGGTTTTCGTATTTTTTACGACCACTACCTCAAAGATAAGACCCAAGAATGACACTCGTCAAACTTAAATTATAAACTCCAAACCTTCACAATGATGTGAAACGTGGCCTTTAACGTTGAAAGATGAATTATGTCTTGAGGGAATTCGAAAAAAGACGAATTCCGAAGAAGGATGAGTTCACTGATCACTACGCGGAAATGCAAAATATGCACCCGATTTATTTAATCGATTTTATAGTATCACGAAGGCTGATATTAGCTTGTAAAGTTGTTGGGCTAAGTAACGAACGATGTTCTAAAATCTTAATATATCCAGTGATTATTATTGTCGGTACGTGTACCGAAGCGTTGGTGTGACGATTGAATTGAGGATTAACCGTGGAAGGAAATTCGTAACCAGATATTTGAGGTATCTTCATTAAACCTTCAGATTTTCAAAAATGGCCACCTTTCTTCCTTCAGTCCAATTTGATCATAGGGCTGTCTTTTCTTACACCTCTTTCCAATAGCATTTTTGTCCTTGATGTTAATCTGATGTCTTTCCAGATCAATTTTAATTTGTTTCTTCCAGGTATTAATATTTTTGAGCCGCTGTAAGTTTCCGAGAATTCTGTTGGTGAGTCTAGTCTAGGGGATTATGCAGATGTGGACGTCAAATTTTTATTAAATTGTAATCACTTCTTACTAATGTATGCTGCGAGGTTTGGACAATTCTCTTATGGTGTCTTAGGAGTGAAGCCTGTATCATTCGGCTGTGGTTGTCCTTAGTGTGTAACGTCAATGTTTCACCAGCATATAGCACCTCAGGTTTAATCACTCTGTTCCGATGCTGAAGTTTGGTAAAACGGGACAGACATTTCGAAGGCTTAGGCGCAATAGATCGTATCCCACACAAAATGTGTTTTTGCGTTTTTGGCGCCTTTTGATTCTCACAATCAATATTTTGTCCCAACAATACGTTGTAAGCCTCATCACCCTAAGAAAACCTCTCTGTTTCATTATTTCGAAAGATCGTGGAAGTCACCCCCAACGGTGGTGAGAGTAAAGCGCAGTAGGTCGGAAGCCATAAAAAATCATTTCATTGCAATAGGTCGTAACCCTAACAAATCGATTACATGTGTCAGTCATAAAAACGCTGAAAAAAAGAAGTAATTTAAATATCTTGATTAAGTAGCCGATGTGAAGCAGGAAATAGTAAACAATGAACAAATTAGTGCAAAGAAGAAAGCTACAAAACAAAAATCTACTACATAAGATAAAAATAAATGAAGTAAGAAAGCTGCTAAGCAAAAAACAGAATCAGAGGAATCGGAACAGAAACAGGAATAGTAAAAAATGGACTAACTAGTGCAAAGAACTAAATTTTAGAACCAGAATCGGAGTTCACAGCACGCGCTGGAGTGAGTAACATCGTCTCTGTGATACTTTATTTTTTTATTCCTATTAACTTTATCGTACATTCACGGCTTTTTACATAGTCATAGTCTGTGTACCAGTGAAGTAAAATGTGAAGTTTCGTAGCTAATTACGGACTTATAACGTGACTATATTAATTATAAATTTAAGAGACAGGAGTTGCTTATCTTGTGCTGGTAGCGACAGGTCCATCCCCACCCAGTATAAGGTAAGAAGACCCTACCAGTGTTGCCTCTGGCACCGAATGAGGCTGATCTGTGCCGTATTCAGATCAGATCTCATACGAACTCTTTATTTTTATTTAGTTCCTTTTCCTCTCTGTCCTACCTTTCTTTTCTTTAATACTATCTGCTCCAGTGACATAATACTCCAAAATGAAGTTTTACCACCAAGTATTATCCAGTAAATCAGATAAAAAAGGAATTACAAAGAGAAGTCGATCCCTAGAATCAACTACGAGAAATAGCCCTAGTAAACCTAAACCTAATAGAAGGCGTAAAGTCGACACACCTCCTACTAGTCCGAATGATAATAAGGAACCTTAGGCAGGACCGTCGAATGAAAATACCCAACCAGGGTCATCTACTCAGTTCACTGAAGATTCTCCCTTCTACTCACCCAACATATTTCAGCCCCTAACAAATCTACCTAGTGAAGCAATAGAAATCGAAAAACCATACCCAAAGAAAGACATCGTGCAATGCCATAACTGCCAGGCATACGGGCACACTAGGCACTACTGCCATCATACCCCAAGATACGTCAAATGCGGAGAACCGCATAAAACTGAAGAATGCGTCAAGCCGAGAGAAACACCAGCTTTCTGCGCACTATGTCTTCAAGGGCATCCAGCCAATTATAAAGGTTGCCAAACCTACAAGAAGATAAAATCTCAAGTTCTGGCAGCACGTCGGCCCAGTGACGAAGTGAGGACCTCAAGAAGAAAGCCTTCTAAAATTGTAGATGGAGCTGTTTCCTACGCCGAAATGTCAGGTGGTCAACAAACAAACAGTCTCGGGGCCACGCTAAAACCCGAACTCCCCCAAACCCCTCTCTAAACCACAAATCAATTCTCTACAACCAATAAACCAGCCCCAACAACTAGTATATCCCGTGAGTCAAAATCCAAATACCCCGCATCAAATCCCTCATATCCTCCCTCCTTCAAATGCTACTGATCTCACAACACTACTCACATCATTCCTCTCCGAGTTCAAATCCATGGTCACACCACTAATATCTCTCCTTACAAATCTTGTTTCTCATCTATTTCCTGTCCAACAAAATCCTTAAATGACATCCACCTTATCCATTCTCCTTTGGAATGCGAATGGTATTCGAAACCACACTGACGAACTAACATCCTTTCTGTATGATAAAAAAATTGATGTAGCCTCAATTACAGAAACTAGACTGACCAGTAAACGGAAGCTCAACATAACACAGTACCAAACCTACCGGACCGACCATCCTGATGGAAAAGCTCACGGTGGTACGGCTGTCATTGTCCATCAATCCCTCTCCCAACACTCATTTCCACTCCAATCAAACGATATTCTTCAGGCTACAGCTATTACAATCAAAACCTTTTCCTTTCCTCTCACCTTAGCATCAGTGTACTGCCCTCCCAATAAATCCATTTCCCATTCCCAATTCAGCTCTCTCCTAAACTCCTTAGGGATTCATTTCCTTTTAGGTGCAGACTTTAATGCGAAACACCAACAATGGGGCTTAAGAGCTACTAATACCCGAAGTCGCATCCTCCTCTCTGCACTTAACTCCCATAATTCCATTTTTATTTCTCCAGGCACCCCTAAATATTGGCCCACTGACCCAAACCGAAATCCTGATCTCCTTGACTTTTTCATCCATGCTGGCTTAGGTCCCCTAAACTACTCCATAGAACGCCTTGATGACCTGTCCTCAGATAACAGTCCTTTGATCCTTACCCTTTCTATAGTCCCAATATCCAAACTTCCTCCGCCATCATTTATTAGGGGACCAGTTGACCGGAACCTATTTCACCAGCTAGTAACCGACACCATTGACCTCAGAGTTTCCCTAAAAACACCTCAGGAGTTGGATGACGCCGTCAATTCCTTTACCAATTTGATCCAGCAAGCAGTTTGGACTGCATCTTCACCCCGTCCTTCCTTCAAAATCCGTAAGAAAAATCCATTACCGCAAGATCTTATCCTTATCAAACACCGTTACCGATCCCTTTGGCAAAGAACCAGGCATCCTCACGATCGGAGACAGTATAACTACTTCACCAAATTAGTCAAAAAGAACCTGACAGCCTATAGATCCGAATCCTACAAATGCTACCTTTCCACACTATCTGCTTCAGATAATTCCCTTTGGAAAGCCACCAAAAAAATCCTCAAATATCACTCTATTTCCCACCCCCTCCGACGTGAAGACGGCTCTTGGGCTGCATCAGATGAGGACAAAGCAGAAGAATTTGCCAAACACCTTTCAAATACATTTATCCCACAACCTGATATCCACTATACGCACATTTCCAATATTAATGAATTCCTCTCTTCACCCATCCCTCTATCCTTACCTCCTAAAGCGGTAAATCCCTCTGAGGTCAAATTCCTCTTACAAAAGTTAAAAGTCCGCAAATCTCCTGGATATGACCTTCTAACCACCCAGATCCTTCAACATCTTCCTCAAAACGGGATTATTTTCCATACCTACCTATATAACTGTATCCTTCGTACAACTCACTTCCCTTTGCTGTGGAAACACTCCGTCATCATCCTATTCCCTAAACCTGGCAAGCCACCCAATGCCACATCATCATACCGACCCATCAGCCTGCTTCCTATTCTTTCCAAAATTTTCGAAAAAATCCTCCTGAAACGAATCCTACCCATAATTGAATCCAATGATATTCCTTCACACCAGTTTGGATTCCGTCCCAGGCACTCGCGGTCCAGCAGAGTCTCCGAGTTGTCGATCACATATCCTCTGCTCTTGAAAACAAACAATACTGCACAGGCGCATTTCTGGACGTAGCACAAGATTTCGACCGGGTATGGCATGCCGGTTTGCTGTTCATGCTCATAACCCAGTTACATCAATCCTTATTCCTAGTCCTTCGATCCTACCTCTCTGATCGCTACTTCCAAGTACGCTGTGGTAACGAATACTCCAATCTTTACCCAATTCAAGCTGGAGTCTCCCAGCAGCGCCTTGGGTCCTATCCTATACATATTGTACACCGCTGATATCCCAACTACTCCTGAAACCTTCTTTGCAACGTTCGCAAACGACACAGCTATCCTATCATCTCATTCAGATCCCGAAATGGCTTCCTTTCACTCATTGAAATTTGGTGTAACCAATGGCGGATCAAAGTCAACGAGGAAAAATGCAAACACGTGACTTTTACACTTCGCCGGGGAGCATGTCCTTCTGTCCAATTCAATGAAACCGTCCAACCCATTTCCGACACAATATGATACCTTGGCTTTCTCCTAGACAAAAAACTTACATTGAATCCTCATACCAGACTCAATAGACAAGAGCTTAACAGACGATTCAGCCAACTATACAGATTACTATGTAGGACCTCCTATCTTTCAATAGACAATAAACTACTAATATACAAGACCATCATCAAACCTATTTGGACCTATGGACTGGAACTGTGGGGGACCGCGAAAAAATCGAATATCAGACGCATTCAATCCTTTCAATCCAAAGTCCTGAGAACTATTGTCAATGCTCCTTATTATGTCTCCAACAAACCCTCCATAATGATCTCAACATTCCTTTCGTCCTCGATCTCATCCCTACTAAATTTTCAAACTTTCACCAAAACCTTGTCTGTCATCCCAACCCTCTGGCTCAGTCATTATCCAGTTCCACACATCCATATAACCCACCCCGCCGTCTAAACCGGCAATGGCCCCGAGACCTGATATAATAATGTTATTTGGAGTACTGGCACTGGTCAGATTCTCCACTCACGACCTGTGTGTGTGTGAAGCGCTCTTAACCAGCTTCCATTGGCGTTTAATGCCAGTGACGCGGCTGGGAAAGGGGGCTGGGGCCTCCCGGACTCCTGCTTTGCACTCATTCATGAGGAAGAAGCTCAGTTCGGGGACCCCAGGCAAATTGTAAATAGAGTATGAATGTGTACAGTATATTTCTTTTATGTTTTATTTATTATTATTATATTTTTTTTATTATATATATATATATATATTTTATTTTACTTTATTTTTGTATATATTTTTTCGCTTGTATATATTTATTTATGCATTTATTTCGTTTATATCATTGATCTTTTATGGAATGATTGCAAGCTACAAAGCACCATTACTTATTGCCCACAACAGGCAGATTGTAATGCTTCAATAAAGTGTTTTCTTCTCTCTCTCTCTCTCTCTCTCTCTAGAACCAGAATTGAAAATACGTTAATCAAGAGAACGGCCAATTCAAAAAATGAGCTTGAAGAAAACCAAAAAAAAAGATAAAAAATAGAGTAATCTTGTTGTTTGCTAGAATAATAAAAAAATCTCTGTTTATTTTCATTTTGCCTTTAGTTTTAAGAAACACATTTTGTATCCTGATTCCAGTATTTCCAATGAAATGTTAAGTTGTTTAAAATAACAGTTTCTTTGATATTTTTGTGAAAAAAATGTTTAATCATTTATCTGGTTAATACAATTTGTCATAAGCCACACATTAGGGTCTCTATTTTTTTCTAACCCTATAAATCAAATATTAATAGGACGTAACCCACAGAACAAGAATACGCAATAGGACGTAACCCACAGAACAAGAATACGCAATAGGACGTATCACACAGAAATAATCAAATACTACCGATATTCTTAAAATGCATATAGAATACTTTGACTGATTATATTTTAGTTGTGATTGATCTAAAAGAAATATCAAATATATCATGAATATTGTAACCGTCATGTTTTGTGTCTCTCCTGCAAAATTTCATGTTAAGGGTATAGGAACTATTTCGCCTAAGCCGTCGATTTATTATTAGTGATACTTTCTGTATTTATTTTAGTTTTCTGTGTAATTTTCACTTTTCCTATCAGTTCTAGGTATTCAAAGTAAGCGATCCTTTCTTATTATTATTTTATTTTTAAATTAATAAATTGTATACAATAACAGATTAGTTTTATGGGGAGATATTCTATAATTTTCCATCTCCAAGCCGATTTGTATAGCGGTTCTTCCCACCGACTAGTCGAGTACAATAACTCCCACGCTCAAGGAAGAACCAGAGTTCCACAAATGGCCCTAGAACACTAATCGGGACACTCGAGGACTCATGTTACTCCAATAATGAGCAAAATCGATCGCCTTGCATTGTGTAAACAGTTTGCCTCGAGGTTCCCTCGCGTTATAGTGGTAGAGGGGAAAGGTGAGGGGGATTTCGTCCCCATCGTTTCAATGGGGACCATCTTGTCAATGGGGATCCTCGTTCCCGCCAAATTACCGGCTCGTTAGTGAAGGACAAAAGATACTTACCCCTGACAGCTCCTAAGCTCCCACCCTGCTCCTGATCATAACAAGAAAAAACTAACTTTTTTCCCTCCTGTCATTTCTCAAGTTGTGTTTACAGCGAATTCGTCCTCAATTTTTTTCCCAGTACTCGTGAGATTCTTTCGCCGAAGTTGTGTTGAAAGAATAACTTTGAAAATACGGCGGTTCTAAGTGCTACAAATGCTCTTATTTAATTAATGTTGCTAGCTACAGTTTTTTAAAATATTTTTAAATTGGATTCGTCAAACTAACTGAAAATTCCCAAGCTTATTTTTCGTTTAACTTATCTTATATCTCATTGCATTCCATTTTAATATCGTGGTAATTTTTTGGTTCATGTTTTCCTAAATATAAGATAAATAAATCAAATTATAATGGATGATGATCAATATACGTTGCTATTCGACAATTAATACAAAAACCTACCTATTACGATTTGTTTTTATTACAAGAGAAAACGAATTTACACCAATATTGGCGTTTTGAAATACTTCCACGCGTTCAGTATACACATTTTCTAAAAATAAACTTATAATGTTAAAACTAACAAATAATAATAATAGTTAATCACATACCATATTAAATAAGAAAACTTGTGCCACTAGCGTACGTTTTAGAGACTACTATTTCTAGGATAACGGTTGTGAACTTTGGTAATTTGACTTGGATGTTAAAAAGCCACCAGGTTACTTATCCTATTAAGGTTATCCATTTTATAGAGTGGAGCCCTAGGAACGTGTTCAGATCTCATAGGGTTCAAATATGTGGCTGTATGTGGCAAATATGTTAACAAATTGAATAATTTATCTAAAACAGCCGGATTTGAACCCGGGATTTGGAGACGTTCCTCGGGGCTCACCCAGCCCCTTTTAAGTGAATACCTCAATCGGGGGAAACCTGGCGTTTGAGGATATTCTAGGTCATATAATCTTCCTTCACAACCTTACTCCTAAAATTAGTACAGTCTCTACCACGTACTGAACCCATGGATTTTAGAGGACTGGTAAGGTTATGTTTTGAACAGTTGTATCATATGAAGGAAACAAATGAAATAGCTAGTTTAAATAACGAGGCTATATAAGTTAATCTTGAATCCATACATTTTTAATTTGTGTTTTTTCAAAAATAGATCTTTGGATTTTAATTTTTGATGATTTGATTTTAAGTTTTTTCTTTCTTTTCTCTTTATTCATAATTAATCTCCTTCCCTTTAACTTCCAAGATAGTTCCTCCCTACCTCCTCGAGGCGTAACAGAAGCCGTTCGGGAATAGACGATAAGCGGAACGATGAATAAAGATCAGGAGCAAGCCGCATAATGTAGAGCTAAGGATATGTAAATTGTTGTTGCAGTTAAATAACTCGCAAGCAGTTGCTCGCTAGTTAGTCATTAGGGATGCAATCTTCCCAGCAACTTCATTCCCATCTCCATCGGTACCTTGCTAATACACCTCCGTAACTCCTCCCTCTGTATTACCTAGTCGATGTTTCTGTATCTCTCTCTCTGTATAGGGAATATCCATCGATACTTAGCAACGTTTATATTAACGTAACGTCTATTAAAATATTTAAATTATTTACTATATATCTTGAAAGGCAAAATATTAGAAAATTGGACGAGAGTGATACTCACTGGGTTATTTTAAAGTCAGATGCATTATGTAGTATTGTGTTAACATAACCTAATATGCCCAAGATTGTGGGTTCCCATCCCGGGTGGTGATCTTTAAAGGGAATATTCTTAATATTCAATTTTTGGTTATGCCATCTTCGGAAGGGTTCTAAAATGGGGATCACGAGCAAATGCGTTGACAGGTACACATTAAATATCCATATTCCTATGATACCACATAGGAAAAATGTAGAAATCCCACTGTAGAATAGACAGTAGCATAAACAGTAGCTTAAAGTAATGTTGAAAGTATAAACAAAAAAAATTGACAGTCATGAGCATTGCCGACAGAACTCAAAACTTTGGAATTACTGTGTTCTGTTTTGAAATCCGTTATAGTCTGAATTATTTAAATTTCAAATCATTAACTTTTAATTATTAACATTAGTCTAGTTTTCAGGTACATATATTGATACTCCGACCAATAATTATAAACAATTTCAAGTAGTTTATTTATTAATCAAAACAAAAGACCACAATTTGAATACAAAATATCAATTTAATTGAAATAATAATTAGATAGATTTACATAGCTTTTATTTTCAATTTTAGCATTATTATCATCGTTATGTTTACCAATGTATAAATCAATTGTACTTAACACCTTTTTATATAATGTAAATGTTGTTATGTTGATAGAGATTTAACCTTTAAACTAAAGTTTGATTAAGTGATTATAAATAATCGTATAACTCACACACAGGCCGCTTGGTGTCGCCAGTCTCGAGTATTTTCCCGATGCAAACCCACAAACGTATCCCCCTACCAAAATTGGTAAAACGCGGCTAAAGATGTTTTCACTACAACATTTTAGAAAATGGAAGAACAAAGCTCATCGGTTCTTTTCAAATTAATGTAATGTATTACTGAGTCTTCTGTGGTCTACTGGTTAGCATAACTAAATATTCTTGAGTATGCCATACTTCGAAAGGGACCTATAATGGGAGTCCCGCTCTCAGGAACTCGGTAAAGATCCCTATTCTAATTGAAATTCCTTTTCTCTAAATCGGTACCATGAAAAGGAAACACCAAGGCCGGATATGAATAAGGGATTCTCCACTGCTATACCGACGCTAATCAAATATTTAATATAATTAGATTTAATTCAAGAATGTTTTGCTAATTCTGCCCAGCATGTTTACCCTTGGATTAACATGTAGTAACATGTTAATCCAAGGGTAAACATGTTTACGCTAGCTCGAATAAGCCGTTAAATACCCGATCGCCTCCCTTTGACCGATTTCTCTCAAAAGTCAGAGTTGAGAACTGGTACTCTCGGCGAGCAGGGTCGTGGTCCACCGTAAGGAAGATGAGCTGTCCACGTTGGAGAAGTATCGGGACCTGATCAGAATCCAGATAGATTTGGAAAGTATGAATTTTCTGTTATACTGTAGCCAGACTAGATTTTGGATGAAGCCAGATGGTAGTTCAGTTGTAGATAGAGCCACTCAATTCTGACAATTAAAAATTTTATTCGTTCGTCGCCTTTCGACTACAAAACAGAAGGGAGATCTAATATTGTAGTTATATATATATTTTTTTTTTTACGACTTTAGGACTACTATTCTTATCATTATTAAATATTAGGTGTGATTGTATAGTATTTTGGTTCAATATGGTAGGATTTTATTTTTTATAAATGGATGCTTTGAGTTCATTTCTTCACCAAGTTTCCTGATATGTCCTCGACTATACCCTGTCCTCACCCAGCCCTTATTAGGTGGCCATGGGGTCCAAGAGAAGTGCCGCAGGTAACATTATTATAAGCAGTTCAATAAACGTCATTATGGCAAGTAATCTCGTATTTAATCTCTTAATGTTATTGATTCTTTGCAGCCGTTGGGGCTTAGCAAGCCTCTGTAAAGTGGGTACCGTTAATTGGGGGAAAGCCTGGCGGTTGAGCGTTTTCAAATCAGGGACAAACCACCTCCTTGCACAGCCTTTGCTTTACGAACAGTACAGTCTCTACCACACTGAACTCAACATCTCATAGATTATAGCGATACTGATTTTTTAATAAACCTCTAATTTAAAAAGTTCCATAATATCTATGTTCAATTCCAATTGTTATATACAACCAATTTTTCCTAAAAAGAATTTTCATTGACACAGGTTTCGTCGAAAAATATCGCAGGAGTTGGACTGCTGTCGTTTCTCAGGATCGTATTCTCTTATTTTCGTTGAAAGCAATATCTTGTGTGTGCATCTGTGTACTGAGCAACGTTTCGGAATCAATCCTGACGTTCCCAATATCCTTCCCAACTGTCTCCGTTCAGTAATTTGTTCCGATCCAGGATTCTCTCCTCCGATTCCTCCAATATACCTTTTTCTATTTATCCAGTAATAAAATAACTTTATTTAAAGATACTTAGGATGTAAGATCCATTTTGTCTTTATTCCAAGACTATGTGATTATGTTAAATAGAAATATAAGGTGTTAGAGAAGAAATTAGTTGACTGGAACTTCTAATGTAAGGATACAGATAGCTGGGGGTGCAGTCAAGTGAATACTCATTTATTAAGTATGCCGACGTGTGAGTTGTCTGTTACCAGATTCCCGAGCAGCAGCTCCTATTTGCCCTGAAGATGACCTACAAAGTAGGTCGAAACGTCGGCACACTTAATAAGCAAGTATTCATTTGTTTGGTGTTTCATTTGACTGCACCCCCAACTATCTTTATCATTACATTGAAATTATATGGTGATTTGCAAAAAAGAAAATTGAATTATACGATTATATTATTAAAAAGTTACAATAAAATAATAACCCCATAAAATTTAAACAAAAAAAAAATCTAGGCGTCAATTTTATTATTGTTCAATATTATTTTGCTTGGTGAGTCGAGTCAAAAATTTTAACTCTTCTTTCATTTCTTTTTTAATTTTCTCCAAAAATAAATATGCATATGTCGGTAATCATATCTACAAGGACAGAACATTGTGTAATGTAGAGTATGATGTACACATCAAGTAATAATGAAAAATAATGTCTGGTCAGGATTGTCTTAGCAGGACTTATTGACAGATTTATTTTAGGTAGCAAGTTAGGTCAACAAGTGGAGCGCTGAGTTACTGAATTGTAAAATCTCGTTCGAAACAAACTGCAAAAATGATTAATTTTACTAACAGCTGTGGATCATCCATCTGAGATCTGCAGACCTTCATGGAGATGACCTAGGCATTATAGGGTCATTTAAAAAATAAAATAACTTTCCAAGAGTTATGGTAACTAATGTGACTCCTTATTTTAGCTATTTATTAAACAAAAGTATAGTAAAGTATCCACATAATGGAGCCACCAAAGTACAAACAAAAGCTAATCACCATGCTGACAACTTGATTAGCCTCAAGGATAATGAGATGATTTATGGTAACAATGCAACAGAGAATAAAAATCATACCCTGTTTTTATAGGATAGTCGAAGGACCAACTGCAAACATGAGTTCACTTCAAAATAATATTTAAGGCAGAAAGTTACTCTAACTAGCTGAAGCCTTTCTCGCCATTTCTGTGCCACGGAATCAGTATCTAATGTGAAGTAACTAATCGGACATTTTTGTGGAGAATGTTTTCTAAGGAATTATGTCCTTAACTCCATAAATCCTTTGAAGTCGGATTGCTCCATTAAAATATTACTTAGATCTGTGTACTCCAAAAGAGAAAATTTAAAACAACGTTATTCAACTTTAAACTGTCAGGTGAGTTGCTGTCCCATAGCTTAAGTAGCTGAGCACATGATATTCAGGCTTCAGTTATGTTGTTTATTCAGCAATTTCAGTTGCTTGTAAATAAGCACAAACCGAGAAATAAAGATGACTCGCAGTAAAAATAACAATTTTTTTATAATGACCTTATAAACTGGACACCATTAGTCAGGAGAAAATTTATTGAAGTTGAGCGTGATCACACAATAGTATACACAAGCTTTTAATTCTTACTGTATTTTTATAAGATAAAAAAATAAAATGAAAGATGATTCTTTCATTAAGTTTTATTTCCTTTTTCTTCTGAGAATCTCATTCCTTGAGAAATTAACTTGTTTCTCTTCTCCGTCTCTGTTCATTCCTTTAAAGTTGAATAAAAATGTCAGGGCCACAATAAATTTTCTCAAATTTACTACAAGGAATGTATAATCCCTACATAATGATAAAAGGGTAATATATGTGGAGATCCTTTGAAAAAAATATTTCTTAATTTAAAAGCAGTTTAGACGGTTATATTTCCTAGAGTCCTGTCAGGTGAAGTAATATTTATGACCTCAGCAGGAGCTATTTTAAGGCCGAGCTAACCTGTGCCTTCGTCCTCTCTGACTCTCTCCTTAATTGCTTCATACTTCTAAACATTTTTACACCTCTCTGTCATTAATTTGTAATCATTAATATTTCATTGACCAAAGGTACGGATATGATTGTGCCCATGTTCAATTCTTTCTATGGTAACAAAGCTATTTCCCATTAATCTAACTCTCTTTTAAATGCCATACTAGTATTATTTAAAGAAATGTAGGGAAATAATATAAAACACATAATAATAATAAACACACATAGGAAGTACAGATAGCACGCATAAAAATGTAAAATAAAATTTACACGTTCCCAGATGTAAAATGAATAAATAAAAAATGAGAGAAATTTCTTTCCCTGGAAAAAATTATAACATAATAACTTACACACTTTCTTGACCTATACATAATCACAACTTAGACACTTTCTTTACCAATATATAACCACAACTTAGACACTTTCTTTACCTATATATAATCGCAACTTAGACACTTTATTTACCTTTATATAATCGCAACTTAGACACTTTATTTACCTATATATAATCACAGCTTACACACTTTATTTACCTATATATAATCACAGCTTACACACTTTCTTGACCTATACATAATCACAACTTAGACACTTTCTTTACCGATATATAACCACAACTTAGACACTTTCTTTACCTATATATAATCGCAACTTAGACACTTTATTTACCTATATATAATCGCAACTTAGACACTTTATTTACCTATATATAATCACAGCTTACACACTTTATTTACCTATATATAATCACAGCTTACACACTTTCTTGACCTATACATAATCACAACTTAGACACTTTCTTTACCAATATATAACCACAACTTAGACACTTTCTTTACCTATATATAATCGCAACTTAGACACTTTATTTACCTATATATAATCGCAACTTAGACACTTTATTTACCTATATATAATCACAGCTTACACACTTTATTTACCTATATATAATCACAGCTTACACACTTTCTTGACCTATACATAATCACAACTTAGACACTTTCTTTACCAATATATAACCACAACTTAGACACTTTCTTTACCTATATATAATCGCAACTTAGACACTTTATTTACCTATATATAATCACAGCTTACACACTTTATTTACCTATATATAATCACAGCTTACACACTTTCTTGACCTATACATAATCACAACTTAGACACTTTCTTTACCAATATATAACCACAACTTAGACACTTTCTTTACCTATATATAATCGCAACTTAGACACTTTCTTTACCTATATATAATCGCAACTTAGACACTTTATTTACCTATATATAATCACAGCTTACACACTTTATTTACCTATATATAATCACAGCTTACACACTTTCTTGACCTATATATAATCGCAACTTAGACACTTTCTTTACCTAAATATAATCGCAACTTAGACACTTTATTTATCTATATATAATCACAGCTTACACACTTTATTTACCTATATATAATCACAGCACACTTTTTTACCTATATATAATCATAACTTACACGCTTTATGCTATTTTCCAAATAACAAAGAAAAGCTATTATGAACTTTATTTATTTATCATTTTATTTAAATTTGGACCACCATTAGGTTTTAGTTAAGTTAATATTTCAAGCTTAGTTAAACTCAACTTAATTAAGACTTTAATTTTCTCAACACTTTTCGAATAAAATATTTACATTATTTATATTTACAGTCCGGTGAATAAGTGGTTAGGTTTTAATTTTATCCAAAATGAGTTTCTTGTACTTAAGTAAGCGGAATCGAGTTATTTTCGTTGTGAATAAGGGACTAAGTAAGGCATTGGCTTGAAAAGGAGTTATTGCTTATGTAACTCCATTTAAAGCCAAAAACTACGAGAATGATACGATTCCGGTTATCTGAAAGCAGTTAACTCTCTCTGGACAAAATCCGACTTAACCACATATACATCGGGATGTTGACATATGTGCGAGAAATTGACAGTTACAGATTATTAAAACCTTGCAGTTGTATATTACTGCGTTTCAAACCACAAAATCCACGTGATTCAGCCAATATTGATTTCACTGTATCTGACTATTTTCGGGTGCAAATAAAAAAAAATAAAACTAAAAAAAATACTAAAATAACATTCATGAAAAGAAATCGAACACTTTTAAGTAGAGAGTTTTATTTAGACAGTAGCTAATATAAGAAATACTTTTTTGATTAATTATTAATATTATTATTAAGCACAAACACATTTTGTTAGTTATGTTTTCATTTTTTAACACAAAACAATAATTTCAAACTTTTTACTCGTATTTCATGAACTATGTTCTTTATTATTTTATTTATTTTTTTCGTGAAAATAAATATTTTTAAATCCATAACGCAGTCATTCAAATACATGTTTCTCATTCTTGTAAAACGGTTTGGCTCATTTCCCTGCTAGCATCACCAGTCCTGGGAATAGGACCTCACTCTAATTTGCATTACTAATCACTTGGAATAGCTACTCGGCTTTACTGCACCCTTTAAACTGTTTAAGAACTTACTAATATTGTTTATCAATTTTAAAGTAGAGATATTGCGATATTTCCAGAAAAATATTTTTTATTACATCTTATTTAATGCTTCATAAAACTTTAGCATAATACATTTATGATTATTTACTTGATATACTTATGTGCTTTAAGATTACATAAATAACTTACTACAAATGATAATCATTTTATTTATCATTTAATTTTCGATTGCACCTTCGCAATTGCACATCCAACAAATTTGATCGAAGTGTCTCTCTCTTTGTTTCATCATATCATGATCTCTTAAAATGCACCTGGTGGAGTAAAAAATAAATAAAAGCCAATGGGATAAAAAAAATCACATGCACTTGCTTAAAATCCAACAATCAATTTCAATTGGTCTTTATAGCTAGGCTGTTCATACTTAACCCATTGTCCGACTCTCCTCCATGCAACCTCCATTGAAGTTCCATGACTCAAAATCAAACCAGATGAGTTAAATAAATAAAAACTTGGTTATTGGTAATGAAAAGCATTCCTATTGGAATTGTATTAAAATCTTTTATTAATAAGTGGACAATTTAAAAAAGCTTGAAACTTTTTTTATTTGATCATATGTCATTATTCCCACAAAACTTCCGATTCAAACATGATACAGCTAAAAATACGACTTTCTTAAAAATAAAAGTAATCATCATAGAAATGGAATATCAGATATGACGGTCCTGAATTGAAAAGTTTCAACCCGTTATATTAATACTGAAGGCAAAACTCAAAAATTGGCATTTTTTAGTTATGCCATTGTCCTTTTGTAGAAGACATTTTGGATGAAATAGGTGTAAAAGTAACTGAGCTTGTGACCCCACTAATTAAGGATTCACGTCTTAAGTATGGACAGTTGAATTATGAAATTAGGTACCTTTCTTTAGCAATCATTATTAAAGGCCACTTTAATTTTAAACAGATAATAAATTAAAAGAAATGTTATAATGTTGTAAAATATGTTTTCAAATCTTGTAAAAATCCTGTTTCCATTACTGACCATAAAGATGAGATTATATTCCAATTTTGCGAAAAGATGATAAGAATGATTGAATTTTCTGATCCATGGGCTATAAACTTAGGATGGTAAATTAAAATATTGTAAGGATGCCCTGGCTGCTGATCCTTCGAAAGGTCCAATTGAATATGGGCACCACATCCTTTCAGGCCATAACAGGCTCGTTACTCAGAGGCGTCGTATCTTACGGTCGACTGCCTCTCAATATAATCTTGCTAAATCGTTATTTATGTGGCTCTGGTATGGGGTGACCCCTTTCAGTGCCCATTAAATATTATATATTGTCCAAAGATATAAACCTTTCGTCAGGCAGTTGGGTTCTTCTCGCATGGTCGATGTCTTTTCTAATCGAATCAGTTTTAAATAACTGGCGTGGGGATATTATGGAAGATACTTAAATCTTCCACATGTTGAATTTCCATATGCTATGTATCATGCTTGAATATAACCTACCCTTGTACACTTGAGAGAATAATATATTCTGTGCAAAACAAGTTGAAGAAATTTACAGATGTTTGCCAATTTTTCTCTTAATCTCTCTAATGCCTAAAATTAAGGTCGAAATGTCATAAAAATAAGAAACATATATTATCTATTAGTGCTAACTCTGTTCACTTCTCTCCTGGTTACTTTATTTTTAAAAATTCATCTGTAATTTTGATTTTGAAGATGAAATTGGCTTAATTTCTTCAATTACCAAGCACAATCATTTAAATTCAGAATGAACAAATACCATATAGTTTCATAGTTCGGTATACACTGAGAGCTATACTGAGGGTGGAGTACTGCACGGTCCTGAAGAGTCCGATGTTCAAAACAAATAAAATGACTTTTAAGAATATATTCTAATATACAGTCCCTGGCCATATTATTGTGACCACTGGATAGATTCATTCTTGTTACATGTTTGCATTATCTTTTTGTATGCGTAATGATGTAAATCGAGTTTAAGTATTAGTTTTATGGATTAGTTAGATATCTGATAATAATATGAAATTGAAAAAAGTAGTTTCGAAAATAAATCTTTATTTTTTTTTAATATTTTGTGGTGTCACCCTTCGTTTCGATAACCGCCTTTACTCTTCGTGGCATGCTTTCAATGCAATTTAAAACTATTAAAATAGTTAAAATATATGATACAAATATTAAATCAATAATAAACATAGCGAATCCGACTTGTATATAATGAAAAATAATCAATAAATCCACAAAAATTTTTAACACAAATTATGCACGCCGTCACTCGTAAAACAAAATGGCTGTACTAAAACCAATGCTGCCATAACTAAAAAAAAAATACTTAAAAAAACTTATAACAGTGTTGCCATTACTTAAAACAGCAATTAATTAAGACACGCGAAACTATTATATAAAAAAAATTAGGAAAAAACAAAAAGAAAATAATCTTTCTTGGTGGTCACATTAATATGGCCAGGGGCTGAACAAACTATTTTTATTTAATTTCATATTTCACATGAATTAGATGAAGAAGTTTGTCGGATGTTTGCCAATTTGTTTCTAAATCTCTTTGGATCTATATCCACAACTAAGGTGGAAACGTTATCATCCAATAACGAAAAGATATTTTTTATTATTAAAACTCCATTTGCCGCTCTCCTGTTTGATTTATTTTTAAAATTGCGTCTATTGCTACCGAACCAATAATCATTGAATTTCTGCTTACAAGATAATTAGTATTTACGATTTAAATTTGTTTAAATACAACAATAAAATTAAATACGATATATATTTCCATATAGATTCATAGTTAGGACTATACTGACAGTGAAGTACAGCACAGACCTATAGAGCCCAATGTTAAAAGTGAATAAAATAAAATGGCTTTTAAGAATATAGTCTAAATAAACAAACTACATTTATTTAACCATTTCATATTATAATAGGTAGCAATAAAAACCTCAAAAATCATTCTACATACTGTAATGTATTAAGTGAACAGGAAGTACAATACTAATTATTTATAAAGTGAATTATTATCACATTGCTACTTGTAAGATGAAAATTCAGTGAATTATTTGATAACTAACTGGAATAATTGAAACATAGAGTGAAAAACTCGATGCACGATGATGAATTCAAGGAAGAAATTATACGAGAAAAAAGAAATGAGTAATCCCTCCTCTGCGATCCATCCAGCTTTACATAAGTAAAACAAAATATGGCATTACTAAAAACTTTTTAAATAATAGAAGTTGTTCAAAACAGATTTTTTTTCTTACTTTATGTGGAAAAACCAATATAAAAATAACGGAATAAATCAGAATAAACAGAGAGCTGATAGCTAGTGCCTTAGACTAAAAGCCCATCGAACACTCGTCCTCCGCTATCAGATGGTGTCAAAAACTCCATTACTCAGGAGTGGCGGTGGAATATTGGAGCTACGGCACCAACTCACGAATATCTCCCAACTACCTCCAAGTGCTGATACAACTCACTGTCAGGAATAAATCTATCCCTGAGTATCCGTTTGAGTGAGAGCGTCTCTTGTATCGTGCCAATACGAATAAACTTTAAACTAAATCAGGGATCGAATAAAATAGGATATATACTATGGTGAGATTGATCTATTGTTGATGGTTCCGTGGATTTTTTATGCTTTGGTTTGCTGTTCTTAGTCAGAATAGTAATGGAATTACAGGACTATGAGTTTTATCAATTTAGAAAGATGTTCTTCATACTTCGCATCACTTCACACTTTCACGTGAATCCATCAGGAAGATTTTCAAAATTGCATAAATACAATGTGTGACAAATGGCATAAGTATGAGTTCTCAAAAACAAATTTATTGTTATTATTATCCAAAGCAACGCTATCTTTAGAATTACCATCCAATTCAGACATAAACTGTATTAAAGAATTAGTTAAAATAAAACTCAAATTCTGACTGATAGTTTTCCAAACATTAACCAGGCTGGGATAGAGTTTGTAACCTAAAGTTGAAAGAACTCGGGCACTTTCATGGGGAAAAATTAGAAATTACAATCAATTAAAACAGCTCAGTATAAGTAAACCTATATGGATGTTTCTTGATTCTTATTTTCGATATTAGACCAACAAAGCCGACAAAGAAAAAAATTCTAATCATCCTGCTCAAGAGTTGACATGTTTTTTTCTCATGATTCGTAAAATTCGCGAGTTCTTGTTGCTTATACTGTTACAAAAGATACTAAAATTATAAGAAATAAATACAAATAATAACCAAAATACAAACAAAAAAAGGAACAATAAAGCATTAAAAAATTTGTACCACTACAACTTATTAAAGGTATTTGACCGCTTACACTGTAGAGACTGTACTATTTCCGAGCCAACAGTTGTTAAAGAGATGATTTGTCTGTGATTCCTCTCAACCCCGAGGTTTTCCCCCCATTAGGGGGTACTTTATGGGAGCCATGGGAGGATCTGCAAATCCCAATAGGTCCACCAATGGCAGTTAATAGATTTAACTAATTTATCCTCATACAAGAATGAAAAGACAAGAAACTGCTCGACGTTTTCGCCTACTTCAGCATTTACTGTACAAACGATCAAAGCTCCCAATTAATTACAAAAGACTCATTTACATGACAGTTATCAGACATATTTGGAAATATGGAGTTGAGCTTTGGGGCTCTACTAAACCATCCAATTCATCTAGTATCCAATCGGTATAATCCAAAATCCTTCGTAAAATCCTCAATGCTCCTTATTATGTCACAAACATACTCATCCATCATGATCTTAATATCCCATTATTACAGTTGTAAATAACAATAAATTATTCTAAAAAAAAAATTAATTTATCTTCCATCGCCTAACCATGGGCATACAGCTGATTAACTCAGGGCTTTAAACACAGAAGTACTTCTCGCATAATAAAATAAATGCAAGTTTATTTTTCGTCAGTCCTGGTGGTACATGATAAGATTTTTGGCTATTTTCTAAACTAAAGTTTCTTTTTTAGAATTTTCCAAGTTATTTACTAAACGTAATTATTCTTTAAATTTGAATTAAAGTTAAGCGGGACCTACTGTGATTTCAACATTTGTTCAGTTTGTAAAATTTACTATATCTATAACTTGCAATGAATCTTTTTTTTTTTTATTTAATTTATTTATTGATATCTACAACTTTATTACAATAATACAATAAGTAAATAATCTAAGTGATATATAATGACATGATAATGACAAATAGAGAAACTACCCACTGGTAGTACTCAAATCAATGTTCAAGTAAGGAGGTCACGTGGCCATCTTCTTTTCAGACGCCTCGGAGGATTATCGGGAATTGAAGAGGAAGCTAGGTTTGAAACTAGAGGGCTTGAGTGGTAATGAAGTTTGTTATGAAAGGATAGATACCGGGTTCCGGCCAAATCAGCAACAAAAGGGACTATGGAAAAGACAAAAGTCGTTATGGATGAGTTTATTCTTAACAAAACAAGGAGCATTAAGGATTTTACGAAGGATTTTGGACTGTAAGGATTGGATACGAGAGGAAGTCGATGGCTTAGTGGAGCCCCAAAGCTCTACTCCGTAAGTCCAAATAGATCGATGGTCATGTAAATGAGTCTTTTCTAGTTAATTGGGAGCTTAGAGCGTTTGTCAAGTAAGTGTTGAAGTAGCCTGAAACGTCGTCCGGTTCCTTGTCTTTTCAGTCTTGTATGAGGATTCCAGGTTAATCGTTTGTCAAGGTGCAACCCTAAGTATCGGATCTGTTCTACAGGCACCAGTGGGATATTATTAAAGGATACTGTAGGGCAGGAAGTCATTGGTTTACGACGTAAGGTAAAAGTGATTTGATGTGATTTTTGAGAATTTATTTTAATTCTCCAGTTTTGACACTATTCTTCAAGATCAGTGATATGGGATTGGAGGCTTTGGGATGCAATAACTGGATTGGTGTTAACTGATAATACACATGTATCATCAGCATACGTGGTAAGGATAGTATTAGGATGAGTTGGGATGTCAGCTGTATAAACTGTATATAGGATTGGACCAAAGATACTACCTTGAGGAACACCAGCAGATTGGGAAAAGAGGGACGAATAGACATTGTTATGGTTTACTTGGAAAGTTCTATTTGTGAGATAGGATTGTAGGATGAGAAAGTATGTAGAGGGTAGGAATTTGCGGAGTATGTAGAGAAAGCCCGGATACCAGACTCGGTCAAAAGCCTGTTCCACGTCAAGAAAGACTCCCGAACAATATGATCCACGTTCTAATGCAGAGGAGACTACATCCACCACACGATGACATTGCTGAATGGTGGAGTGGGATGCTCGGAATCCAAACTAGTGATCTGGTATTATGTGATTTGCATCAAGGATGGGGTACAATCGTTTAAGGATGAGTTTTTCTAGGATTTTACCCATGCAAGGTAAAAGAGAGATAGGACGGTAAGAGGATGGGTATTCTGTTTTTTTTTTTTTTTAGGTTTGGGAATCATTTTTACAATGGATAATTTCCAGAGGTCAGGAAAATATGTGGAGCGGAGTACAGCGCAATGAATCTACGGTTAATAAATCTTATAAAGCCTGAGAACAAACCGTCGAAAGTGTGGAAGAATACTATATATTTTTGAATTCGAATAGAAACAAATCATTGGGTAATAATCTGTAGCATAGGTTTTTTTTTTTGTTCTTCTACATATGAGGAGAATATATGTAATTTCGATTTTATATTGAATCAGTTTCATCTACATTATATTTTTGTGTATTTCACCAAAATATTTTTATCGAGTGCAATCTCCGCCGGGTTGAATAGAGAGGCTGGGCTAGGACCAAATCGAAACTACTAAGCTAGCAGCTGTAATTTACGCGGTAAGTTCTCCCGCTCCGAGGCTCCAGATGTTATTCCATTCCGCTGCTTGTCCTTCCGAAAGGGCTTTATTCGAAATCATGTTTAAATTGGAACTTTACAGTAAAAGGTCAACCAGAAACAAAGCCCCTCTTTAGCCCGAGAGATTTTCCCATTTCCTTAATTGTTTTCCTTAGCGAGGTCCTCTTCAATTAGTTAAAAGGTAAGTGAATAAAAAAAAATTAAATAAAGTACTTAACTGAGATTATCACTTCCTTCTCAGCAGGGATAGCTTAAAACCTATAGGGAAATAGTACTGACAAAAACAGGAAAAGTATTTCTAAGATAAAAAAAAACAAGCCTTGTTAATTTACAAGAAATAAATGGTAGCGAAGCACATAGAAATTAATATTTAACATCAGATTTCTGATTTTACTAAAACCATCTAAAAAAATATTATAAAACAGTTTTTTAACGGCTGGAGATGTACTATATGGGAACTAAGTCCCTCCTGTGGCTCACCCATAAATTGGGTACCCAAAATAATGGGAAAAATCTGGCGGTTAAGGGTGATATAGGACAAATCACCTTCCTACATGACCGTTGTCCATCTAACATGTACTGCACCCCAGAACTGTTCACGGGTTTTAGTGGTTTAGTACAGGTTTTTTTAAATATGATTAAAGTGTGTACTGTTTATGTAAGGATAGAGATAGTTGTGGTGCAGTCAAATTAAACACAAATAAGTGAATACTTATTTATTGTGTGCCGACGTTTCGACCTACTCTGTAGGTCATCTTCAGGACTATGAGATCATCTTCTTTTTTTTACTGAAATTTGACTGTTTTGTTTTTTTCTTTTTGGATACGATTCGTGATCAGAAATAGTTAAATCCTTATTTCAAAAATTGACTTTTTCACATGATTCACCAGTTTATTTAAGCAATTAATTTTGTTACCGAAACTTTGGTTCAGGTTTAGAATAGGTTTAAACAAAAAATAAAGTGGCAAAGAGTCAAGTTAGACAAAGTTTCTTGATTAAAATAGAAAATTTGATTGAAAAATTGTAAAAAGTTAATTTCTGAGTAATCCTCTTTCATCCGTGTAATATGCCTAAATAATATTTATTATTATTATTAGTCGTAAAGCTCCCAATTTGGAAGGCGCTAAGTAAAGATGGTCCACGTTTGGGGCTTCTTGTTCTTCCTATTTGCCCACCAGGTTTGCAATCTTTGCGAGAATTCTGCTTTTCTTTTTCGGATTAACCTCCCATTCTTCAACTTCAAGTTTAAATTTGTTTCTTGTTCTCATGTCTTTATTAGTAATTTTGGCTAATTCCAAGTCTTTCTTAATATTTTGGATCCACCACCTTCCATTAACAAGCAATGCTAGGCATTGTACTATTCTTTTTGCAAGTCTGTGATCGGGAAGCCTCATTAGAATTTAAGAGGTCTTTTCTTCATGCCTATCTCTATGTTAGAATATTCTTCAATTTTAGATGTTTTGTGTAATCTATACCGTTCTTCTATACCATTTTTTTATTCAATGGAATTTGAAATTGGGCTTGAGTGCCTATAATGATTTCAATAAGATTTGTCAAGTACAATATATATATATATATATATATATATATATATATATATATATATATATATATATATATATATATGTATGTATATCTCGGCCAAGTCTTAATCTTTTCTATTAAAAAAGATTTTTAAATATTTAAATAATCAGAAAGAACAATAAATAAAAAATATATATTTATATTTTTAATAAGTAGTTTCAAATCAATTTCTTATTTAATATGTAAAAAATAGGATTATAACTAGGACGACTTGGTACTTTGATTAGACTAATGTTTACAAGGGATGTATATAGAAAAAATATTTGTTTAATTTATTTAGTAGTACTAAAATAGATTTTAAATTTAAAATAAATTATCTTCCCCGTAGCAAAAGGTCTAAACGGATTTTCTTCGCATTGTTGAGCCGAAAAGAATGTGAAAGATAATAAATAAAACGTCATGGAAACTAATAAAAGCCTCCGGAAAGAGAAATTTCTTCACGGAGACAATATACTTGTATCCTTTTAAACGTTTCTTTCATCGGGAGATATTCATTTGACGTTACTATTGTGATCTTTTGAAGATGCCCCTTCTAAAGTTTCATTTATTCCCCCCTCCCCAGGGTCCCTTTGATAAGGAGTATGGAGGACCTCTTTGGACAATTGGAGCTGGAGTTAAACGAATCATGAAGTCTGGTCTTTGAGATGGTTATATTGCAGAGCTCTTTTATTTTTATAAAAAGATTCTATAGTCGGTGTAAGCCGGGTTTTCTTGCCTTTTTGTTTACAGAATTCGCATTGCTGCAGACGGGTTTTATACATAATCTTTTTTACTTAGATAAAGGGAAAAGGAGATTCATCCGACTTGGTATAACATTGAGCACATCCGTATTTACATAATTATTGTTCCTTGAATCCTGAACATTCCTATTTCTATTTAGAAGAATAAATTGGAAGCATTATAAGGTATATTTTAGAATTTATTTCAATTAGAAGTGTAAATTGAGTTTTAATTAAAGCATGAATTTATTAAAGCTTTGTAATATCATTGAGAGTGGAGAAGTATAGTTATTTAAGTATTCACAACAGATTACCATCACACAACGACCTAGTTCTTGAGCCAGGGCATCCGTAAGCTGTTGTTGCTATCCCTCTCTATCTTCTGTATACGCGATCCAATTCCACAAGCCAAGCGATTACTAAAATTGTTCGCAGTTTCTGCTTCCTATTCTTCTGTAGTTGATCGATCATCATCTTTTTTGGATCGCTTTCATAGTTCATCTTGGCGACTAGTCCAATGCACTTCCTATGCCGGTGACTCTCGCAATGTCCGGTCCTCTTGGTAGAGCGTTGACCTCCAAGTTATTCCTAGGTTTCCAGCTCTCTCTACTTTCTCTGGACCATAGATTCGGTCTAGAAATTTCCCCTCAAACATAAGGATCCTTAGCTCATCCGACATATGGTCCAAGTCTCCGTAGACACGATCGGTAGATAGGGCGTATCAGGGTCTTAAATAGTCTCAACTATGTATTCCAACTAAATTGAAGGCATCAGATGTGCCTTTCTGAAGAAGTGACTTGATCCATAGTACCTTTAGTTGGAAAACGTTATTCTCCTTCTAATGTCTTCAGCATTTTCAAAACTGTGCATTTTCATGGTGATCCTTTCTTTGAGGTTGACACTTCGACCTGAATGTTTTGTTCATTGGTTTCCAAAAAAAGGTTGGGAACCACTGATCTAAGGCCAGGAATGCTTCCTTGACCATCTGACAGAATCTTCCAAAGCTTTCAATGTACTCGGCATAGGCCAGGATCTGGACAATCCTGTTGACAAGAGTGGCAGTTGTTTGTATCCCAGGTTCACCTTACCATATGTTCCAGTTTATTATACACTTTATTATATACACTAGTATACAATAAATTTTGATATACATTATTTATTTATTCAATTCTATAAAGGCCATCAATTTCGACATACATCTGATTATATTTCGTTGTAATTTGATAGTAAGTATATTTGAAATCGGGAGATGTATCAGATGTATTAAATAATTTAATAGTGTCTATGTAATGATTGGTGATGATCTGCATATTATTTAAACGTAATTTTTAGGAAATTAATTGAAATTAATTAATCGATCAATATTACCAATTTTTCATTATAAAATTGTCTCACCAGCTAAAATAATGGGCATTTAAATTTTTGAGTATATATTTCGTTTGTTTTCGACAGCCCTGGGCGGGAAACAAGTGAAGCGAGTCCTTTGCGATACGACTGAAAAAACTGGAAACCAATTACCGTAGGATACACAACCCTCCAGGTAAATAACCGTTGGATAACGCGGTCTACAGTTTCTTTTTTTTTTTTATTTCGCTATCGTGGAACGTGTTTTTGCGATTGGTATTCCATTAGAAGTTTCAAACGATAATAAAAAAAAAGATTTGATCAAAATAGTGGTTCTATCTTTTTAAATTAGTTTTGGGATTTTCTTATCTAGTTCTAATTATTTTTACAAAAAGATAAGCTTCTAAAAATCAAAAACGATGTCATTCTTCAAATTTCATAACGATTTTTTTTATCCTGTGTTGACATTTTTGGGATCGAAATTCAGTCAATAAAAAATAAAATAACTGAATAAATGAAATTCATAAGTTCTGACGGTGTTACGGGGATAGCAAAGAGTATTAAGATTAGCCCAAATGAAAATTATCACAACCAAGAATGGTTTGTATTAAAAAACAAAACAATTATAAATGAAAATCCATGAATGGATGTACCAGATTTATTAGATTTAGGTCCAAAGTTCAAACGAAGAAATAAAAAATATATAAATCCTTAGAAACTGCGCTGTTACATGTAATGTAACTTAACATGACGTAGCATCATGGCACCATTACACCAGCACTGAAGAGAGAAAACAAAAATGCTAAAATGAGAAAATTTTGGCTACTTCATGGCCAAATGAAAAATAAATACAGGTAAAGTATACATCCACTGTGACGACAGCATGTCTTCCGCAATTAATAGATTGAAAGAAGATTAAGAGCACTGCACGGTCGAGGAAAAATGAATTGGCTCGGTCGCAATAGGATAGATATAATTGAATAAAATAAAAATGATTAACAATAAACAAAAATTAATATGTGAAATGTATTACGTTTTCAAGCCCATCGTGGAGGGGGGGAGGGTGTCAGCCCTAGTGTAGGTAGTACAGCTAAGAAGGTACAGTATTGTTGGTTGGATTAGGATTAGGATCAGGTTGTGGGGCGATCAACAGCGGGGTTATTACGCCCTAGTATATATATATATATATATATATATATATATATATATATATATATATATTTATTTATACATACACATATATGTATATAGCATTGAGTATTGTTGGTATCAAATGGTTAACATAATGTCTGGGCTGATACAATGTAAATTAATAATTTTTATCTTAGAGTAAAAAAAAATTGTTTTAAAAAATAGACTTTAAAGGGTTCTCAGTTGATAGGGACTGTACTGGTCCTTAGCCGACAGAAGTGCAATAACGTGAATTGACTGACGACCATTCTCAACTACTAGGTTTCTCCAAATAATATTTTCCAGGAAGGGTGAAACCCATGAAACTACAGCCCACACAAGATCGATCCATCACTAATAACATAATCAACTATTTATCTGCCATAGCATTTCTAAAGGTTAGTACCACGAAATGCATCTTCTATCTAAAAACAGTTATTAATTATCCTAAATGATCATCCTTCATTCAGTTTCATGCTTAAAACAGAATAGCTTTAATACGAATATAATATAAGTTTGTTCTGATAGGTACAAATTGTAGATGACATATTTGAAATTGTACAAAGAAATAAACAAAAAATATAAAATTCCTGGGTTCGCAGGTTATTACAGGAATATTATTCAATCTATTTACAAATATATACCGATGTTAAGTAATCTGCAGATCCTCCTGGGGTTCACCCAGCCTTATTTTAGGAGAAACCTGGTTTTGAGGGTTTTCTGTGCCTAATTATTCCTCTGCACGGCCTTTGGCTTAGAATAAGTATACTTAGAATCCTAAAACCTTTCGTTGATAATAGTTCTACAGGTTTTATTATTAGTCTTTATCCTATGATTATTTTATTTTTTAATAGGGCTATATTTCATCAATCATCTCTACGCGATAGTTCTATTTGATACAACTTGGCTGCTTACTGATTTCGATAACTATCTAAAAAGGTTTACTATCAATAATGTCGAGAAATAACGTTTTACTGCTGCACGGCGGAGTAACAACAGATCGTAATCAGGAGAGTGCACTTTTAGAAAAAGCTACATAAAGAAGGCGCAATAAAGTGGTCTCTTCTTTATGCGCGGCAGGTAGTTCCTTCAGGTGTGTAAGGATTCTCCCAGCTACTGTTTGTTAAAAAGAAATAAAGGTAAACTCTGCTTTTAAACTTTCCCAACGAAATCAAATAGTTTTTTCTTGTTTTTATTCTTTTGTAATCAATCATTTCTATTTCAGAAAAAAAAATTTAAAACTTCTCAGTTAATAAAATGATTTACTAATCATATACTATGTATGAACTAGATCGTGGAACTCCACGGTCGCCCCTCTAAAGGATACACGGCCTAAAGTCCTAGCCACGCCTGATTCCTTAATACCTCTGCCTATATTCCACTTCTCCTCTATATTTTACCTTTGAGGTGGAAAAACTGTGCTACTACAATTCGTGAAGTGACCGGCTACTAACTGATTAAATAGAAGTCTTGTCAGCAGCGGGATTTGAACCCGGGACCTTCGGCTTAGCAACTTAGCGCTGTGCCACTGAACAACTCCCTTCCCTTAGAGGTAAAAGCACTATAATCATTCAGTTATTTGTAGTTTCTGCGATATCTCTGAACTTTATTATATACAGAAGTTAAAATAAATATAATTATTATTAAACATTAGTTTATTATAGCCAAATAATAATTTAGAAATGGCTTCCGTTCATCCTACTTTCCATATTTCATTAGGATTTCATGATTAAATTTTCTTTCAAAAGAGCAAGAGGAATGTTCCCGGTTATATTACGTTTTAATGTAATTAAATAATCCACTAATTAAACTGATCCCCATATTACATAACGAATCTATCAAACAATTTTGGAGCAAACTAATTGCGTCTTGTAGATACTAATTATAAATCTTAAAAACTCTAAAATTACTACTGGTTATTATTTTTTTAGGATCAATAGTCAACTTGTACAGTTTCAGTTGTAACAAATCAAGGGGAAGAGACGGAAGCTGGTATAGGTGGAGGATGGATCTAAAAGAGGAGAATTAGCTGCGAAGTCAGGATGCCGAGAAGAATTAGATAAAAAAATCAGTAAATTACAGTTGTATACTCTCTTAATATGCGTAGGCTAACATTCAAAAGTTTCTTCGGGTTTTGACCAATACGTCAAATTCTTCTTTTGAATTCTTCTTTTTAAAATGCTAGTACCGCCTGCGGGTGCGTACCCCCAAACATGGCCATAGAATATTCTGTAAAATTACACCATAGTTTAGTTCAATTTATTTTATTAATCCTATTTTGGAATAAATTTTAATTTATCACTTGAATTTAGTTTATTGACTTTGTTTCTAAACTCCGATCTTTACTGGCGGCTCTCTGTACCACAAAATACACGTACTTTCTAGAGACTGCTGTTTCAAGGACAACGGTTGTGCAGGGAGGTGATTTGTCCGAGTTCACTCGCAATTACCCCTTATTAATTATACAAACTATAGAGGCTGAGGGAGCCCTAGTCCTCCAGATCCCACAGGATCCATCCTATTAATAGATAAATTCTATTATCTGCCATAGCCGGATTTGAACCCGAGACCTTCGTAACGGCAACACAGCGTTTTAATACTGAGCCACCCAAACCTAATACATACTAAATAAATTTCTAATTGTGTATTGTTAACAAGACTTCTTGAACATATTTTCTATGTTTTATTTTTGCTCCTCTATTAATTTACATAATTATGGGATGTCTGTCTGAATTTCTAACAACCCGAAGGAAATTCCTGATACATTATTGTTATATCTCTCAAGAATGGGTCACATATGTGGGTTTTTTTCTGTTTGTTTTTTTACTGTCGCCATGTAATTCTTTTTTGTTTTGGGTTTTTAATAGTTCTGTATAGAATTTTTAAGAGGCATGTGGCGTTCTCGGCCGTTGGTCTCACTACGGCGTTCTTAATACAGGCAAAGCTGATTACGGTAGAAATTGTCGTGCTCCTTGGGTAATTCTTTTTTCATCAGAGCTGGCTTGGAAAATGAAGCGGTAAGAAAATAGGCAGGAAGGCCGAGGATGAAAGAGCCCCCTTCCTTCAATTTTGTTACGAAAAGACAATCTCTAGAACCTTATTTGCATAAATGAATATTTCTATATTGTGTTTTTCCACTCCCTTGCACCTTTCACTCAGCGAAACATTACATAAAAGATGAACGTAGTAGGCAGTTCTTCCTTCGGAGCGGCGTGTTGTGATTACGATCAGACTTATTAATCATTAATCGAAAAAAGAAAACCACTCCCTCATACGAAATTTTAACACAAATATTAAACAAAACCAATTAACAGGCCTGGCTCCTTGATGGGAGAATAGGGGCCCATCTTTTGTGAGAATTAAATTTTTTATTTGGATGTTAATAAAGTTTTGTTATATCCTGTATGTACTGATTTGTCAAATCAAGTCTCTGACGTCGGCCCTCCTCTCGATTAATATTGAATTATATAAATACCATCTTAAAAAGTCCCCTGAAAAATTGCAAGCATAAGTGATGACTAGAAACAAGAAAAATAATTTTGTAAAGGAAATCTTGGGAGGGGAGTGGCTCAGTAGTAAAGCACTGAGATGCCGTGCCGAAAATCCTGGTTCAAATCCCAATGCTGGCAAGGCTTTTATTTAATATGTTAGCAGCCGGAGATGGATCATATGGCATCTAGAACCCTTCTAGGGCTCAAACAGCCTCTAAAAAGTGGGTGCCCAAAAAAACGGTGAAAAACTGGTGGTTGAGCGTGATCCAGGAGAAATCATCTCCCTGCACAACCGTTGCCCATGAAACTGTACAGTCTCCTGACAAGAATGTTGAACCATGATTATGTTGAACGCCTCAGAACAGAAAGAAGACAAGAAACAGGAGTTTGTAACCTGTATAGAACCAAGGAAGAACTGCCATTATGGCTAAGCGTTTACCTAATCTGAAAGAGGTGAAGAAGACCAAAAATGCTGAATTTACTGAATTTTTTTTTTTTTTTCAATGCTTAAAATCAGTTGAAAAACATTTTTAGGCCGATTATGGATATTTTTTCTGTACACTTCGACGTACATGCGAACATTAAAGCTGTAAAATATTCTATAAGTAAAACCAAGGTTGAGAAATAGGAGCTAATGCATAAATTTGTTTTATTATTACATTGTTTTTCTTCTGTTCTATTTTTTCCCCTCATATGTAATTAATTTCAGGACCTTTTTATAAATTTAAATATAATTTTGAATTATTATTTTTAAAAAAGGAAACTGCTGTTTTAGCCCCGTGACCTAGTATTTTTGAATACTGGTGAGCCCGAGAAGCCATTACAAGGAGGGCGGCACCCGCTAATTGGTGTCATTATAATTTAATTGAAACACCCCCTCCCCACCTCAAGCCGCACAAAAGGAGGCACCGAAATTGCTCAAGGTCTTCCCATCATCCTCATGGCTTCAATTTAATTACAACTTTGGATCAAGTGGTTAACGGTCAGCAACTTATAGTCAAACTCGTTTTACAGTCATTTTCAATTAATAATTTAATATCTAATTTATATATATATATATATATATATATATATATATATATTTATATATATATAGATAGATAGATAGATAGATAGATATAGATATATAGGTATACTAGCTTATGCCCCGGCTTCGCTCGCGTGAAATTTGGTCTGCCACATAAAGTTTCGTGAAAGATCATTTAAAATAAATAATTTAATTATTTTTTTAAAATATAAGTTACTCGTACATCCAAAATTTCAGATGCCCAACTTCAAAACTGACGGATTCTATACAACCTTTGAACCCCTATTATATTAAAGAAGAAACCCTCGGGGTGGAATTATCCAAATTTCTTTCTTAAACTATACAAAGACCTACCTACAAATTTCAAGATGCTAGGTTCCTGATTTTCTTTTAATTATGTACTATAACAGGGGCGTACATGCCCCCATGCTCCCACATAAATCTGCCCTTGCTCTAGCCTATGATGTATAACCTGTTTTACTCAATAATTTTCATCCATATCCGTCAAGTAGTTTTTGCGTGAAAGAGAGACAAACATACAAACTTTCACATTTATAATATTAGTAAGATTAGTAGGACATCGAAACAAATAGTTTCATTCATGTTCTTTCTGATTTAACAACTATGATCATGTGATTTGCACTTAATTGTGTACTATAATAGATTCTTCACATCACCCAAAAAACTGTCGGGAGGGCACGTGTACCCGTATGCCCCCCCATAAATCCGCGCATGCTACAGCCTATATGTTATTCTGATGTATAAACTATATTACTGTAATGTTTCATCCAAATCCGTTCAGTACTTTTTGCGTGAAAGAGAGACAAACATACAAACTTTCACATTTATAATATTAGAAAGATTATTAGGATATAAAAAAAATTGTTTCACTCATGTTCTTTCTGTTAGTTTAACTACTATTACCATGTGATTTACCTTTAATTATGTCCTATAATGGATTCTCCACAATACCTAGGATAGAGTGGGGGGCACGTGCCCCCGTGCGCCCCCCTAAATCCGCGCTTGCTATAGCCTATATGTTATTGTGATGAATAACCTATATTACTGTAACGTTTCATCCAAATCCGTTAAGTAGTTTTTGCGTGAAAACGAGACAAACATACAAACTTTCACATTTATAATATTGGTAAGATGTATGTATGTTCGCTCGACTAGATCACCTTTTTGTTTTGGGTATCATTAATTTAGAGTTTGGGTGAGCCCAAAAAAGGTTACAGATCCCAAAGAATCTATTTACAACTGTTAACTTGTTAATTGATTTCATAGAATCTGCTATAGCTGGATTCGAACTCAGTACGAGCGGCAGGGCAACTCGGTGCTCTACCACTGAGCCACTCCGCTCCTTCTGGAAACCTAGATAATAATTACTATATACCATCACTGTCAACAAACATAAAGAAAAAGAAAAATGTGATCGTATTGTAAACGATAATACATGCAGCAACTAAGAATAAAATGAATCAAAACGAAAAGGCATAGAAAATACAAAAAGTAATTTATTTACAAGCTTTGTCATTAATTAATAGAAGTATTATATATTTTCACTGATTTAAAAGTTTCCATCTCACCGAATTCTTGATTTTTTTTCACTGAAACAGGCCATCCATGAATCTAACTTAAGCTCAAGGTTATTTCTTATTGTGAATCAATGATGAGGAAGTGAACGATTTTGACATCAAAACAAAATATTCCAATGTAACGCTTCCTACACAAGTTCTTATGAAGAATTTGTAGCAGAACATCATATGTGACAGAGATTATATACCTACTGTTTAAAAATGAGAAATTAAAATTATTTTCTCCTTTGCCCTATTCGGTCATACTAATTATATAATTATAATCGAAAAAAATATGGAGTTACATTGTTTTTCTCCAGTACCTCTCATCTATTTCAGTTTTACTTTCTTCCGAATTGAAGTACCCAGATTTATTTTCAGTACATTGTACTTGATAAATGCACCACTCATCCCACTCAACATATACTGAAAATACTTATCTATACATCTTTTAAGTAAGTATTGAATTAAAACTACCATTTCAATGAACGATATAAGAGCTATTTTATTTACAAGAAGTTATGTTATGTTATTCATTGAGGGGATAGAACGCTTTAGAGCTACAAGGGTCTCGAGTCCAACCCTAGTGAGTGAGTTTGTACAAACTTGAATGGGGTTGAGCTGGATAACACATTCAGTATTATAGCGGAGGAAACAATGGATACTCTATGTAGAGTTAAAGAGATGGAAAAAAGCATTTGTTGTCTGCATTCTGATTCTCTTTTTATTTCCTCTAATGGAAGCTTAGAGTTTGCAAGACAATGATTTTCCTAAACCGATTTTGGAACCAATCATCAGTTTAAGCATTTGAGTTTATGTATGGATGTATATTATCACGCAAATGTAAGTGATCGAATGTGGAAAAAAAAATGTTTACTTGTCGTCGTGTAGCGTTTGTTTTTGAATTGATAACTGGTATAAAGTTCACATAGAGTCATCTATAAGGCACCTAAACAACATATAATGGCAAACGGTAAATACGTTTTTAACGAAACCTAAAACCTTTTTTTCAATCTCCTCAAGAGAAGTGTTTTTGACTTTCGATATCTTGCATTTGTATCACCGGTATATACAAACCCGAACTAATGTATTTGAATGGTACAAAATCTTTGGCCTTTCATAGGCTAATCATAGTACCACACTATCGGAATCATCCGAAACTCCCGGAAAATGTTAAGCTACACTCCCCGTCAAAAGTATCGCAACACTTTGAAATATTTGAATTTTACAAAAACGTCCGTCTTTTCACAATAAAGAAAGGTTCTGAAGTCTGTATTAAGCATTTTTAAACTGGACTTAACAAAGTTTATTAAAATAAATTCCATTATATCTTCCAATAAACAAAAAAGTTAGAAAACTTACTTTCTAATCTTTTAATTTCTGACAATTTAAACTTTTAAATCACAATTTAAATTTTTAATTTACCTTTAATAAGAAGTATTGCCCCCTCTGGCTTGAATGACTGCTTCCACTCGTGTTGGCATACTTGTAAAAAGGTTTTGAAGAAAACCTTGTGGTATATTGTGCCACTCCTCCAATACAGCTGCCTTTAGCATTTCAAGGGTAGTTGGAGGTGAATCTCGTGACCGAACCTTTCTTCTGTGATAATCCCAAACGTGCTCGATTGGGTTAAGGTCAGGACATCTTGCTGGCCAATCAATGGTGTGGATATTTGTGGTGTTCAGGTACTCAGAAACACATCTTGCCTTGTGAGGGCGGACATTATCATGCATGAGCAACGATTCAGAGCCTATGAAAGCCATAAAAGGCACTACATGATCTTGAAGAATCATTTCTACATACCTCAAAGCACTCAAGGCCCCTCCTTGGATTGGCACTAACTCGGTACGTGCCTCCTAAAATATGTCGTCCCAGAACATGATATACCCTCCTCCGAATGGCTCAGTTTCTAAAGTGCAGCATTGACTAAACCGTTCTCCAGGCCTTCTCCAAACTTTTACACGTCCATCTTGTCTGTTAAGGGCCACTCTCGTCTCATCAGTGAATACAACTTTTTTCTACTCCTCCACAGTCCAAGATTGGTGTTGTATTGCAAATCGCGGTGTTCTGCGGTGAGAAGAGGACCTTTCACTGGCCTTCTTGAGCTGAGGTTTGACTCCCTCAGTCTTCTAATGACCGTTGAATCCGAGATTGATATCCTTCAAACACCAGCGATCAAGTTTTTATTGGAAGAAGCTGTAAAATTACGCTTCCGAAGACCTTGCATTTTATTGAAGCGGCCATCTATGACATTAGTAATCCTAGGACGCCCTGACGTTGGTCGCCTCGCTTGACTACCAGTCATCCTGTACCTTCTTAAGCTCCCTGAAACGGAAGAATAGTGAATCCCATGGCGATTAGCGATGCAACGCAATCATTTGCCTTCTTCAGAGAGAGTGATGATTCTGACCGAATCATCGTGGCTTAAACGATTCATTGTGGATAACATTAATTGTTTCAACTAGACTAAAGTGAAAAGAGGAAATAGACTTGAGACACACGAAAGATAAACTTGGACTGAAAGGAAATTTGAAATGAATAATCCAAAATGTTATCGTTTGTTGGTAAACAGTGAATAAGAATGAAGTGTCTAGTACTAATCTCATTTAGTAAATAATATTACTGTAAATATAAACAAAGTACGGATTCAGGTCGAAACCAAGAAAATCTCGAGAATTGTTGCAATACTTTTGACGGGGAGTTTATATACTTATGTCATTACACGGAGCTATGATATGATATGAAATATGAGACCGTGGCCTCCTCGACAATTTCCCTCCACTCTGACCTATCTTCCGCGGCTCTTCTCACCCCCAGGAGCCTAAGGTCTGCTTTAACATCGTCCAGCCATCGCATTCTAGATCTGCCTCTTCCTCTTTCTCCATCTCGATGTCCCTCCATGATCACCTTTGGGAGCCATTTTTTATCCATACTGTGAGCATGCCCCAATGATCTTAATCTTGCTTTTTTAATACAAGAAACTATATCAAGTTCTCAAAATAATTACTTATTATTTTGATTCTTTATTATGAGAAAACTAATTCCTTTCTTGGATGGGGCATAAACTCTTCTAAGGATCTTTCTCTCCCAAGTATTTAACAATTTCTCTTGCTGTTTGAATAGAGTCCACGCCTCCCCACCATATTATTGTGATTAGTTCTAGTATAATTATTATAATTGTTTGTTGGGTGTATCTTTATTTATTTTTAATGTAGTAGTATTTTGCTTTTGATATGAGGATGTTTTAGGTTTGCTTCTTTCCCAAGCTTCCCATCCAGACCCTTTCAGGTGTCCACGAAGTCCAAAAGAAAAGACGCCGGTAGCAAATATATATTACAATATCATATATAATATACGCTTATTTAAACTGTTAAACTAAAATTAATCCAACAAATGAAGATGACTACATAATAGAAAAATATTTTTATTAGGATAATTAACTATGACAAATTAAGCAATAGTTTATATTTGAACTGTACGAAAAGAGATGTTATAATATTCATATATCTTATCCATTGCAATCAAGTTATAACTGGGAATAGAATAGAGAACTAAATTATAACGACAAACGAAATAAAATTAATTTTCTCGCCGTTCAAAGGATTCCTCTCTCACTAACTTTATTCAGTACAAAAATAATAAACTAATTATTCAACGAGCCCTTGAGGGGAATAAAATAAACAATGGAGGGAGGGATTGACAGAGAGAGGGAGAGGGAGTGAGGGAGAGAGAGAGAAAGAAAGAGTGAGAGAGAGCGACGGGGGACAATACCCTATTGTTCAATAAATTGGATTGACGCCATGGCAAACAAATCTCGACTCAATGGGATAAATCCCACTTTTTATTCAAATCCTTTTGTTTTTTGGCCCTCGATACACGCTCAGGTATTTATTGTGTAATTGGGAATCAAAAACGTTTTTCTCTCGTTTCCGAATGAAAACGTGTTGCGAATATGAGCCGCAATGATCCCGGTATAATGCTTGTTTTTATTTTGTATCATTCATGACGTTCCAAGCAGTTGAAAAAAAAGAAATTACGATAATAATGTATAAATATAAATATTATGTTTTGGTTCTCTAGTTTCATTCCTTCTTTAAACTTCTATTCTTCTATGCATAATTTTCCACAACAGTCAAGATAAGTAGATACCAATATATACCAATATATATATATATATATATATATATATATATATATATATATATATATATATATATATAAAATGTAATAATAATTAAACCAATAATGTAATAATAAATAAAATAATTTTATTCCCCTCAAGGGCTCGTTGAATAATTAGTTTATTATTTTTGTACTGAATAAAGCTAGTGAGAGAGGAATCCTTTGAACGGCGAGAAAATTAATTTTATTTCGTTTGTCGTTATAATTTAGTTCTCTATAATTTAGTTCTCTATTATAACTTGATTACAATGGATAAGATATATGAATACTATAACATTTATTTTCGTACGGTTCAAATACAAACTATTGCTTAATTTGTCATAGTTAATTATCCTAATAAAAATATTTTTCTATTATGTTGTCATCTTCATTTGTTGGATTAATTTTAGTTTAACAGTTTAAGTAAGCGTATATTATATTTGATATTGTAATATATATTTGCTACCGGCGTCTTTTCTTTTGGACTTCGTGGACACCTGAAAGGGTCTGGATGGGAAGCTTGGGAAAGAAGTAAACCTAAAACATCCTCATATCAAAAGCAAAACACTATTACATTCAAAATAAATAAAGATACACCCAACAAATAATTATAATAATCATACTGGAACTAATCACAATAATAACTACAATATACTGAAAGATACAATATCTGTTTAGTGATCTAGTCGTTACTACAAAAAAAAAAAAAAAAACTTTAATTGTCATAATTGATTACTTCTATCTTCAGCTGAAACTACATCTGGGCAAGAAATTAGTCAGACATTTTTTTTCCTTATCACTTCATTGAAATATTACAATCTGCCACTTGTGGGCAATAAGTAGTAGTGCTAATTAGGTATACTACCATTGCATAAAATAAAAAAAAATAAATGTAATAAAAATATCTACATGCAGTAATAAAAACAAAATAAATGCGAAAATTATAATAAAAATAAAATAACTGCTTACATTCATACCATAATTACACTATTTACAATTTTCCTGGGGTCCCCGAACTAGCTTCTTCAACAGGTATCAGGGCAAAGCAGGGCCCTTCACTGGCATTAAACGCCAATTGAAGCTAGAAAGTCAGAAGTTTACAAGAAAGATTCTTACCTTCAGAGTTCATCTTCTTGTTAGATCACGACCATTTTTTTTATATATATTTTTTTTTATATTAACACTTTATTGAAATATTACAATCTGCCACTTGTGGGCAATAAGTAATAGTGCTGTGTAGCTTACAGTCATTCCATAACAAAACAGCAATGTAAACAAAATAAAATAAATAAATATATACATGCGGAAAAATATATACATGCGGTAACAGAAAGAAATTAATGCGGAAATGATAATAAAATAAAGTAAAAAAAAATAAAATAAAATAAATAATTTATTTAAAAAAAGAAATAATAGTAATACTAATAATTTAAAAAAATAAAATAAAATGTACACATTCATACCCTATTTACAATTTGCCTGGGGTCCCCGAACTGAGCTTCTTCCCCAGGAATGAGGGCAAAGCAGGAGTCCGGGAGGCCCCAGCCCCCTTTCCCAGTCGCGTCACTGGCATTAAACGCCAATGGAAGCTGGACGACCATTCTAATAGTAGTTCTGGGAGTACCAGTCTTCGAACTCTGACTTATTGGGAAAAATCTACTCATTATAAAGATTAATTTGCGCTATCAGAAAAAAAATCATTTAGCGAGCGAGAATTATTTTACAAAACCTGAACGAATCTGCAAAGTTTACAGATTCAGTTGGAAAGCCTTGAACACTGATGAGATGTTTGCCCCTAAGCAATAAAAATTCTTAATGTAATTACTAATTTAATTTTTACTTCATTGCATATTAATATAAAATAATAAATACTTTGAAAATAAATATTATTGAAAAAAATCATATTTAGGAATAACATTAGCAAACTCGACAAGGGTAGGAGACAAGATTTGTGGGCTGGAAAGCTTACAGAAGATTTCTGTTAATTTTTTTAACCGCGGCACTGACACTAAAATCCAACGGATTTTAAATGAGAAACATTTTTTGTAACAATTCATTAATCTTATAATAAGATACACTGTTGCAAGAAGAGATTACGCGAATATGAAGTGGTAGTCGGAGATTTATCCTCCTGTAATTAACGACATGAAATTAGGCGGCTCAAAGAAAATGCGGTGTTGTCAAATCGACCTACACTAGCGTACCAAGGGTAAAAACCAAATAACTGAAACCGGGAGAACTAGGCAACATTCCTAGTACATTGTTGTCAAATATTGGCAGTTTTGAGAAAAAAAACGCCCACATTCTCGTTACAAGCGGCAACACCGCATTTTCTTTGAGCTACCTAATTTCATGTCGTCGACTATAATAAATATGTTTTAAGGGTTTGTATCAAAATTTTATTTTTATCTTAACTGAATTTAATAGAATACCTTGACGCCTTATGATAGGCTATAAAATGATGTAATCGGGTAAAAATAAACAAGGAATCAGTTAGTAGTAATTTTATAATACAAATTTTTAAGATCATTGAATAAAAAAATAATTTATTTATTTTCATGAGATTTGGGGAAAATTCATTTTAAAATTAAAATAAATTTTAATAATATAATTTATGGCTTATAATAACATTATAAAAAGGTTTTGAAAAACATTGTATACGCACTGTGTATTTATAATCGCACTCTACTCTCTCTCTCTCTCTCAAAAAAAGAAAGAAACTCTCACTTGAAAATTTTTAATAAATATAAACATTACAATATAAAGAATTTATTTATTTAAAATTCAAAATGAATATATCTTTCTCATTATGTTACAGAAGTAAAAATATAATCATTTATATTTCTGTTTCAGGTAAGTATTGCAGACCACCCTCTATTCATCTGTTGACTGGTGATATTAATATATTATTTTTTCAGCATGCTAGATTTAATTAATATATTATTTTTAATTTTTCTATTGGGGCTAAGATTTCGGTTCTATGGAATTTTTCGAAGATACAGTTCAGGTTGTAATTGTATTAATTAATTTTTGGTAAATTTATAATGACAGTGCATTGAATTTATATTATTCCAATGTCAATAATGTCACACATATTTTAATTTCCATGGTACAAGGTTAGAAAAATATGAATGAAATTATAGAAAATTTTATGAATTTAAAGGGGATTTTTTTTTTTAATTTCCAAAATCCCTATAAATAAATGATTCTGTTGCATGTTGATTCTTCTTCTCACTGTGTTGCATTTTACTGCAAATTATTGCATTGTAAATTTGTATTTTATAGATTTATAAATTCTTACAGAAAACAAAAAACGTGATTTTTATAACTTTCTATTTTAAATAAACTCGAATTTATACTTCTCATTAATCTTTGATATTACATTGTTTTGACTAAAATATGTAAGAATTATAAATTTAGTAATTTTCTAATAAGAAATAAAATAATCATTATAATTTTATAATAAAATATTTATTATTACTTTTATTAATAACTGGGGTAATGATTTTAATCATATTACAATTTACCCCAACTGATAAACTAGATTTCATGGTTCGTTTTCGGTCCCTACGGACTCGTTCCTCGTTCATTTTCCTTTAAGAGCTATCCGACGAATTGTAATAACAAACTACCTCCAGTTCAAATATTTGCTTAGCGTTATTCAAATCGTTGAAAATCGATAGTGTGATTAGAGCTCTAGGATAAACCTACCCAGCCTAACTCCTCTTTAGGAATAAATTTCCCTTGCTTTTGATAATGGATAATAATTACAGTTCCAGTTGATGACTAATGAATATTATAGTAATAAGCATATATATAATTAAAAGACAGTCCTCATTATTATTCCATCACATTCAAACATCGACCATAAATGAATGTTTTTTTTACTTGAACGAGTTTTCCATTCCTATTTTGATAGGCACCACTGATCGCATTACTAATTTTGTTTTATATACACTCGCATTAGAAAGATTATAATCAGGGAGAAATATCTGTATGTATTCTATACAATTTATGAATTTACCTCAACGACCCAAGAACTGTAAGGGGTTCAGTACGTGGTAGAAACTCAACTGCTTCTTGTTCAACTGTTGTGGAGAGAGATGATTTTTTGTAGATCTTATAATTTATAGAGGCTGGATGAGGCTCAGGAGGGTCCTAGATTCCATAGGATCCACCCCCAGCCGCTAACAGATTAAATAAAAGTCTGTCAACGAGGCGTATTTGAACCCAGGACATTCGACACTGCAACTCCGCTCCCAAAAAATAATTATGTTTCTTAAAGTTTTAAAGACCACGAATCTATCTAAGAATTATCGATCTCTAACGGATTATATATCAAGAGTGTTAGTGGAATTGACTTAGGATTTTCTAGAAAAGAATCTTTAGAATCTTTTCTATATTAACCTCTCACTGTTTTTTTTAAAGATTAATTAATATGTCAGTTTTGTTACAGCTTTGACTTTGTACAGAGTTTAGATATTTTACAGTATAAGTTGCTGTAATTATTCAGTTTGGTAATTTGTTTAAAATATCTTGTAAATAAAGCGTTTTACCTGTTTCCTCTATATCCATTTACTAGTATCTTTTGAATTATGAGGTCCAACAATATACAACCGGACGTATTTCAAAGTATATTTGAAAACTGCTAATATTTTAGCAGAAACTGCTATTATGAATTCCTGGCGGAGATTGGACATTAGTATAATATATAAGGGTGGATGTTTAAAATATTAAACTGGGCGCACTGGGCAATCTGAATATATCACAGATGTAAGTGACCGCCCATAATCTGGGCTTTAGGTAATGCCCCAGTTTTGTGAAATGGGTAAGACGGCAGCTTAGGATATTTGTTCTTTATAGCCACTCTCTACTAAATCCTCTTCCTAATGCCCGGCTCTTTTAGTCCCGTTGTATTTTTGCCGCTTAAACGGCTCTTTAACTTTCTCCTGTATCAAATGAGCGGTGGTTAGGTAGGAGATTAGTTATAAAGTTAATGTGTCGATTAATTTTATATCGCCAGAAGCAAGAAGCGTAGAATAAATCCTGGAACGGGAAGAGAATTCGTTCGGATTGTTTTTCTCAACTCAACATACTTAGAAAATTGTGCAATCGAATAGAACACAAAGGTAACTTTATACTGGGACTAAGTCCCAGTTTGTTGGAATAACAAACATAAACAAAAAAAAAGCCAATATACATTCGGCCAGAAGGCTACATAACACAAATCTTAAACCATTTACATAAGTTCCAAAAAAATAAATAAAAAGGAAATAAAGGTTAAGATCCAACCAGGAGATGAAAGGCCTGGATATCGAAATAAGAATCAGATGACTAAGATTCTACGGGCAAATGGTAAGAATAGACCAAGGGAGATTAAATAAAAAAGCTTTGACGAAATTCGTGAGTAAAAGAGCATAGATGGGTATGTGCAACAAATGGGAGAGAAAGCAGATTTTTTTTTTATAAAACAGATATAAAATCCAGAGAACAAGACTGCCTAGATAGAGAACAATCTGAGAAATAATTAACACAAATCATGTTCCATGTGGAAAATAAAGAAAAACAGAAGGGTACTTTGTCGAAAGAAAGAATAAAAGGAACGGAGAAATGATGAGAAAATACTTTGAGAAAAGAAAGACGAAAAAGAGAAAAGAAAGTAATGATATCCGTGTGGTATTAAAAAATACCAATAATACAATAAATTTCGTGAAAAAAAATATTTCGCGACAAAAAACTTGGTAACTAAACAGAATAAATAACAGCAAATAAAAAAATTAAATCAAATTACGAGAAATGAGACAAAACTATAATCATTTACTCGGTAGTAGATATCTAGGTTACCAGGTATCTAGGTATCTAGGTTACTAGGTATCTAGGTAGGTTTGTAGATCCGGATCTATCGAATCATAACTAAACCGGCTCAGAGAGCATCTGTTTGGAAATTGAGAAGCTATTGCAAAAATAAGGATTGAAATGAGTGTAGGGAAGAAGCATGGAGGATATTAGGAGGGATTGAGCAACTGTAGAATTGAGTTGACGTGTACAAAGATTGGCGAATATTCCTTTATAGTTACTCTACTAAACAAATTGAATCACTAAGATATATATTTTTTTGGTTTTCAGAGTGAAAGATAAAAAGTGATAGTTTTAAAAACATTGATGCTCAGTTTCCAAGCTCAAAGCCTTGGCCTAAACAGGATAGATAAGCAGTACAAGGATCAATTATAGTAAAACAACTAATTTTATTTTAATAAAAAAACATTATACTTTTATTTAACTATTTTGTGTTGTAAAAGCATGGAGTTCTAGGATGTATATTTATTTATTAGTACAAAATTTTAATGTTCTTTTGTTATTAGTATGTCAGCCCATTCTTCTGAGAACCACCTTCATGCACAAAAATCTAATATAAATGTTTAGTCGATTCTTACGGTTTCGAAAGAGGAATTTTCTGTAACGAAATTGCCTTCGCTACTGGACGAAATATATTTCAAAAAATCCTACCAGAGAAAATCAAAAGATACTTTTCAGGTTGGAAAGAGTCCAATCCTATTATGTATATCCCTTGATAAGGTGAAATAGCGACTGTCAGAGGCACCTATCTGGCTTTTTACTCTATAGGTACTCCATTGATCTAGCTTATCTCGGATCTGAGGTAAGTGAATGTGCTTACTTAGCCTTTACATACAGGAATCTAATGAAAGGAACTCTGATCGATATCTTTAGTATCCGGTAACACTGCACTTCACTTGAGATTCATCATCGTTCAGTGATTAGAGCCTATTTTATGACTCAATATTCTGTAATTACCTAACAAAGTTTCAATTTTATTAATAAAAATTGACATTTTTATGTATTGACATTCCATCGCATTTCTGCTCTGTCTCTTTTTTATATGAATTCCGAAATAAAGATAAAAACAAATTTAATATTAAGACCGTGGAAAAATTCCAACGAAAAGCCCTTAAGTCTCCAAACTGAAACAGAAATTGAAATTATCTGTCCAACATTTCGCCTATTCAGGCATCCTCAGGGTAGAAAGAGAATAACAGCAAAACAAAACATGTATCAACAAAACAGCAAGCAAGAAACACCCCACCACTTCCAAGGCTCAAATGCAACTAATAAGGAAGGTTACTCCTCCTAAATTTTTCAATATTAACATATTTTGTGGAATAGCCATAAGTCCACTGGTGTCTTGATAATGTTATTTTTTTCTTGCATTTTTACTTTCTTTTTTTCATATGGTCTTTTGTCTTATGTTTTTGTGTTGTTTAATATTATTTATTTTTTCGTGTCGTGCATTTTGAAGTTTGGTGAGTGTAGGTTGGATTTTCAAATTCTGGAGTATTTATCAGGTGTTTTTATCTAACCTTATCCAGCCGGGGTCGAGTAACCTTCCTTATGGCTCATTAGTTGCATTTGAGCCTTGGAGGTGGTGGAATATTTCTTGGTTGCATTATTCATGTTTTGTTTTGCTGTTATTCTCCATCTACCCTGAGGATGCCTGAATAGGCGAAATATTGGACAGATAATTTCAATTTATGTTTTAGTTTGGAGACTTATGGGCTTTTCGTTGGAATTTTATCAAGGTCCTAACATTTATGTAAGGTCTCTTTTTACTTTTCAATATTAACAAATTTAATGTTTTTAGAATTTAGAATTTTGTTTTATAATTATAAATTTTGAAATAACAAACGTTCCTTTCAGTAACGACATCATTTTTATTATACTTTTCAATGAAAAAAATCAAATAGTTCGTTCTTTCAATCTTAATTAGAGAATAGAAAAAAATAGTAACGTGATTCAGTATGCAAACAGTAACATTCGTACAACGTGCATTGAGCGTAAGTAGTGTGTAGGGTACTGAACCACTCATTTGCTAGAATGGATACAAGACTATCTATGCCAGAATATAATGTTTTGTATTACAAATGAAGCAAACCTTGTGGATTTCATGATTCTCTCAAGGCTTATCCAGTCCCAATGAAGCAGGCACTTTTAATTGCAGGAAAAACCGGGTGGATAATCTTGGCCAAATTATCTTCCTTAACAATCGTTGGCTTAGAAACAGTACGATCTCTATCATGCATATACCTTGCGCGATCCCGCGTTTCTCGCATATATGAGTTAAAGTGGCTCTTCCCTCCCTTCCGAAGACAACATTTCCTGAACAATCCATTAACTCTCAACATCCTTCATATATCTCACAGTTTCCCGCAATTCAAATCCTCAGTCCAGCACCATAAAACAAGATCTCGCTTTTCCGATCTCTACATTCGTTCCCACAGAACCAAAGCTTTCGACCCTTCCTCGCCCGCTCCACCACAGTGTGGAACTCAATATCTCTTAACATCTGTCATGCTCCCTCACTAACGTCATTTAAATAGTTGCTTTTCCAACATCTCCTGGCTTCCCAAAAAGGTTCTCTCTAAGCAGGTTAGTTATTTGCCTAAAATGAAATGTATTGAATAATTTATTGTGTCATTTCCGTGTTTTAAGAAAATATACATCAAGTAAAGAAAGTATTACTTGCTAGCTCATGCACTCAATAGTTGTTATTGATTTATCTATTCTATTAATTGCTTAATATCTTATCAGGATTCGTATTGTTTATTTAATTATTATTATCATTTGTTTTTATTTTTTTATTGCTTTCTGTCACTCTTTATATGCTTTATGGTTTGTATCATGTAGCCTCCTGGTGTAGATATATATTATGTTTCTATTTCTGTTTATGTTTGTTATCATAGTTATATTATTATTACTTCGTCCAAGATTAAAGTTACTTTTCTATTCTATACTTATCCAAAGAGCTCTTCATATATTTATATTATGGAATTGTTTAAATTTATTCATAAAACATAATATGCGATTATTTGGTTATTGAAATTTTAACCACCGATTTAAATCACTGATAATTTATAATCTTCTTCCAGGATCACATTGATAATGATTTAGCTTTGAAAATTCGTTAAAACCTTGGCAGAAATAATTGATACAAGATTTGTCAATATTTTATTTCTGCTCACACAATGTAGCGGCGGGCCAATATTTTATTAATTTATGAACTGCCCCGGGCTAATAAATGTAATGATATAATTTTCAGCTGTTGTTAATTATGCCTTGGCACTAAGGTATATTGATATTTGTTCACTGAATTATATTGTACTAATTAATAACGAACCGCTCCTACTTATTCACTGAAAATGTCTGGAATAATTAAAGCCTGCATATTATAGATCTAACGAGGGAGTTCCGTAAGTTCAAAAGAACTATTTTTTTCTAACGTAGTCTCGACCAAGTGAGTTAATTCTTTCATAAAGGCATAAAAGGGAGGATAATGACAATAATAAAATAGTAATACATAAATTATTTCCACTAAACTGGTTAATATTGTTTAACTATTCCAAAAACCGAGGAATTTTATTTATTTATTGATTAATTTTCCGAGGAATAAAAATAATCATTTATCTATCCAAAATAAATTTTAAAAAACTTGTACCAATAAAAACAAAGAAGGGCACTTGAAGTCAGAGCCTACCTACCTGCTCCTAGGACAACGGTTAAGCAAGGAGATGACTCAGTCGACATCACACTCAAATGCCATGTTATCTCCCAATTAAAGTTACCCATTCTATAGCAGCTGGGCTGGACCCAGAAAGATCTGTGGATCCTATGGGGTCCATCTGGGGCTTTAAACAGATTGAATAAAATATCTGCCACAGTTGGAATTGAACCTAGGACCTTCGTTACTGCAACTCTGCACTCTATATCACTGTACCACTGAGCCACCTCGCTCCCAAAGTAAATATTAATTATTATTAATGTTTTAATTCTTTATTAATGCTTTTGAGAAACGGTTGTTGTGGGGTGACCTAGCGTAACAAACTACAAGGCCCAAGATAGCGGGTTCGTAGCCCGGCAGGTGGCCCTAGGATTTTTTAAAGGGAGTAAAAAATCCTTAGTTACGCCGTCCATCGTAAGGGACGTTAAACGGGGGTCCCGAGCCTGTACGATGTCAGTTACTCGTTAAAAATCCCTATCCTAATTAAACCTGGATAGGCAAAATTTAGAGCTACCAATGTAGCATCGTCCGATTAGCCATAGCAGCAAAAAGTGACGTTAAATGAACAAACAACAACAAAACGGTTGCTGTTTTTTTTCGGTAATAATATCTATATTCGTGTCGAGACTAAAATTTGAAAATTTAACACATGAGATGTCTCATTAGTGCCAAACACTATTATAAATTTCAGATTTTAGGTTTGAATCGAATTTGCCTTTTTATTATTTATGATTATATTTTATATATATCTTTATATTTATCGTTATATTTTTATTGAGTAGTATTAGTTGATCTTATATGTACGAAGTAAATATAAGATATAGTTACTCAAAAAAGTAAGGGCCGATTATTCCACATTTAGCTACTGCACACTAGACTGTCACTCGAGGGCTATGCAAGGGTCGTTCATGCATTTGTTGAGGGTTCTCTGAGGCCAAATATTGGCAGTTTTATTTATTGCGGTAGCGTGCTTGGTAACAGAACGACACGGTCCCCTCAATATTGCCGCCCTTACTCTATCAATGTTTTCTGGTGGCCGTGCAGTACGAACGGCACCTGGTGATTTGCCTCGAGTTACGGTTCCTGTTGTTCTGAAATTCATGACCCAGCTAAGAATAGTTCTGCGATCTGGTACGTTTCCATGATGGCAGTCCTTGAAATGTCGACGAGAGATACGTCGTGGTTGGATAACAGATTCACCACTTTTAACATAGTTATCGTACACCAATACAAGATGTTCCACGTTCCATTGCGACATGGCGACTAAAATGGCAAATCCTGCTGAAATGAATAATACTGTGCTCGTTTCCCACACTCTTCTAGTCATTATGTACAGTGCGTTTCAAAAACATGCGATTCCTCTGAAAGACCCTTTATATTTAAGAATTTGAACCAGGATTTACAGCATGGCAACTCAGTGCTCTACTAATGAGCCACTCCGCTTCCTACATTTTTATATATACATCTTAATTTTTATATCTTTATATTTTTATTATTATTAAAGTATCCTTTATTATCCTTTATCGATTATAAATTAAGGACTTAATTGAAAGTGAATTCTTTTAGTAACCATTATAAATAGTCTTAAATATATTTGTCTGTCATTATTGAACCATTGGATCATTTTTTTTCATCTTTTTTTAAATTTAAGTTCTTTAATATGAGTGCTCGGTATCCACTTTGACACAACAGAACTTAGACATTTTCCAATATAAATCGACATAATTATCCTCACCTAACGACTCCATTAGGAAGAAGGTTGGAGGAGAGCGAAGTAGCAAGTAAGGGCTGATTTATACCGGCCGCAGTGCAGTCCACTTCTACACAAAGAGTGGAGTCATTAAATGTGCACGCTGCTGTACTTGTCATATCTAACAACTTTATTCAGAAGTATTCATTGAATAATGACGGCGGTATAAAGGGAAAAATATATAATATCTTTTTAGGATATTTAAATTTAAACATATTTCCATTCTTGTACACAGAGCTAATGATTTACAGTGTTATAAAAGTATAAATATGAAAATTAAGGAATTCATATAGTTTTTTTTTTTTTATATATATTAACACTTTATTGAAATATTACAATCTGCCACTTATGGGCAATAAGTAATAGTGATGTGTAGCTTACAGTCATTCCATAACAAAACAATAATATAAACAAAATAAAATAAAATAAATAAATATATACATGCGGAAAAATATATACATGCGGTAACAGAAATAAATTAATGCGGTAATAATAATATTAAAGTAAAATAAATAATAAAGTAAAATAAATAATAAAGTAAAATAAATAATAATAATAAAATAAAATAAAATGCACACATTCATACCCAATTTACAATTTACCTGGGGTCCCCGAACTGAGCTTCTTCCCCAGGAATGAGGGCAAAGCAGGAGTCCGGGGAGCCCCAGCCCCCTTTCCCAGCCGCGTCACTGGCATTAAACGCCAATGGAAGCTGGTAAGGGCGCTTCACACACCCACACAGGTCGTGAGTGGAGAATCTGGCCAGTGCCAGTACTCCAAATGGCATTATTACAACAGATCTCGGGGCCATTGCCGGTTTAGACGGCGGGGTGGGTTATATGGATGTGTGGAACTGGATAGTGACTGAGCCAGGGGGTTGGGATGACAGGCAAGGTTTTGGTGAAAGTTTGAAAATTTAGTAGGGATGAGGTCGAGGACGAAAGGAATGTTGAGATCTTTATGGAGGGTTTTGTTGGAAACATAATAAGGAGCATCGACAATAGTTCTCAGGATTTTGGATTGAAAGGATTGAATGCGTCTGATATTCGATTGTTTTGCTGTCCCCCACAGTTCCAGTCCATAGGTCCTAATAGGTTTGATGATAGTCTTGTATATTAGTAATTTATTGTCTATTGAAAGATCGGAGGTCCGACATAGTAATCTGTATAGTTGGCTAAATCGTCTGTTAAGTTCTTGTCTTTTGAGTCTGGTATGAGGATTCCATGTAAGTCTTTTGTCTAGGAGGAAGCCAAGGTATCGTACTGTGTCGGAAATAGGTAGGATGGTTTCATTGAATTGGACAGAAGGACATGTTCCCCGGCGAAGGGTAAAAGTCACGTGTTTGCATTTTTCCTCGTTGACTTTGATCCGCCATTGCTTACACCAAATTTCAATGAGTGAAAGGTGGCTTTGCAGGTTCTTGGAAGCTATTTCGGGATCTGGATGAGATGATAGGATAGCTGTGTCGTCTGCGAACGTTGCAAGGAAGGTTTCAGGAGTAGTTGGGATATCAGAATTCATATAGTTAAAATATTTCATACCAGCACTTATTTCACACAGCAATACTAATAAAACACAAATACATGACTAAGGTTATTATAAAAAAAAATGTGAGTTTAATATTTAACATTATTGATTTGGGGTCCTAGCATTCTAAAAAAAAAATATAAAGATATTATTAGTATTATTACTATGTAATAATTGTCCTTGTCTTGTTCAGTGGGGAATAGAAACATTATCCTCAAAAAAAAAAAAAAAAAAAATATATATATATATATATATATATACAATAGTATATTACTAAGCATTATGACATATGGATCAGAAACTTGGACGTTGAAATGCAACCTCAGGAAAAACTCCTAACCACAGGAATGGACTACTGAAGACAGTAATGGGCAAACTAAGAAATGCGACCATCAGAGAAAAGATGGAGCCTGAAAGAACCATTCTTGAAGATATTGAGAAAAAACGCCTTAAAAGGTATGGACATTTGAAAAGAATAAGCCTGAAGGAAGAGTATCCTAAGTATTCCTGTGGAAAATTAGGGGAACAAGAAGACGAGGAAGATCTGGGACAACGAAGTGGAAGAATCCACGATGGGTCATGGTCTACGGGAAGAATGGACCTTAGATAGTACGTTATGGAAGGAAGCTATCTAATAACTAGGCTAAGGAAACCCTGTTCAAAAAAATGCAACGTAAAATATAAGTCTTGGGTTTACGGACGATTCGGTATTGTTGGGGAAGATGATGAAACTATAAAAAAAAATACAGAAACGTTAATGAATTCAAGTAAGGAACCAGGGCTGGAAGTAAAGTTGGAACGAATAAGTGAATTTAGGTGAGCTGTTGTAGGAGGGAACAAGTTTGAATATGCCGAGAAGTTTATGTAGTTAAGGCCTATGGTAACCAGAAAAAAACAAAATTCAAGAGGAAATAAATGCCCGATAAACGGCGGGAAACTATTTTAATTATTCGGTCTCTATATTAATAAGCTCGCATCTTTTGTCCTGGAACCTAAAAATCAATATTCATAAAACTATCATGATTATAAAGCTAACTCAGAAGGATGAACAACGGTGTGTTGCGTAGACTATTCAGGCCAAAAAAGAATAAGACGATTGTAGAATTAAGGAGATAACACAACGCGAAGTTGTGAAACATGCATCCTGTTAATATTATTGAAGTTACAGCATAACGAAGAGTTAGATGGATTCTAAAGTTGCTGGGCTTAAAATTTAATAAGCGCTATCCCGACTGGTATACTCTGTGAGGAACACCAAGGCGTAGGTGTGAGGATTGCGTTAAGAGTGATCAGGCGGATTTCAGTTTGGTTAGTGGCTGGTAGACGGAAGTTCATAACCAGATATTGGTGGTAGGAAAAAGGAAAAAAAGTATATTACAGATTTTAGTTTAGGCTTTTTGGTTGGAATTCTTATTCTTGAGAAACAAATATTTTGGTTATAAGAAATAAAAATCTTAAATTTAGATATTCTAATCCAGAATGTATAAGTATAAAAGTTACTGATCCAGTCTGATATAGAAATAAAAAATAATAAAAAAAAACTATAAGAAAAAAACATTGTAACAGTTTAATTCTTGAAAACATATCCATAGAATAAATCTAAAAGTAGAGAGAATCTTTATTCTCTCTGAGTCTTATTCCTTAAAATCTATTATGAAATTCTCAGAATATTTTGATGATTCTATTATTCCTCAAACATCATAATTAAATAGATATCGTAATCATTTTATATAACTGGAATAGTTCAAAGTAAATTATTAAAGAAATTTTACGTAATATTTCAGCTCGAGTTAATATCTCAAAGGAATTTATATTTCTCTCTTCCTTCTGCTCTATTCTCGTTTTTATATTACATTTCTCTGTTCGCAAAAGTTGTTCAATATCCACTTTTATTAATTATTATATTCATTGTCTTAAAGAGATGAATACAATTCTTGAAATTCAAGGTCGATATGGTATAATTGCGGACTTATGATCGGTCGATATGAAATAATTCTTAATGACTTTAACTCCTAAAGAAGAAATGAAAATTTAAATCGTCAAATTTTCATGATTAGACAAAACGTGGAAATTCGGAGTATAAAAAGTGAATATCGATACAACTTTTGAAAATCCACGTAATACCAAATACTTAAATAGCCTGCTGAAGGTGCTTTAATATTTTGAACTGATGGCATATGCCGCAACTTAAGGTTACACACATTTTTGCCATTATTTTTTCATAATAACGTCAGCTTATTATTGGAGATTATTTTTATTTGATCCGTGACCAGAACTCGTTGGTTCATACTCTCCACAAGAAAATGTTCTATTCTTATCTCATACTATAGGTTTACTTACTGAAAACTGAATATGTTCTTTGTCTGAGTATACTGATCGACTTTGGTAAAAATTGAAATATATTGGTATAAAAAATGATTGTGTTTTACAGTGTGTGTGCGCATGCATACTCGAACTTCAAAAACTAGCACCTTGATTTGAATTTTTGATTATTTATCATCTTTTACGTGTACCTGGCTTCGCGCCTGCTCGGGATCTTTATTCAACATCCCATCCGAGGGATGGTATTACTGAGGATTTTTACTCCCTTTAAAATCTTGGGCATAATAGGTTGCTATGCTAACCGACACATAGTAGTAACAGTTCACCAGTTTTTGGTAGTAAAACATATTGGTTGACAGACTTTAGCCCGTAGTTGATAGTCCGGTTGTCCGCGAATTTACTGGACAACATTACAGTTCCCGTATGAAAACAGCCATTCTCTACTTTTATTCCTGTCTTCCTTTAACTAACACGATAACGTATCTTATTACAGAATGCACTATTATACTTACTATTAAATCTTATAATATTGTGTGTTAAAATAAAAAATAAAACAATGTTAAGACCAGATCTGGGCAGATAATTTGAATTTCTGTTTTAGTTTGGAGACTTAAGGGCTTTTTGTTGGAATTTTTCCACGGTTTTAACATGTATGTAAGGTATCTTTTTACTTTTCAATATAAAAAAAAATTATAATCTTATATAGTTTTTACTTCTTTCAAAATTTAAAAGGACCAATTATTATTCAGCTCATTCCGTACACATATATAAATGCCAAGTACCTTATAATTAATTATTCAAAATGTAAAATCGATCTTTTTTCATATGAAAATCAATGACAGAGTTTTTTTTCTTATTAATGCTATTTTGATATCTAAACATGCACATATTAAATCATGTTTGTACAATATGTATTAAAGTTATGTATGCATGACAAACTATTATCAATTACAATTTTATTTGTAATAATATTTTATTGAAGCAGTGGTTATCTTATCTTTCAGGTTCCATATTAAAATATATAGCGAGTCGATAATTAATTAAGAACTGTAAAAGCTGTCTAAAGCATAAAGAAGAAACGAAATAGATAATTGAATGAAATTCTCTCTCTTAATATTGATAAAATCAGAAAGCTCGGGAGGGTGACGCCTGTAACTAAAGCAGAAGCAGATCTGAAATAGGATTCCCTCCCGTGATAAGGATCTTCTAAAATTTCAACGATTCATTGTTCCGGAGATGCTCGGTAGATAGCTCCACCTAAATTATCTCTTGCCCGTTTCGTCGTTAGAGCAATTTGCATTAATTTAAACAACCTCTTTGCAGTCCACTAAATGTTTCTTAATGGCTTTTGATAAATATTCCTACAAATCCGGATGTTTCGAAAGGCCTCTCAGCATTATGCTCTCTAAGCCGGTCTCAATTAATATTTGCTTCGTCAACAAAAACGTGGAACCAACTTTTAATATTTCCTATCATAGTCTCTTTCATTTTATTATTATTATTGCTATTATAATGTAATCTTCCAATTATTATAAGATATTTATCTATTTGATTAATAGTCTAAGGTCTGATGTTTCGCCCGTATTATATGCGTCTTCCGTAAACTATGCGGTACCCAGGGACTGTTACAGTTAGTAATGGGTAATTCTGATTCTGATTACCCCTACCTTGTAAATTTTAACATAAAAGTGTGATAATAAAATAGTAATTCTAGAATCATTTAGCCTCGTTCCTCTTATTGTATAAATGATTTTTCTAAATTTTTGATGAAAAAAATCTTCATTTCTATCATTGTCAAAATCGATTTCATCACCTGTTGACCTTATTTAGTCTTTGGAAATATTTCGAATTTCCGAAATTATTTCACAGCTTCTTCTTTTAAAGACGGCTATTTCCATTCTGCTCATTTGAACACGAAATAGCAAAAGGTATACATGAAATGAACAAGATAAAAACACAAAATAAAATTGAATCATCTATATAGAAATAGACGATAAATTTAAATTAACAAGACAAAAATACTTAAAACCATTTAATAACGTTCACACTAATAACTCAAATCAGACGAGTGATAAGAAGAGATAAGGAAGTAGGTTTTACGGGTCTACCTATACTAAACAAAGGAACATGTACGAGTATGTATACCCCCACGAGTTTGCCTTCGAGCAATTCTACATAAACAGCGTTGTAGTTGTGGTCCTGAATCCAATAGTTGGTCCATGAACAGTCCGCTCCGGAGAGAGAAATATAGGTCTTCGTGTGCCTGCTGACCAACCATAATCCTTGGATCTAGTCTGGTTTGCAACTATCCTTGCACCCGAGTCTATGGTCCCATAAACGTCTATGGGAAGGACATTGGTGGTTCGGCCCCCAAAAGACTGGTTCTGGAGCAATGGGCAAGCTTGACATATCCATTCCTGTCTATATTCAGTACTGTTTCTGAGCCAACAATTGTGCAAAGAAGTGATTTGTTCGGGATCACACCCAACCGACAGTTTTTTCTCAAATTGGGTACCAACTTCATACATGCTGAATGATCCCAGGAGTTTATATCGGTCCATGGTTTCTAAGAAAATATATCTACGTGGTAAGAATCTAAAAATATGTATTCGTATATATAGGATATATATGCCTATATTCAGAATGTACGTGAGAATACCTAGTTATGTTTATTGTATATTTATATAACTGTTGATGTAATTGGAGTATTTAAATTTTAATCTCAATTTCTGTAGTATTTTTTTAAATCAATTACAAAATAGAACTTAAAAGCTCTGTTACAATTGAAAGATATTTAAATATTTAAGTAGTTTCATTCAAAGATTTAAAAAATAAACTTCCTTTAGTTTTATCCTATTCCTTTCTCTTGCCTGTCTTTTTGTTCTATTTTTATTCACATTCCAGCGAGGAGTGAGGAGACTAGAAGATAATTAAATACCTCGGATAAGATGGATAAGATTCCTAGCTCTCATTAGATTATACTCAGCTCAACCGGCTGAGTTACCTCTCTAAGGAGGTGTAGTCATCTATGGTCAAAATATAGCTTTGATTGATCCTAGGATTCTATACTTTGCATAATAAAACTATTTATCTATTATTATAAGTTCTAAATTCAGAGTCTCTTTTGAACCTTGGCTTTAATATAAGTTATTTAATATTTATTAATTTACAACAGGCTAAAATCAGTAGCCTGTTATATGTTGTTTTGTAAATAATTACTTATTATTTTAAGATCTAACAGAATTATAAATGAACTCTTCGTTATAGGAATTAGACCTAAAAAAAACTTAAAACGTTTGCGAAATGCTTTTGAAATTATAAAATTACTTTTAGGAAGAAAATGCTTGTCAAATAATAACAACTCAAGAACAATCTCAGACGCGTTATAATGAAAGGTTTGAATGGTATATGTATTTTACAGTAAACTTTATCACTGTTTACAGTAAAAGTTAAAAATACTGTTATTAATATTTTTCCAACATCCTTTATAAAATTATTCAGCTAGAGAAGCCGAATTTTCTGGTTTCAAACCCCATCAGGCTTGTGATCAAAAGTCTTTTTTAACGTCCTTTTAACTCTTGCGGCGAAAAATTCTCTTATATACAGGCATTCCCATTTTTTCCTTAAATCAGTCCCCTGTTTTAATATTGACGATATTTATTTATTTAATTTTTCCCCGCTAAACTCGGAGCCCATAAGCGTACTAATCTTATCAGAAGAAATTGCAATAACTACATGAAACAATAAAAAAAAAATCCACCTGTCTTCCACTCACTTTGAACCAACAATGACTCGATCCCGTACTAAATGTGTCGAAATCTACTTATCAGCGAACCCGAGGAATGGATCTTATCTTTCCATTGCTGTTTAATATCAATAATATATAATCAATCAATAATATATAATTAATCAATAATCTATTGGTAACTTATTGGAATTACCTTTCTTGGTATTTTTACTACGAGTTGGAAGAGATGCCAGACATCAATAAGAAAATTTCACACTGTGTGTGAACTACTGTAGCGTTGTAGGCTAGAACAACTATCATATTTTGGGAAAAAAATTAAATTGTTGGTAATTCATTTACATTTATTGTTCTTTTGATGGTGATCATGTTTAAATATTTTTATTTTGAAGAGAAAAGATCCCCAGGATTCGAACCCGGGTCGTTCGCATCTCTAGTTCAGTGAAGGATCAATATGATCGGTGAAGAGAATGGATTTGTCTGGCATGGTAGCTCCTGGATTTGTCTCCCCTAGTAGGTCAGTGGTAACAGCACTGCACTAGAGATGCGGATGACCCGTGTTCGAATCCCGGTCAGGACCAATTTCTCTTCAAAATAAAAATGTTTAAATTGTTGGTAGTTCTCTTAGCCCAATTGTCCAAATTTAATTGGTGTGAACTTTAACAAAACAGATACTACAATTATATTAGGAAAAAAATGGTCCGAGTAGAGGTCAAGAAAAGAACAGGGAGAAATGTTTATTGGTAAGTCAACGTTTCGACCCACATTGCAGGTCTTCTTCAGGGCTAGTAAAATCGGCGGGGGTTCATGCTAGACTAACTAGCACCGTCTTGTTGAATGATATTAGCTGACCTTGTGTATATGAGGAAAAAAAAGGTCCGGGTGGAAGAAAATTCTCATTCCATAGCAAGTCATAGGAATGACAATTGTAGTGTCAACCTCCGCCGATCATGCTATCCCTGAAGAAGACATGCAATGTGGGTCGAAACGTTGGCTTACCAATAGAAAGTTCTACCTATATAAGAGAATTTTCTTGACCTCCACCCGGACCATTTCGTCATCATATACACAAGGTAAACTAATATTATTGAACCAGTAATATAGAGCTTAGGTTTGCTGTATTTATATCTACTCTGAACCGATACATTTTTCGAAATGTATTTCAGGCGTATATCTCTTGCAATATACCCATGAAACTCCAAACAACTCGAGCTCACAATACTCCAAACCTTGGATAAATATCAGCTCTAGAAAAAAAAATCCACAAAAAGGTTCTGAAACGGTCCCGGAAAAAAATACAATGGAGAAATAACCTTGGCAATGGTTACTCCATTTTTTTTTAGGAGACACTGAACAGTCTACCATAGCCTCGGAAATGTTTTCCTGTTATTTCCCGCTACAAATCCCAAGAAGATTCAGTTATCCTCGGTCCAGTGTTTAATTTTCGGAGAAATTTTCTGCGTGGTCCAGGAAAGCACTGGTTTCTACTCCTTTTGTCCCTTTTACGACCCAGGGGTCTTACAAGCCTCGATGTGCTTTCTTTATTAACTTTCGGGATTTAGGGCTGTTCTTATTCTCCTCACAGTCTCGAGGATCAACAGGATTCGATAATACTTGTGCTATGTTTTAGGGGAACAGATATATTTTATCAATTCTACTTATTTTGTCATGCCCTGAGTAATTATTGATGATAATTACTCAACTTATTACTTATTTTAATGCCCTAACTTTATTTTAAATTGGTTTCTCTTGAGGTTGGTTGTATGTAATAATTAATGTATGCTGAATAATGAAAACAACTATCAAGCATCATCATGCTCATTATCATGCAAAACACGAAAACATCAATCAGGAACCCTCAGGGAAGGCTGAGATGGCTAGGGTAAGTGGGAAGGATGGAGTTATACAGACTCTTCGAGAAAATGGGAGACCAGGAGGAAAGATGAATAGAGCAAGACCACGTCTACGGTAGATCGATGACTTAGAGCAAGATCTGAAATACATGGGAGTGAGAAGGTGGAGAGAGAAGGTGACGGACCGAGAGGAGTGGAGAAGACTCATCTGGGAGTTCTAGGCTCTGCAAGGACTGTTGAGCCGAGCATTTGGAAAATAAAGAATTATATACACAGCTGAATCGTTGAACAAATATAATTCATAGATGTTTTGGACACTACTACTACAAACATTGAGAAATTATGATTAATGATTCAGATACATAAAATACCATAAATACGTAAATATACTAAATTTACACTCTCCCAACCCAGCATCTTTTGCAAGTCACCTTCTTCCGTGTCTTCAGGATGTGTGCGACCTTTTTCTTCCGAATCTCTTCAAGCAGTGTTTTTTTTTTCTTTCTGTCCGTCGACTTCGACTAGCCTCTGTTTCAACTCTCTTGAACCTCCTCACCAGAGGGTCTTGCTACCTGCCGGAGTGACCTAGTTCTTAGTACCGTCATTTTTGACAATTCTTTAAACATCCAAATCTAAACAGATCCTGTACGCTACATAGCAGTAGATTCTCTTGTGGAAATGTTCACATGCTTGAAACTACTTTTTAAAAATAATAATTCTAAAACATACGTAACTCTTCAAAGTATACATTTTCTATACTACACCATAAACAGGATTATTAAAAACAGTCATAAACGCTGCTGTTAAAAATTGTCGTTACTTGTTGGCTATGTACTGCCATTTTACAACCGCCTTCTTTTACAGCTTCCCCTGCTTTTGGATGGCCTTCTGAACTTCAGTACTTCACTGTTTCTTCAGAAATTTACTTCGGTTTATATATTGGTACACAATATACATAAACAGACACAAAATTGAGTACCAAAAAAATGGGGGGAAATTCGGGCGGTTGAACGTTATCTAGACAAATCAACTCACTTCACAACCGTTATCCAAAAACCAGTACAGTCTGTACCACGCATTCTACCCAACTTATGATGATGATGGTATACTTTTTTTTTTCTATAGACATCAGGACATAAAATTTATGAGCTTGCTTGTGTTCAAATCCGTTCCTTAATTTGACAACCAATCAAAAAATAGAAAATACTAAAACAATAAAAACTTTATGATTTAATTTAAATTAAATTATATTTCCGTATGGAGGAATATTGTAGTGAGAAGCTATAAGTAGCCTTTTTGGTTCAATCTTATTCAGAACAGCTGTTATGTTAATATAGAAGGCAGTGAAATGGCGGGGGTTTCTATAAGGCAGTATGTCACTGGGTGAGGGGTGAATAGTGGGGGCGGGGGTTATGAATGATTTAACCGCTAAATGGAGGCTCTAATGACGCCTCTATTATGTTCCAATCTCCTTAATTTCCTGTTTCTTCGCTCTCTTCTTCTTAGTCTCTTGTCAAATGGATATTGGGATGATGGCGTACTGTGGTCATTGTTATGATGTGTATTAGCATAAATATTTTCATAATCAGTAATAAAGGTTCTATATCAAATAGAATATTATCGATAAAGTACATAACACTCATAGACCTTATTATTTATATGTACATAATTTGTACACTTTTTATTGTTCTTGTATCATTTGTGATTTAATTTGATTATTTCATTACAAATGACTCTAACTAGAAATTTTATATAGTTTGTAATAAAACCTTTTTTAATTATTGAGGAACACTGTCCCAGAAAAAACGATTTGTTTTTATTATATTCTATTCTAAAATATAAAATAACAGGTTGCATAGAACCTATTACAAAATTCGAACTTTAAAAAAAAATGACTTCTCTGTTTATGTTGGAACGAACAGTCAAGGTACAGTCTATTGAATGCCAATACTTCAGTCAAAACTTTTGATCCAATTAACAAGATAAATATAATATACACGGTCGCTAATAATACAAAAGTTATGATAAAGCTCGTATTTTACTTTTGCTATAATTTCAATTCCAATGTTTCAATAAAATAATTTAACTTTTTTAAATTTAAAATATCCCCTAGTATTTTCTCAACTTATTCTAAATCATCCGAATTTATGAGTCATTAATATTAATGGAATGCAGAATTAACTTAAAAAATATTCCCATTTTTATTTATTTACTTATTAATTTGTTTGTACATTTCTTTTAATTTTACAATTTTTTCACGATTTTACGTTATTTTAATTTTAATTTTAATTTGAACCATACATGAATCATATACTATTATTTATATCACTAATGCAAATTGGTTCACGTTTCTCACCAAGTCAATGGTCAGTTCACGTTTACCTCCTATCAACATATTACTTTTAGTTTGCAACACTTACGAAAATTTCTAATATTCATATTTGAACATGCAATTATAGTCTGTAGTTTGCACGTGAGAGACGAAGCTTAGACTCTCGAAATCAAATATATTAAAATGGTTACACTCTCACTGTTCATTCATGGTATACATTGATCAAAGACATAAAATTCAAATTTATATCTGCTTATATAGAATAATATTTTATATTTATATTACATTTTATAGAATAATATGAAATGAAATGCGAGATTATTATATTTTACAACATTATTAGTTATAATAATAATTATATGTAATAAAGTCAAATACCTTAATACAGAAATGCGGATAATATGAAAATGAATTGATGTGATCATGTCAAATCTGTAGAGGAATGGAGATAGTCCAATCAGATAATGGATAGTTTGGGTACTTTCTACTCCCATTTATCGATTATACTATAACATTCGGTATGTTATAATGTTCGAACTTAGAGTGAATCGGTATGGAGGTGCGGCTTATGCTCTCTATATATTAATCGGTATGCATTGATATGGTCTCTTATCTTGCAAGATGAAGGATGTTTTGGACTCCTTTATGTAGAAATAACATATATATATATATATATATATATATATATATATATATATATATATATTGGTTTTCACTTTTCTTGACTGTTATGGAAATAATATAATATTTAGATCTTGAGTTTCAGTCTTCTATTCTTTAATTTCTTAGGCGACAAATATAGTTGTGATTCAATAATAAAAAACCCCAATAAACCAGATCAAACAGCTCTCACTACACATTTTAGAAATACACAACATACCTTTAAATTTGATAAACCTAAAATAATACACCAAGAGAAAAATAGTTTCAAACGGAATATAAAAGAAATGATAACTATAGAGAAATATAAAAATCGCGCTGTAAACAAAAAATCGGATATTCAAGGTCTTAGCTCGTGTTATGCAAATTTAATCAATTCATAATATATAAAAATAACAATAATCTAATATGATTCAACAATTAAATAAACTGCTGTTCATAAAAAATGGATTACTTGTTCATTGATCACAGCAATTACAATACAAACAATTTATGCTGTTACGAGGCAACAGATTAATGAAAAACTGATTCATTCTTTAGAACTTGTAAGTACACCCTATCTATTACATCTTACACAGGTCATTTTAAATCTATTTTAGTGTGCTGTTTGATGTTTTTTACTAAAAAGCTCATTTGCTCACTGTCAGGGCATGAATATGAGACTAACCTAGTCTCGAAACGTCGCCTAAGAAATTAATAAAGAAATAAAAGACTGAAACTCAAGATCTAAATATTATTATTATTATATATATATATATATATATATATATATATATATATATATATATATATATATATAACATAAATAAGCATATTTAACTAGTGAGTTTCACAGAATTTTTAGTGCTGATTACGGAAAAATGTCGATCTAACTAACTAATTCAGCCCAACAACCCAGTGATGAGTCCTGGCCTCCACCAGCAGTTTCCGCCAATTGTCGCGGTTCTTTACTTCTATAGCTTACCTTGTGGTGGTGTTCTTTTTCCAATAATAGTCAAATATTTACTTATTCAATCTCTGCTTGTTCATTCTGTGCAGATGTTCAAAGCATATTATCCTCCTACTCCGAATAGTATCCAAGATTATCTTAATTCATCTTCAGTCCTTCTTATAATATAATTCTACTTTCCATAACTTCTTGTTCATGGAGACTATACTTCATTGAGAGGCATTAACTGACTACTGTTTAATGTCTTATTTTGCCACTCGAGGAGATCCACTTCTTTTGCATTCCTATGATGGTCCATTTGCTCGTTCCATTTTTAGAATCCGATTTCCAATAGCTGCTTTTTCTAATTCGTTTTATTGCACAGTCTCTTCTAAATACCTGAATTATTCAATCCAACTTATCTCTTGCTATTATTAATAAAAATTGATTCTTATCCGATTTAAAAAAAAACAACTGTAGACGGTCTTAGGTTAACTAGATAGTAGAGACTGCAATGTTCCTTAGACAAAGGAGTGTTTTGTCCTAAATATTGCTCAACCACCAGATATCCCCCCCTTGTTTTGGGTATCCATTTCATAAAGACTGATTGACCCCCAGTCCTAGATCCCATCGGATCCATCTCCGCCCACTAACAGATTAAATAAAAGTCTACCAGCGAGCGGGATTTGAACCCAGGATCTTCAGCAATGCAACCCAGTGCTCTACCACTGAGCCATTGCAATTATTTTTTATATATTATTTTTTAATTAATATTATTATTACTTTTTTTTGTAATAAATGCATGTGGAAAAGTTCTACTGAGGTCAGGAGATTATATTTCTAAGCGGCCTCCCGTGAACTGTATTTTTTACTTTCAACTATTTTCTTTGAGCTTGTTAGCAAGTTGGAGCAGATGAAATTTTCTTCTGGAGTGGTTGCATTATTAACGCTAACCTCTTTGCCCTTTCCTTCATCAGATCTTAATAATTTCTCTCCTCCCCCCCTCCCCCCGAAAACACTTTTAATATTCTGATGGCACTGAAGAGGCAATTATTAATTGGACCGTCTAGTGACTGAAGGTTAAGGAGGTATTTAAATAATTAAATATGTTTAAGTTCGATGATAAAAAAAGTTTTCATTAATCGGATCAGTGATTCTGTATCAAAAAGTTAACAATATTAAGTCTGGTAATTATTGCTCAATTTTATATGAATTTACTGCATTTTTTCACATCTCATCTATAATTATTTATGTACTGACAATTATCTAATATTCAATTGGTCAATGAATGACCTTTGAAAGAAGGAATTTATGAAACATACAATAAAATAGAAAAATAATTTTACTGCGGTAGCAGGGCCCTTTGTGAAAAATAAATGTGTACGGCAATAATGAAATGGCTAAGGGGCTACTACTATATCATATGACATTTGCACAAATACTTAAAAAGTAAATGAAAACCCCTCATACAAGACTGAAAAGACAAGAAACTGCTCGACATTTTCGCCTACTTCAACATTTTCTGGACAAATGTTCTAAGCACCCAATTAATTACAAAAGACTAATTTACATGACAGTTATCAGGCCTATTTGGACACACGGAGTTGAGCTTTGGGATCTACTAAACCATCCAATTCATCTCGTATCCAATCCTTACAATCCAAAATCCTCACTGCTCCTTATTATGCCACAAACAAACTCATCCATCATGATCTTAACATCCCATATGTTGCTGATTTGGTCCAATCTATATACCTATCCTTCCATGACAAGCTCCATACAAACTAGAATCTGCTAGTCTCTCAACTTGCTTCCCATACTATTCCTAATAACCCTCTGAGGCGTCTGAAAAGAAGATGGCCTCCAGACCTTCTATTATAGATCTTTATTGGAATGTTTATCCACAAGTGTTTTTTTTCATGTCATTTGTTCATATCAGCAAATTTACTTGATGTAATTCAATTGATGTTACAGTTGTAAATATCAATAAATTAATCTAAAAAAAAAAATGAAAACCAAAAAGTAAGTTATTTTTTTAAATAGAAAAAAATCTCATAAAATAATAAAGTTATTAGAGAAGATATAAACATTTATATTCCGCTAATGAGATGTATTTCAATACGGTTTTCGTGTATATTATTTTATAACATTCAGAAACTATATTTCACCGTATATTGCTGTAATTTGAGATTTTGCTTGAATAAGTAAGCAGTTTGAGAAACTTCCTTATTATAGGAACTCCTACCATTTTCTCAGCACAAAACCACAACCCCAGGAACCATCATCATTTTAAAAATCTGAAATAGACTGTTTGTGATGAGATGGAGATGTCCGATGTCGTTCAGCCTGCCTTATAGACCTATTAGCTTTAGAGGCCCCAAGTTCGAATCTGGGAAATTTAGTTAAAAATTTAACCTTATAATTTTTAAATACTTGTTGAAAGGTTGGTTACTTCTAGTAATAAACTTTCTTGCCTGTCCTTCATATAGTTTTAGTATAAATTAAAATGTTTCCATAATATCCTTATAGTCTGTGGTTCTAAATACCATATGTCCATCCATTACTCTCATTTCCTTAGGAAGATTTAATGAGGGAGCTAAACAAAGATCCTGATTACAGGATATTGTTCACTACATCTTTACTTGGGAGGAGCGATGGGCCTTAATCCTGCAATAGCGGTCAACCCCGAGGAAGGACTTATTTAGAGGTTACCGTCCTTTTCAATTTGCCCTGGAGAGGTTGGCAGCCCTGCTTTATTCGGCCCCTCTATTTCACTTAAGCTAGGAGAGCCGCCCCTCCCCAATGAGAATTTATGTCCTTGCTTCCAGCAATCCTTTCACGAGCTTCTGAGGGCCGTCAATGAAGACATCCTGGCTTCTGATCAAGCGGGTAAAGGGTTCATTCCATGAGGAGGGTGTGCTTTTTGTAGTTTTCCTTTGTTTTAATACTTTTAGGATTAATTTAAGGCGATTAAAACCAAATCAGTACAGTACTAAAATCATGAAGGGTCTTTGGTTGAGTACATGTTAGAGACTTCGGTGTTTCTGCTCCAACGATTGTGCATAGGGATCAAAAACAACCGCCAGGTTTTCCTCCATCAGGGTTTCCCCAATTCCTCAGGCTGGGTAAAATACAGTAAGGTTTGAAGATACCACACGGTCCATTCATAGCTGTCAACAGATTAAATAGTTTTTCTGCCCAAACGTTCAACACAGCAACTCAGTCCTCTCCAAACAGAGATACTTCGCAACATTATATCAAATAATTAAACTAGGATTAGTATCCAGTGATCGGGATTAATTTAAAATTGGATCCAAATGATAGTATGAAAAACCTCAGACAAAGGAAATTTATCTAGCACCGATAGACCTGTTTCGCGCAGAGATCAATAAAATAAAGTAGGCCATAATAATCGTCAACAAGCAAAGAGCATTGACACTTTTAGAATGATTTCCAAAATAATTCAGATAATTAAATTAATATATATTTTTACATACTAAATCAAATATAAAAAAGACTAGTTTATCCTTTATGAACCGCTATCCTTAACGTTTAGTAACCAGCTACTTTTTCATCGCATTCTTTGCTGTTATATAAAGTATTATTAAACGTATTACAGAAAAAAAACTTCCACATCTGTTTTTATTTTAACAATTATATAATTGCAATTTTCTTATTGCATTTCCTTCAAGAAACTGTCCATAATTGCACTCTATAGAATCTTATGATATTCTGAAAAAAAATTTAAGGATGAAAACAGGCCCTATTTCGGTAATGAAAGAGTAACTGCATAATAATTAAAAATTCTAACTTTTTAGAAACAATTAAATCATGATAATTATTCCCTGCCCTTACAACTAATAGCAGCTATAAGGATATTTAAACAGGATATTTAAACAATTTCATCATTTTTTTTTAATCCGACTTACCTTATATTCGTATCACATTTTGAAAGGTTTCTTTCAAGCTCTATGTTTTATTATAAAAGTAAATAGTATTGTGTCTGATTATCTTCGTTTCTGGCTAAAAAATAAAAATGACTAAATTTTGGAGAAAATTGTGTATAAATATGATAAAGAAGAAGAAAATAAAAATATATTTAAAATATTTCCAGCCTGGCCACATTAAGTCAGAATTTTTAAGAGATCCTTTAGCTTAAAATCCCCACAACTTTGCTCATTAGAAACTACTGTAACGTTACTTCATTTCCATTCTCGAATATTCTAAAGTTTCAGGGGATGTTAAGAAGGTATCGCATTTAAAACAGGGCACGCAGATAGTCTTTCAGTATTACCACATATGTAAATTCGAAAAGAATATATTAAATAATTTTTTGGTGAAAACAAAGTATAATTTATATTAATTAAACTTAAATTTATATTTTGTAGAATGATTTTTACGGGCAAGTTGAAAATACTAAAAATAACACAAACTACCACTAAAAAAATAATAATAGATAAAATTGGTTCACATACTAATGCCATATAGTTTTCACAGAAAAAATATCCCATAATTATTTCTATCTAGATCGTCGGTTTGAAATTTCATTGGAATAGATAATGTTTAATTCATATCGGTGGAGTAATATATAAATTCATATTCATATGTGGTTCATATCCATGTTGATATTTATATATTGTAGACGATGAGCTGATAAAAATAAAATTGGAAGACAAAGAAAAAAATACACGATGGGTAAATTAAAACTTTAATAAAGGTAAATGTAACTGATTTCTAAATGTTTGAACTCGAGCATTTATTTGATTGTTCCATTTTAAAATGCAATAATGTATATTATATTTATATTCGTTTTTTAAAGAAAATTTTTTAAATTATTTTTTGATCCTTCAGTCCTATGTTTTTTGGGAAATTAATTTTGTTAAATTATGATACAGCAATGAAAAATGGTCAGAAAAAATCCTTACATGACTTTTTTATTATTTGATTAATATAATGTTTATTGGATATACATTTCAATTAAATTTGTAAAGTAAATAGTTTTAAATATTTTAAGATGACTTAGTTCAATCATACAATAATGGTTATTGTATCATTCGGTTATAGTTATAAGCAGGTTTTCCTGCATAAAACTAAACTGATTGAGGCGAGTCTAAAATTCGTCTCAATCAGTTTACTCCTTCAAAGGCTTTATTTTTTAGAAAAAAATTAATCATTTATGAAAAATTTTATTTATAAACTAAAAAGTATATTAAAAAAATGATGTATAAAAATTATGTATCTGATTATTGTTAATTATTTAATTCAGTTAATGTTTTTTTTTCACGGAACGGCTTAAGGGACCACGTGAATATCATTATTTGCAATTCTTTTCATACCACTTCTCCCTTCTTTCTTCCCATATTTTCCGCATTCTTTTCTATTGTTCTTTCCTTGTTTCCTTGGTCCACGCTATTCCTTTTCTCGAATCTCTCTTTCCCATAAGGACCTTAATTTCTTTTAGTCATTTCCCATGGTCATCCCTATCGAAACAGTCTTGGTCTGTTATTTTCTGTCTCTCAGTTTCTTCCTTGATCTGTATGATGTACCCCTCCCCCGCACTTTTTTATCCTCTCTTTTTAAAGAAGATTTCTCTATTTAATCTCTTTGGGTACATCCTCACCATACCTCCGTAGAACCTTAATCTTCTTATTCTTATGTCCGTTTCCAAATCATTTACTTTTTTGCATATTTCCTTATTAGGTCTCAACATATAGCCTTCATGTGTCTTCTTTGGGCCGTAAATTCTTCTTAGTATTTTTCTTTCTATCCCTATAATTTTCATTAACATAAACAGTTGATGTTTAGCGAATTTATATTTCAATAAATTTTAAAAAGTAAAGGGTTTTCAATGATTTAAAATACTTTAATTCATTCCTACAAGAATGACTACAGTACCATTCGGTTAGTTAGTTATTAAAAAAAAAACTGTACCACTAGCAGCCTGTGAAGGGTCTGGTGTTTCAGTGCATGCTAGGGACTGGACTGTTTCTTGAACTACGGTTGGGCAGGGAGGTGGATCTCTGGCCGCTAACATATTAAATAAAAGTCTGCCATTGAGTGGATTTGAACCGAAGACCTTCGGTATGGCAACTCAGCGCTCTACTACTGAGCCTATCCGCACCCTAATTAGTTAGTATTTTTTCCACAAATTCGTGATCTATAAATTTTAAGAAAACTTGTCTAAGACCGTATTTAATGAAGGATTTGTTTTCGTCATTAATTTTAGCTGTTTATTGTATGTATGTATATATATTTCAATACCTCATCATCATACTATTTTCCTCTTCTACGGCAGTGTGAGGATCCTTCTTATAGGGCCTGGGCCAAGTTCTCTTCTTCGGTTCCAGTAGCATCCCTTACGATGTCTTCCCAGGATATGCGAGGCCTTCCTCCTAGCCTTTTTCCTTCTGTGCGGGTCTCGTAGGTGTTCCTGGTGATTCTATCTCGCTCCATCCTAAGTAGATGTCCGAAACATCTTAATTTGTGTTCCTCCAGGACAGTCTCCGCTAGTTTAATATCGAGATTAGCCCGTATTGTTGTGTCTTGTCTCTCCGAGTTTTCCTTTCTACTTTTCGCAGGTACCTCATTTCAATGGCTTGTATTCGATTTATGTGCTTTGAGGTTAAGGTCCACGATTCTGAAGACTAAGATAGGATATGAAGGAAGGTCGATTTATAGACGGGCAGTTTGGTCTGCCTTGTCACCTCTCTTGTTCACAGGAACCCCCGTCGGTCCATATTAAACATTTTCTCTACTGCTCCAATTCTTTGCACCATTTATTCGTCGGTATTTAAAACTCTCAACTTGTTTTAATCTATGCCCTCCAATCGTTAGTACTCTCATTATTCTTCGGGATTTCCTCCCTATTCCGATCCATTTAGTCTTCCCAGGGTTAATTTTTATGCTTATTGTCCATAATTCCTATTCTAGTACATTGATGTTATGTTGGAGGTATCGGTCATTGGCAGCTAGTAAAATGATGTCACGGACACCCAATTTTTTTCTTAAATTCTTCTGAGGAGGGATTTATTTCAATACATTTTATTAATTATATGGTTTCAGTAAGCTTAAATACCTTTTCTTCAATCTCATGTGAGTGTTTATTTTATAGTTTCGTTTAAATTTTTAGTTTTCTTTGGACGAAAATATATTAATAAAATTAAGATTGTATTGCATAAAATAAAATAATAATAATGTCAAGTTACGGCAAAACTTCCAGCCACTGCCACGGGTACATCAACTAGATATAGCAATTAGGTAATATGAGTTCTAGTTACGCAGTTACTTTTTTCTTTATCCCATCATCCGACTGGCTTTGAAAATAACTCTCACAACCTGCAGTCTTCATATCTTATGCATAAAAGTCATTGTGGCACACGTTTCTGTCATGATTAAGCTTCCGTAAGTAATTATATAATGTAAAACGAGTGAGATTTCAGGGACGAACTGACACGATCCAGGATTTTAATATTCCATGGAGTTAGTTCCAGAGTCTGCTACACTTCTCTTTTCAAATGTTATGGCAGTCCTTTACTTGTTAATTAGATTCAGTGAGGCCTCTATACGATGCTCCGGCCTGATCCGTGCGTAGCTTATGAAATTTATAAAAAAAATAATTGTTAGGAAGGGGAAAATGCGATGAAGTGTATTTTAGTAATGCCTAAAATATTATTATTATGTTATATTCGCACCTGCGCAGTATTGCATCTAACAAATTTTATCTGAATGCATTTTCCTGTTTAATTCGCAGGATCTAAATCATTGTCATTTTAACTATTTTTATTTGAAGAGAAAATATATGCCCCGGCCGGGATTCGAACCCGGGACCTCTGTCTCTCCGCGACAGAATGACATTGTCATTTTAATCTTCTCATAGGACGTCGAGGCACTGGCGGATCTAGGAGAATTTTCTAGGGGGGCCATGGATTAATGTGAATTTTTTATCAATGTATACGATCCATATATGAATGAAGATACATAAAATATCAATTTTTAATTTAAGACAACTGAGGCCAGAAAAGAATAACATGGATAAAATAAGCTTCTTGATTAAAGCGGTAGCTAGCTATACGTGAATGAAAAACATAAAAGGGTTCGGAATCGCCGATTTTGGATGCACCCATTTAGAAAACATTCGATGCAATGAATAATTTTGGTGTGTAAAACTTGTTTTTTTCTTGTTGAAAACCAACTAAAATTCAGGTAAATATCAACTAATGAGAACTCTAAGGGGGCTTGGTCCATATGCTCCCCTCAAATCCGCCAATGCGTCGAAGTTACAGAGAGGAGGATAAAAGAAAGAATAATGGAATTTTGTGTTGGTGAAAGTGAAGTGTTTTGTATATGGTGTGAATAAGTGCTTTTATAGAGAGAATGTGCATGCCGTTATGTATAGTGTGATTCCAAATAAACTAGGGGCCACTATTTTGTAGAGTTTTTGGCTGTGTTGTTAGTTTCTAACTTGTTTTCCAGAACTCCAAGATTCTACTCCATACCTGGAGATAGGTCTTAAATATTCTTGAATCTGTATATAAATTAAAAATAAAACTAGTTAAACAATTTGAATCGTTAAGACCGTGGAAAAAAATCCAACGAAAAGCCCTTAAGTCTCCAAAATAAAACAGAAATTGAAATTATCTGTCCGATATTTCACCTATTCAGGCATCCTTAGGTTAGATAGAGAAAAAAAACAAACCAAAAACAAAACAAAACATGAATAATTCACCCAAGAAGCATCCCACCACCTCCAAGGCCCAAATGCAACTCTATTTTTTTTAGTTTTCAATATTAATCTATTTTATAATCGTTATTTTAAATTCGTTCTTTTTTTATTAAGGGGCGGGATAGTAGAGTGTGTGAGGGTACTTCAACTAATATAAATGCCCCAGCTTCCTGATAGAATGTAGTACATAAACTTTAGGTTTTATCTATGTTTTTAAGGTTCATTTTTTAACAGTTTCGAAAACATACAACCCATTTTTCTATTAACATTTTTTAAATACTATAGCTATTCTATAATAAATGCGATAAATTGATAAAATACTGAATGAATAAATGAACAATTAAAAGTTTTTACTACTAATAACTTTATAACAAACATTAACCTAGCTTGTTTCAGCCTTATATGCATAGCAGACCATACAACACTTAAAAAATGATATGTTAGTAATTTAATGTTTATAATAACAGAATTAATATCTGTTCGGATAATAATAATAATGGCAACAAAATCTTACAGAAAGCACATTCTCCATCAAGTATTCGAAGGCTAATGCCACCTATTTAAAGCTACATACTAATCGATTCAGCATGTTAACTCTGGCTACCAGGTATTAGCAGGTAAAGAATACCTAATGAGGCACAATAATGCTGCAATAATAATAAATCAAGCGCTGGCTGTAAAATACAAATTAATAACTAGTTATCAGCCGTTCTACCGATATCAGCCACAGGCAAAATCAGAAAAAGCAGACATCAAATTATATGATATCCCCCTCAACAGACCTGATATACTGCTCATAGGCAAAAAAAAATCCACCATCATCGAAGGGGTGCCAGCTGATGATAATGGATTTAAAACGTTAAGGGAAAAAAATCGTAAATATCAAGAGCTGTGCGAGGAATGAAGACATATTTACCGATTTGTGCAAGTTTAAGTACTAACGATTGTCTTGTCCTGCAATGTTTTGATTCCTGAGGAAAGAATCAAATCTATAAAGGCGCTCGAAATAAGCTGGGAACTTCGGCATAAGCCAAGAAAAATATTCTTTGTCAGTATAATAATTTAATAATTTCAAATTTCAAAATAAATTTTTAAAGAATACATCTCTTATTCTTTAAAAATTTATTTTAAGAACATTACTTGGGTTTGCCAAAACCTAAGGTTAAAAAGCTTTAATAAAATCCATAAAATATTCAAATTTATCTAAGGGTTCTCTTTTGAGGAAATTTTTATAGTAGCTCTAATAATTTTGAGTAAAAGTATCTGGAAAGCATTTTATTTAAACATTTTCCTTTAGATATTCAAGGAAGATAAACGACACAGAATAAATCTACTCTGGTTACAAACAGAAGCACTTAACCAAAAAAAAAGTAATAAAAATAATTAAAACCCTAAATTAAAGTACTTCGCAATTCGTAATTTTCAAGGTGGTTGGGGAAAATTAAAAAAAAAAAAAAAAGAAGCAAAAAATATTATCTTTCATGTAACAGGTCCGCACTAAAACATGTTTAATAGCGGGAAAATTGGTTGTGAAAAAGAAAACATCAGATAAAAAGTGGCTTATAAAAAAAAAGAAAAACACCACAAAAGCCAAGACCGCATTTTTTTTTTGGCGGGAAGCAATTACCGATCGGAGCGCCAAAAGGTAATTCGTTTCCCGCCAATTATTCAGGAGGCTAGGCAATAATTCAGGAGGCCTTGTCTTGCTTCTCCCGGGAGATCAGTCTTCATTACTCCACTTCCCGCCCGATCGGGGCAACTTTTCATTTTTCATTTCTTATCAAGGATTTAATATAATTCTGGCTTGTTAGCACTTCTCTCTGGCGTCATCCCTTAATTACATTACACTTTCACTTAATCATTTTGATTTCTCTGTTTATTCATCCGAATTCGTTGCCACAAAGCCAATGAGGGATTTAGAAATAGTATAAATATAATGCAGGGTACATTGAAATGTATAGATAAGTAAAAAGTAATGAAGAAATTAATAGAAACAGAACATACGGAATTAAATATTGGTATATATGTAGTTATAGTTTATGTACAGTATTCATTTGATTATTTATTTGTGAAATTTTCAAAAAAATATTCCTTTCTCTGTCCCCCACTGAGTCACCTTCATTTATCCGTTTATAGTGCTTATTTCCAAACGAACTAAATATACTAAATAAACTAAAATATATCTGAGACAAAAATACCATGTAATCACATTGCTTTAAGGTGATTGGTCAGAAAAGTTGAGGTGATTATTGTGTTACGTTAGTTATTGTAGCTGCGGGATAGTAATTAACGGGACAATTTAGAGCAGAATATCTTTCTTCTAAATTTTAGTGTTCATCATTTCTCGAATTCAATGTATAGAGCTATGTGATATTGGAGAGGGTAACATCCTACTTCAAGGTTAAAAATGTAATTTCTAAGAAAAACAATTGTCTACAGATTTGTTCAAGTAGTTACATCACATTAGTTATTGATCGCGTGACGACACTGATTCAGTGAAAAGACGGGGAAAGTCACTTCCATTATTATCTTGAAGTGAAAATATGCCTGCAGTTGTGTCCTTGGACTATCCTTTACTAACATGGTATTTTTTTTATTCTGTCACATTGTAAACATATAAATTTTCATTATTCTTGAGGCTCATCAAGTTGTCCTTTGCATGTTGATTAGCTGTGTACGTGTAAATGTATGGCTCTATTCCTTCCTGTCTTTAAAAAATTGAGGGTAGAATTAAAAATAGGAATGGCTAAAGAAAGAGTCACGTTAGTTACCTTAACAGGTGGAAGATGATATTTTGTTCTTAATGACCCCATTATTATTATTAGGATCATGATTACAATTGAACACCTTATACAAATGTTCGTACAGTGAAGTTGTTAAAACTATATTTAAATTTTTGTATTTTTGATACATAATAAGATATTAGAGACTTAGGTGACCCCATAACGCATTTAAACTGATGGATATTTATCGTAGAGGCAAGAAAACCCTCTCTTATAGCACCTAACTATATATTACATGCGAGAAATGATGACCAGTAAAATTTTGAATTCGAATAAAAAAATATCCAATTTTCAATAAACCAACAACCTTTTACTGATTTTAAATTACGGGTTTAGCATATTTATTGGTTTTTTAGAGGGTTTTTTTGTGAAACATTTTAAAATTTTGCATAAATTTGGTGTATATTATGTCTTCGAGGTATTCTTCAACTTCTACCTGGTCTAAAAGCATTATATTCCACTGGCAGCTGCTCCTATCCAATAGACAATACCTTTAGTCTTCTTAATGAAAGCCTGCGGTTCTTCACAATTCTCAAGCAGTTTGGAAATACGCCAATGCTTTCTCTTATCCTTATCTTGCAGAGGTTTTCTGGCCTGAAATCTTTTTTGGTGTCATTTTTCCTTCAATGGCACTTGTTAGTTCTCGGTTTTTACTTTCCCATATAGCTTTCTCTAAAAAAACTTGAAAAAAAAAAACTATGTCCCACGAACCAGATCCCCCCCGATTAAGGATACCCTATTTATAGAGATTGGATAAGCACCGGGAGTGTCTTCAAATCCCGCAGGATTCATTTATGGTTTTAGTTAATCATAAGAAGCAATTCTATTATATTTTACATACTTAGTCAATTGGATGAATTCATATAGAAAATATGTTTTTGGGTACCACCGATTGAGCTAGCAAATAGAGCTTCAAACCTCCTGAAATGAATTAAAGGAAAAATTCATAAAATCGATACTTATGAAGGAAAGATAAATCAATCAATTTTCAAATCTAATTTAATAATTTGTTAAAAAAAAAAAAAAACTCTGGTAATAATCCCAAGGACGAATATGGAATGGCATCGGTAAGAAGAGAAGGGAGTAGAATTTCTTCAATACATTGTGATTGGTTATTGATTATTATTACATATTTTTTGTTTATTAAGACTTTAGTGCTGTTTTGAGCTTTAGTTTTTACAATATGTTACTCTGATTTGATATTTTATAGATTTCGAAACTGTTTCAGTTTTAATTATATTAACAAAATTAGTATTATTTTGTTTATTGTATTTTTTGGCGTCTTAATTATGCCTATCACGATAAAGAAAGATATATTCACCTGTAGCTACACCTAAGAGGCAGTCCTTTTCAGAAAATGGTGCAGAGAAATGGGAGTTTCTCGTATTTGGGTCCTTCATTAAAATCACATTAGCCTCGGTAACAAAAGGTTGACCTGGTCCTCAAGAATTGGTGGGAGGGGGAGTTAAGGACTCTGACCTTAATCTCGCCTTGAATAAGACATTGCTAGGTCATTAATCCTTTATTACAGGTAAATCACACAACTATTCCTTATCGAATCTTATTATATAATCATTAAATTTTTTTTTGGTAAAATATAAATATAAGTAATCTTTTGATAACTGAAGTGTATGATAACCTTCCCATTAAAAAATATCGGCATTGGCAATCTTATTGGGTATCCTATTGTACTGTAATAGGGAGTGATATAGTGAGTTGCTGTGCGGAAGTTTGTGTTCGAATCCTGCTGCAGAAGATAAATTAAATAAACTAACTAAATATATATAAATGGACCCGATGGGTCTGATGACCCTCCTGGGTACGCCACCTATAAAGTGGGTACCCTTAGTGTGAGGAAAAACCTAAGCGTCGAATAACCTCCCTGCACAACCGTTGTCCTGGGAACAGACCAGTTTCTACAATTCACTGTAGATGTAGGTAGTACATGGTAGTATTAAGGGTTGTAGTGGCGCAGCATTTTTTTTTATATAATACTGTAAAGCTCAATTCAGAATCATTACTGTAAACTATACTATGATATAGGTTTTTACATTTTATTTTAAATAAAGAGGCAGTAAATGGGTCTGTAACTTTTGTTATATTTTCAATTGGCTTGCATCTGATTTATGTAAGTAGATATTACATTTTTTTTTTCTGTATTCGCAATGCATCAATCGCAATAAATCAAAAGTAAATTAAGATTATCTTAAAGTTTTCCAATGTAAAGGAGATAGTTGGGGGGTGCAGTAAAAAAAAAAACACGTTTCGACCTACAGTGTAGGTCATCTTCAGGGCGATTTGGAGAGAGAAGTCGTTGGGTGTAACGGCTGGCTAACAAACGTCGGCACATAATTATAAGTTTATTACTTATTCAGTGTTTTTTTGACTGCACCTCCCAACTATTTCCTTTACATTAGATCATCCAGTCAACTATTTTCCTCTCATACATGCCTTAAAGTTTTCTATGTGACTATTACTTTAAATATTATTAGCGACTATGTAGCTCTTAATAACGAACTTATAGAGCATTGTTATGAACTGTGTCCAGCAATTTATTATAACTTAGTACTATTCGACAAACAATAATTTTGTTTGTGAAACCCAAAAACTTAACACCATATGAAATATTGGAGTGGATAATATAATACTTCGGCGAGATTATTTGCTGATTTACTAGAGTTCAGTCTACATTTACACTTAGTCTACTGTTTGACTAGTTTTCCAATGCTTTCTATTACAGATGCTTCCCTAATAGCAAAATAGTACAATACAGCACGCTGTTTGAGATGATTTTGAGTGCTACATGCGATATAAGAAAAACCTGTGTGCCATGAAAGACAATTAATTAAAAGAAAGGCTATTTAATCCTCTTTTAGCATAGCATTTACTCATAACTCAATCTATAGCTATAGGTATAGAGCTAGAAAGCTATTTGTTAGAGAGCATTATAACGCAATATTTATCTTCCCAAACAAGGGCTATGGAAACTTGGCTCATTTCAACTTTATTCAAACCCTCTGCACCACATTCCATTCCACGTGGTGCCAATCCACTCCACACTAATCAGCTCCATTTAATTACAACCCACTTCGTTCCATTCCTCTTCATTACTCAAATTATATGCCAAATCTTGTGTTTATTTCAAATGTTAGTTTTTTTTTGTTTAAGAACTTTATTTTACTTGGTTTACATATAATAAATTCTTCTTGTTTTATAAGTTGTATCGCTTTTCAAAGTGTACTTTTATTTATATGTTGAATACAAAACCCTCCATAATGATCTCAACATTCCTTTCGTCCTCGACCTCATCCCTACTAAATTTTCAAACTTTCACCAAAACCTTGTCTGACATCCCAACCCCCTGGCTTAGTCACGATCCAGTTACACACATCCATATAACCCACCCCGCCGTCTAAACTGGCAATGGTCCCGAGATCTGTTGTAATAATGTTATTTGGAGTACTGGCACTGGCCAGATTCTCCACTCACGACCTGTGTGTGTGAAGCGCCCTTAACCAGCTTCCATTGGCGTTTAATGCCAGTGACGCGGCTGGGAAAGGGGGCTGGGGCTTCCCGGACTCCTGCTTTGCCCTCATTCCTGGGGAAGAAGCTCAGTTCGGGGACCCCAGGCAAATTGTAAATAGGGTATGAATGTGTACATTTTATTTTATTTTTTTTTTATTATTAGTATTATTATTTTTTTTTTCTATTTTTTTTTTTACTTTATTTTATTATCATTTCCTCATTAATTTCTTTCTGTTACTGCATGTATATATTTTTCCGCATGTATATATTTACTTATTTTATTTTGTTTATATTATTGTTTTGTTATGGAATGACTGTAAGCTACACAGCACTATTACTTATTGCCCACAAGTGGCAGATTATAATATTTCAATAAAGTGTTAATATAAAAAAAAATATATATATATTTATATGTTGAATAATTCTATTGATTTTTCTTCAAACACACACACACACACACACACACACACATACATAATACTAAGACTATCACAAACACACCGTAGGGGGTCAACCAATCTGACATTTCTAAGAACCATGGTTTCCATTTAGACCAATCCATCAGTGTCCTACCCCTTTACTCCTACGCTGGTTGAAGGAGAGCGTCTAATCGGTCGATCTCCAAGAATAATGCTGTTCTGGGTAAGCAAGCCGATAAGGGCTTCTTCTAATTTCCTAGATGCAGATCATCCGTTCATCAGTTCTACGCCCGGTCGTTGTACTTTGTCTCCAGTAGTAGCCCTCATACCCGGGAAGTAGAAAGATGCTTGGGAGATCGCGAAACCTAATTTGGAACTCACTGCCTTTTGTTTTGTAAGTAGGTGTTTCCTTTAATCCGTTTATATATGTATAATGTCGATAGATTCAAATACTGATGTTTCGTGTATGTCGTTTTACCTTTAGTGTATGTTTTCGGATCATCAACCGATTTCTCAATAATTTCAAATTTTGGTTTTTCCATTGTTCTTTTCGGAAATGGTGTATAAAATATCGTTTTTATAATATTGACAGATTCAAATAATGACTTTGGTGTGTTGAAGTAAAAACTAAACTGAGTCTCTCTGTAAAATAAGAAAATTTACTTCTTATTTATTACCAGTAAAACGAGGAATAGTTATTTATATGACAAGTGATGAAAGTGCAACTTTATTACACCCGATTGAAATTTTAGCTCGCCTTCGGCTCGTGTGGTAATTAAACGAGGGTGTAATAAACACTCTTCTCAAGTGTTAAATATTACATTTTTCCTGCAACCATTTAAAAATTAAGAAATTAAAGGTGAAACTTTAGATTTGTTAAAACTACACTAGCGCTATCTCCTACAATTTTCTATTACTAACCATGCAAAATATAAAATAGCTTTAAAAATTTTTATTTTAACATTTTAGGATTATAAAATGAATAATATTATAATACCGCTATTTAACATTTAAAATAACAGAGTGCTGATTGTCAAATTCGATCTAGGTGGCTGTTACTTTTCCTCACTAGTGCGGGAAGTGGTTTTCTCTCACTAGTGGAGGAAAGTGGGACTTTCCACACCAGTTTAGTTGAGTAATGGATTGAATTACTCAATGGTTGCAGGAAAAGACACTTTAAAGCGAATATTTCACACACTATTTACAAAACTGTTTTCTTTAAACTGTTTTAACTGTTAATGTACGGTTTTAAATATTATATCCGTACATGTTTTATTAAATAATAAATATAATAACACCAATTAAAGCTATGGATTGTGAGGTTAAAAAAAATATTGTAGTCCAGGAAGTCTTAAATTTTAAAGAGAACAAATGTCTCTGTGACGTAGGGAACATTAGTCGTGTGAAAGCAATTCTGAGACAGTCAGTTTGTAATCCGCCACACTTCCGGGCACTATCTTCAAATTGCCATCTCAAACCCAAGAGGTTCTCCTCTAGTGGTCTCTGCAATCGGTATTAGTCGAGGGCTTTATCTTAGTCCTTCCATTAAGATTTTCTTTTATTTAGTAGGCCCTGTTTTAATTTTAATGTATTCATAATTTGCGAAAACTTTATTCAGAATAATTCCATTCTGGCCGTTTTCTCGCCCCCTTCCTTTTTTGTGTAAATTTTCATTTCCTATTCTTTTATTCAAGGCGTGTTTCATTGAATTATCTAAGTAGCTGCTTACCTAAGAGCATAATATTCAGAGAGGTCGTTTTATAAAAAGAAATTATAATAATAAGGCTTAGCGAACCCGAAGGTTCGATGCCGATACCACTAATTTGTGCTTACAAATATCCCTACTCGAACCACTACCCAAACCCAAATCCGCCTCTACCCAAACCCAAATCCGCCGCTACCCAAACCCAAATTCTTCCCACCTACACCTCGGTCAACACTTCATACTTTCCAAATCGGCACAGCGCTTATTAATTTTTTAGGAATTCGTTCGTTACTAAGCTCAGCAACTTCGCCATGACATCGCTTGAATATTATTAACCGATTTCATGCTTCGCAATTCCGCATAATGTTCTAAATATAATTACTGTATACAGGGTGAGTACAAAATAACATGATAATCTATATCATTTTTAACGAAAAATAAGAAATAGCTTCAAAATACATTTTCCAACCTTTGAGATAAAAAAAAATTATTTCGTTATATAATTTTAATAAAATATTGGTTTATAGTACATTCCCAATTTAAAATTATATATTCACAATAAATAAACAGTACAGTCTCTACCATGTACTGAGTCCCATGTCCGTTCACGGGTTTAATTAGCGAAATAATTAATTATGTACTTATAATATGAACGAAGGTTTTATTCATTTTAATTGGTAAAACTAACTACTAGTTGAACTCTTATTAATTCTAAGACTAGGGAAGAGGAGTGATAAATAAATTAACGGCGGGACTAAGACTGGTCGTCGTTAATAAATAATTAATTAAAAGCTGCCTCTAAATTAAAGTGGGCAAGACAGATGGAAATGAATTAGCCGCTCGAATATAGGCGGCGCTACTGTTCATCTTCAAGACCGCCTTTTTTTCTTTATTATTTTTTTATCTTAAGCGAGCCGTCAGTGGGAGTAATAAGAAAAGAGTAAAAAATTGCTTCGCCATCAGTGACATAGTGTAAAACTGATTTGACTCCTTGAAGGGCGGAAGTCGAGAGGGAGTATTTCTAATTAAATCGGAAGTTGATAAATACACCCCGGCCGGGTTGAAGATTGCTTTGATCAATAGGCCCGCGGTGTATGGACTCGGGTGCAATTAGCCGTATTAATCACATAGTCTAATGTGTCTCTTCTAATTAGAGGCAGACAGATAGGCAGTCTCTCCCGGGCTAAATTACCCGCGAGAAATATTCCCGCCAAGATAATCAACTTAACGCCGTCACATTTTGGCGCCAACTCCTTCTTATCACTCCCTTCCCCAAACCTTTTCTTCGCAGTACTTACCTGGTATTCAGCCTCGGGTTCCTTCTCATTGCAAATTATTTCTTCTGATTTCATCAATCCCTTTACAGACTGCCAAGTATATACTGGTAAAGGTATTGATTAAACAAATTAAAAACGTGCTAATTTTATCTCTTATAAAAAAAAAATTGTTGATTACGTGCTACTCATTCTCCAGAAGAATAGTTTAATCAATTTCCTAATTATTCGATCGGCCAGGAACGTATTTGAAGAAATGATATTACCTAAGAAACGTTTAAAATCCGTATGTATGGTCAACGAATAACTCTTATTTAAACAAGGTTTGGCTAAAGAAGGACCACCTGGGCGATCAGCAGCAGACTACCTACTCTCGATCAGACAAACTGCACTTTGCCGGGGAACATGTCCTTCTGTCCAATTCAATGATACCTTCCTACCTATTTCCGACACAGTACGAAACCTTAGCTTCCTTCTTAAAAGACTTACATGGAACCCTCATACCAGTATTAAAACTTAACCATATGCCCTGCAAAGAGTTCTTGTATACATAAGTCTTTCTCGGAAACCAAAGCTTCTGTATGAATAAAACACAGTTCAGCCAGTAGTAATGTATGACAGTGAGATGTTGAAACTGACAGAGGAAAACAGAAGGTTTTCTGGAGTGGGAGAGAAGAGTCCTGAAAAAATCTTTGGACCAGTCACAGCACAATAGCACTGGAGAAGCAGAAGCAATGCCGAATCCTCTGTGCTATCTACAAGCTGCCTAAAATGATACACCGGGAGGAAGAATAAAAAGGAAAGACCCAGGCGTATGTGGATGTATGACTTGCATAGTGATTTGAGAAGGATAAAAACAAGAATTTCGAGTAGCCTCGCTGGAGACCGCGAGGAATAGAAAAGAATGGTGACAGATCCATGAAGAATCTTGGGTTCCATTCGTTGTAGAGATCGTACTGTTTCTATGACAACGCCTATGCTGGTAGGTGTGATGAGCACCTGGAGAGTCTCCAGAACCCAAGGGATGCTTCATGCTTCACAGATTACGTAAATAACTTGTTTGCCACAGCCGGATTTGTACACGGGACCTTCGGCACGAAAACTCAGCGCTCTACGAAATAATATAATAAAGATTACAATCATCTTTACTATCATTATTATAGCTACGCGTATGCAATCACCAATCCACAACTTTTTTTGCGTAGTAGTGCCTATAATTTTTCATTTATAATTTCGAGTTTTGCAACAAATAATATGTGATGATATAGATGCCTGATGCTCCACTGCCAACTTTTAATTTTAATTTAATTCAGAAACAACTTTAAAACCCCGATTCATTGATAAGTATTGTGACCAGTTTGTGGGTTTTCGGTCCAAGGTCCAAATTTATTAAATAAAATGTCAAAAAGGTAGGTTGTATTCATAACAAAGTTCGTGACACAATCATTACATCAAGCGGTAACACCAAATACATAACCATAGCATTACACCAACTACAAATCATATATAAATAATTAATAAAAAATCAAAGATTATATACAATTTCATTTACAAATTTTAATAGGATGCCTACCGCTGAGCCGCAAAGAAAAGATAAGGTAAACAGTAAAATTTGGCAATTACTTGGCCATATAAACCACTGATGTACATTCGCACGTAACGACAGCCCACAGTAGAGTGAGCTCACATATGTAGAGACACATGACGGACGAACTTAGCGACAAGAAAAAGAAACTCGTTACAGTATGTTTACTAGAAAAATATGATAATTTTTGTACTCAAATATTAGCTTAAATTGTCTCATGTTCGTGAATATTGAACTATGTTTCTATATGGACTACAACGAAAGCAAAGGGAATATTATATCGTTTATTAACTTCCTTTGGAGTGAGACAGTGCCTAGAAATTACTTTTTGTCAAAACAATAGGTGAGTATTCTCATATCAAACATAAAAATACAGTGGCATATTGGCAAAAATACATTGATAAAGAAAAGTTGTTGAAAAGTTTAGATCTTGATGTCAACTTCAGCTTTGAGACTTTGTTGAAACCTGCCAGGAAGCTCCTTGGAAGGCCGCTCTTTTCTCACCTTTGCTTATTTTATTTATTTATGTAGTTTTTATATATATTTTTCCTTTTTACTATTAGATATTCTGGCCGTATTATTTCCTTTGATTCACCATAAAATAGAAGAATGGACTCTAAATGTAAACCCTATGATATTTTATTTAAACCATTGAAAAGTTTCCTCGTGTTTCTTTAATAATATATTTTTTCTATCCAAGGCTTATTTTTGCCTTATCACAAACGTGAAAGAAGCTGTTGACAAAATATTGAGTATTGGTTGTCCTTTAAATCATATGTTGGAGAACAAGAAATTGTAAAATTGTATATCCGAGTATGGTAGGACTTCATTGCCCAGGTGCTGACTTTTTATCACTTCGAACGAGTCTGAGAATTGAATATTGATCATTTGCAGTTTTTTCAATTAATTTTGAATGTCTATAAATGATTTGTTTAATTTTTGACTAATTAATTGACTTGTGCCGAGAAATAAGTTCTCTGATTTTGTATGAGCTCGTGATTCTTGCTTAGTATCTTTAAAATCTCCTATTTTTATCTAGGACATCCACAGGATAGATTTTTCTGGTCTCTGGTCTTGGATATCCTCTGAAGATCAATTAGAAAACCAAAGGTGAATGACCATTTCATAAGAACTCCCTCGACGAAAAGCTGTGTGATGGTCATAAAAATCAGACTAGTTTGACTCATAAAAATCGGAAAATAGGGCACTTTTATTGTTAGATTTGAAATTAAACTCAAATCTGTAAAACTATTTCTTAAAAATAAAAACCTTAGTATGTAAATCGAAAATCGGGCCATTGTTTGTAATATACTGAATATTTCCTTAATACCTGTACAACTATCATTTATGAAGTATCTTATGTTTAATAAATGGTAGAGACTGTACTGGATCTAGAACAACGGCTTTGCAAGGCAGTGATTTGTCCGAGGTCACACTCAACAGTCAGATTTTTCCCTATTTAAGGATAACCACTTTATAGAGATTGTAGATGTAGAGAGATTAAATAATCAATCTGCCACTGCCGGATTTGATCTCAGAACCTACAGGACTCTACGAACTGAGCTACTTAATATCCCCCCCCCCAAAAAAAAATTATATATTTTGCTGAACACCACCATCTCTTGAGTTCTCTATTAACTTTATAACTACCTAAAACATCTTGCAAACATGTACCAATATCTCACATCCGTAGGATCACCCTATAAAAAATCTTCCCAATTACTCTACGGCCTACTCCTTCTTAACTGAGTTGTCATTCATGCCTCATGTGATTGTTTACATGTCTCGATCCTGAACGACTCTTTTTTTTTTTTTTAGTAAAATAGTGTTATAATATTGTTCTACAAAAGGAATCTTTTGCGCACTTACCTTACTTAGAAGTATCCAGCTCAATTTTCTTATTTTGTTTTTGTTTCTCAAGTATATCTGTGTTGATAGTTCTCCATTCAGCGTAATCCCCCGGAGTGAGTTAAGGCTAATCCTCCAAGATGTCGATATTATTCATTGAGATCGTGCCGCGGTTAAGATAGGACTAATTATACCTGCGAGAGGTAACTTCGCTAATTAATACAACATAAGGTATCTCGGTAAGTTGGCCGAAGCAACGACGGTATTTAGCGGCCCCCTCTCGAGATCCCATCCTTAGCCGCTGCTGTTTCGCCGACTATGAGTCATCTAATAATTGACTTGTTATTCCCCGAGTTTATCTCTTCTCTGTATCATTTTTTCCCAAAGAGTTCCTACCAGATACCGCCAATACCGAAGGCCCTGATGAAGATTGTCAATCGGCTCCGAGTCCTTACGCTCAATAAATAGGAAATTTTCCATTCATCAACTTTGTTAGCAGCTTACACTTTCAAGAGTTGAATTTGATTTCTCTGCTCAATCGGAATAAATATTGAAATTCCATCATGCTTACAAGGCCAAATATTTCTTTAATTGTTTAAATTAAATTCTAATTTCGTCCCAATTGTTTAATAAACAATTTGTATTATTTTATAATTTTTGGTCAACTGCTTTGATTTTTAAATATTTTTATTTTAAAAAGAAAATATATGCTCCCGGCTGGGATTCGAACCCGGATCCTCTGTCTCTCCGTGGCAGCGCTCTAACCATTTGAGCCACCGGAGTAGCCTGCCGGCAGGGGACAAATCTTTTCTCTTATCCGATCCCATTTCCCCGTGTTCTCGCAATTTTTGCTATTTATACACGAGAACGAATGTTCTTTGAACATTACTTAATTTTAGGATCTTGTTGACTTACTTCATTTGTCCCGTCAGGCGATTCCCGTGGCTCAAATGGTTAGAGCGCTGTCACGGAGAGATTGAGGATCAGAGTTTGAATTTCGGTCGGGAGCATATCTTTTCTCTTTAAAAAAAAAATGTAATAATTTATATTTTGTCTCTGATTATATAGTTTAAATGTCTAAACAATAGATCCAGTTAATATTTATGTTTGTTTTTATGACCTTTTTATTAATGTTCAACAAATATGGCGAAAATTAAAAGCTGTCACAGACCAGAGAAACATGTATTAGAAGTGTAAGTATACTATCTTAAAATATATATTAATTGTTGAGAAAGAATACGCCGAATATGGACTTCCAGAAAGTAAGGTTACAATGTCCCGTTCAGGACGTAGACATTTTTCCTAGCAGTTACCACTGACGGGTTGAGAATTTCCTAAATGTGAAAACAAGTCATGGAACGCCGCAGTCCGTTATCGTTGCATCAACAAGTTTGTTTTCCATTCGCTCCACCTGTAGCAGATAAATATTTTCTTTACTCAATTGAGACGGGCCTCGAAACGTTGGTGTGTAGGCGGCATCTTAATCTTGGTAACTCGAAACAGGAGTATTCAATTCAAAAAGGTATCTCTGGAATATCTCGTTTATGGCCGGAAAAGAATCTTATTGGACGATTTTATGGCTCGAGGTAAAACATCAAGGCAGTTTAGCATACTGTGAGACCCTCAAATGATTTTTTTTAAAAATAAGGACAAAAAGAGAAGTATGTTGACTCGTGGCGTGTCACATTTTCACAACGCTAGATCCTATACCGCCTGGCTCAGTCAGGACCTGCTTGTCTAATTTAGATAAGAGGATATCGTAAGATCGTAGGATATCGTTGATCAACCATTCTATTCTCCGGACCTGGCACCATCAGATTACCATATTTTCAAAAAATTGCAGGGGTTTTTAGGTGTACAACGATTTGCAAATAATGAAGTGGTCCACGAAGCTTTTGAAAAATTGTTTTGGAAGGTGCTGCGGACAAAAGCTTGTCTCCAGGTTTTAAAATTGTATTGACCTTAATGGCGGTTATGTAGAGAAATAATGACCTGTTTTTACTCATATCTTGTTAATTTCATTATACTCTATGTATTTTCTGTTTTTGAAATGTTCTATAACCTTATTTTCTGGACTTCCATCGTATTAATAACTTTAATACTGTTTATAACTGTTATGCTGAGAATAAATTACGCATAATTATTCAAATTTTATTTCTATACAATATACATAACAAAACTTACACTGTAATAAATAATATTTCATACCCTCGGTAATATGAATCATTTGTGCCGTTTTTTATTCCAAATGTTTTTATGACAGAGTATACGAGGTAATCCGATGGTACGAAGAAAAAAATTCACTAAAATATTTATATTTTCTTGGCCATGTTTAAACATCTTCCTTCCGGGACAAGGACTATCGATAAAGCGGAAAGCCGCCAAGAAGAGGAGGGTGTCTGGGCTTTATTGTAGAGAAAATAATATGGCTGCGAGACCATTAATCTGCCGAGACAGGCCCTGGTCTAAGGCCTCACCGCGCCTCGTCCTTTATAAAATTTGCACCGACTGATACAGGCCTTGTGAATAAATAATAGCAACAGCCACTCCTCCCCTTCTCACAACATTCCTTTGCACAATTTGTTTTTTGAATTCAATAATGGAAGCACCTCATCAAGGTCAATCACAGATCCAATGAAGGCATTTCAACAACTTAATATAAAGAATATAAAATTTAAAATAGAAAATCGTTAGATATTTGCGTTTATCCGATATATAACATTGGATTTGACAGATTTTGAAGCATATTTAAGCATTTGTGTATTAGCCGGTCTCCACTGCTGTTATCCGCCAATCCATGGCTCATGCATTTAACTGTTTTTAGTAGTTTATTTATTCTCTTTAATTAATATATTTCATGATTCGTATATATTTTTTTTTTTGACACATTTATGTACGATTTGTATTATGTAGCCTACTGATCAGTACACATTATGTTTCTTTTTCTGTCCATGTTTTAATTCTAAAGGGATTTAGCCGCAGGATAAAGTTAATTTTCTGTTTTATTCTATTTTTTAACCGAACACTGATAATTCTTATACTGATAACACCTACTTTATTGACATCGAAGAAAAATGAAACGTCCAAAATGTAATGATAGAATGCTAATTCTAGAACCCTCTAGACACATTCATTCCTCTTCTTATATAAATGTTTTTTTAGCGCTACTTTGTGCTGCTATGGGTTATCGGACGATGCTACAGTGGGAGCTCTTCATTTTGCCCAGACAGGTTTAATTAGGACAGGGATTTTCAACGAGTACCTGACATCGTGCAGGTATGGACCCCCGTTTAATCTACTTTCCGAACGACGGCATAAGCAAGGATGTTTTACTTCCTTTAACAATATTGTGTAAGAATTACTATTGTCAACCCGTATTGCCGTAGTAAATAAATTTTAAAAAAATACTCCATTTAAAAAATCTTGGAGCCACCTGCCTGGCTCCGAACCCACGATCTTGGGCTTGGTTGTTATGCCAACCACTGGACCACAGGTCACCTAATATAAATGTTTTCCCTACACTTTTGAAGAAAACATCACCATTTCTATACTTTTAAAAATCTATTTGATAACCTTTTTCACATGATTTCGTAATTGGCAAAAGGAATAAGGCAAAAACACAAAACTGAATTTACTATAAATACAGAAATTTAAATAGGCAATAAACAAAATTAACATGGCAAAAACACTAATAACCAATATAGAAATCAATTTAAATTTGAACTTTAAATACATAGAAATGTGGAGAATAAGAGATATTTCACTACAGTGAAAGATATCTGTTATAACAAGAAATTCTCTAGCATTTTTTTACGTTTATTGTTATTAGGATGATTATGATAATAGCCCTTTTTTCTCAGAATTTCTTTATTATCAGATCGTTATGAATTCAAATTCAAAAGATAAAAGAAATTAGTTGTGAGTTAAAATCAATCAATATAAAACAGGACAGCAGGAGTGTTTTTTAATGAATAAATATATTTATAAAATTTAATAATGAATTTTTAAATTAATATAGAAGATAAAAATCTCAGGAGAGGAATACAATACTTATTAAAGCAAAAGTAGAGAATATCCAACCAACAAGCCTTAATCTCTAATTTAAAAACAGGGAACTAATAACCCGTCAATATTTTGCCTCTTCAGGCATACTCTGAATAGAAACAGAATAATTTCAAAGGAAAACATATGAATGAAGCACATTCCAATTTCAAAATACAGCAAGAAAGTAGCCAGAAGAAACATCTCACCACCTCTAAGGCAATTATGGAACAACATAATCATAAGAAGAAGGTTATACCAGACACCATTAGGAAAAGGTTAGATAAAACAGCAGATAGAAATACACTCAAAATACAGTACAAATACGTGTAAAACACACTCATCAAACTTCGAAAATTACAAAAGAGAAAAAATAAACAACACAAATACATTTGACACGAAACAATATAAAATAGGAAGCTTAAAGTGCACGCTAAAAAAGAATTATCAAGTATCCTAGACATTGAGCCGTCTGTTAAACGTCCGAGTAGAAGACCGAGGCGTAGATGAGAGGATTACATTAAAAGGTGTTCTTTTAGATTTGGTTTAGGACATTTATATGTGGTCGTTATTTAATAAACAACAGCTTTTGTTTTCGGCAACGAGCATTTTAGTTCATATATGCGAGGTTTGGCCAACAATGAAGAATTCTGTAGAATGTTAATCATTCTTGATAAAGTATAGAAATGCAATTGAAATTTTGAAAACCATACTTATTGATATACTCTATTTTCCCCCTTTCACAGTAACCGTTTATTTATTAGCACATTCCATACCTGAGTATATTGATGTACTCGTGTTGATATATTCAGATAGGAAAAATATTTTTGAAATCAGTGCAATGTCCAGAAGTAATAATTCTATCAAATGAAATTAATCTTTTGTTAGTGGACATTATTAGAATGAAACTGTATACCTCGCCATTTTATTATGGCTATGTTATAAATAATTTAAAGCAATTATTGTTTTAATTTTCTGAGACATTAGCCATGAGGGGAATATCTTGGACAACGGAATGGTTTCGAAAGACAATTTTGTAGAATACCTTCGTTCCTAAACTAAACCTGCGTTAACTTCCGCATTCCTGTACAGAAAGCATTCTCTCTATCTACCGTGGCTTAACAAAGGGTAACGATAACAACCTTCTGAGGTTGAGGAGAATGGAGGAAGAAGGGGAATGGAAGGGGAATCAGGATAGTTAACATGACTCGATGTACATGAGAGCAGTGCGAGGCAGTCTAAATACCATCAACCTCAACTATTATCGGTCGTATTTACAGTGAACCAAAGAATCGACGATCCTTGGGAGATATTTTCGGGGGGTGAGAGGAAAAGAAATCTAAAGTTAGGAGGAGTATTATACTATGTAAGCCCCAGGTAATGGCAGCAGTCATGAGAATGGTTACTTTTCTGGACCAATTACTCCTGAAGTCATAATCAATAAAATTTTCTTTGCATTGCCAAAGCATCGAATTGTTTTTTCATTCATTTAACGTGACCTTATGCTGCTATGGCTACTCGGACGATGCTACGGAGGGTGAGTTAAGTTTTGCTTATTCAGTCATAATTAGAATAGCTATCTTTAACGAGTGTCTGACTCTGTATAAGCTCGGGGACCTTCAGTTTACGTCCCGAATGATTATTTAATTTTCTAATCTAATTCTCTATCCCTCGAGAAAAATCTGTAAGCTATATTCTTATTGGTTGGTAAATCTACGGTCGCATTGGACTCTAAACTCTAACGGAAGTAGGGTGTTTCTGCTGTCTGATTTTAAATGAAACTAAAATTGGCTATTGTTTATCACTAATGGTAAATACTTTGTTGAAAATCAAGAGACATCTCTTGAATCGTCCACCAATTAAAAAAAACACTGTAGATAAGGAATATTCTCTCTGGATGGAAAATTCTAGAAATAATTCTAATAAAGATGTATAATTACCATTTAAAAATTACTCGTTTCAGATAAAAAAATTATTGAGCTTATTAAGTTGTATTTAAACCTTTACCACTACAACCCGTGAACGGGTCTGGGGCTCTGTAAATAGTAGAGACTGTGCTGTTTCATGGAAAACTGTTGTGCAGGGAGGTAGGTGATTTGTCCTAGATCAAGCTCAACCGCCAGATTTAGGGTACCCAGTTTAAAGAGGCTGGGTGAGCCCTAGATCCCATATGATCCATCTCTCGCTGCTAATAGACTAAATAAAAGTCTTGTCAGCAACGTGGTGTGACCAGGATTTTCGGCATTGCAATTCAGTGCTCTACAAGTGCAAATTTCCACTCTATGTCAAATCCATAAGACCACCAAGTTTGTTCATTCATTGAACGTCACTTTATGCTTCTATGGCTTATAGGACGATCCTACAGTACTAATATTCCCTATCCAGGAACATTTTAGGAAAGGAGTCTTTAAAAAGACCTAACACAGCACACGCTCGAAACACCCATTTTTGTCTCTTCCTCGAATACTGAGCAACCTCACAAATATTTATATTAATACATACAGAATGTTCTTAACACTATAATATGATCTATGATGATATATCATATACCTATCTATATGATATATCTGCACTCTGGTGAATAAGAGGTTAAGTCGAATTTAGTCCATAAACAGTTGCCTATATCTAGGGAATCGGAATCGTGTCATTAGACTGTGGTTTGAATGGAGTTTTAATATCGGCTGTACCTACTTTTTAAACCACTTGGTGACTAAAAATAATAAGGGGCTATTATTCACTACGAAAAGAACACCATTTCGCTTCCCGATGTACAAAAAACTCATTTTGGAGAAAAATCGACTTGACCATTATTCACTGGGGCTGCATTAGACGTAATGCTGTGATCATTATTATATCACTAAAAACATTAATAATTATAAAATCTCAGTAATGGAGGTTAGAAAAGATAAGGTTGAAGTAGCCTTCCAACTCACCAAAAACATCTATAATAAAAGTCCTTGAATTAAAAAGTAAGGCATTATGTAATTAGACCGGAAGCCCTCAATGCAGCGGAAACTCTATTCATTACCAATAAGGACCTAATTAAAAGATTAGAGTTTAAGTAACGAAATATATTAAGAATATTTTTAGGCCCTAAATTTTCAAACAACAAATTAGTCTTCAAGCGAAATGACTCCTTTTTAAAATGACAGAAAGAATCGGCGGCCCAATGAGGAAAAGAAGGTATAATTTCTGTGGAAAAATCCTGCGAACGATTGCGAGTAGGCTATCAAAGCCTCCGAAGAAAAATCTGAATATGAGTTCAGAAATGAAGAAAGACTGGGCGGAGAGAAAATCACGAATTATTGAATGACCGTATCCACAAGGTTGGGATATAATAATAAAAATAAATAAAAACTCATGAAGTGAGTAGACCAATCCAGAAATATATTACATAGATACATTTACTTTCTTTATCCTGTATTTTCCAGATCGGCCATTCCTAGCCTTATGGTTTTTTTAAATTATGAATTTTCAACTTTAATAAAAGGTAAAAGTGTGGGTTTCGTCTCATGTAAGAGACCCCTCCCTAACTGTACATTATCAAATTATTTGCTAGAGGAGTTCTAAAACGGAAAACTATAAGGAAACAGGAATATATTAAATTGTTTTAAAATGATTGGTGAGAAACGTAATAGAGTTCACGTCAGAATATCATTCAAGAGTCTCGGTTTTAGTCTTGGGGATGAAATAGGTTCGCCTATGTTGAATGCTACAGCTCCTTTGGCTGCTGGTAATCCGTTCTTAAATCTGGTGTAACGCTTTTTAATAAATTCTTCAATTATCTCTAGTTAAACCAAAGCGCGTTTACTGCGATTCGTAGCATTTAATCTTGGAAAGTTTGCAATTTTGTTCGCTAGATTCATTAATTTACAAAATATAGAAAAGATTACATATATATATTGGTTTCTACTTATCCTGACTGTAATGGGAATTATATTGTGTTTTAGTTCTTGAGTTTCAGTCTTTCTTAAACTTCTTAGGCGACGTTTCGAGAAAAAAGTGTGCTATGTTTTTCATACCAATCATTTTAGTGTGCTATTTAATGTTTTTATTAAAAGCTCATTTGTTCACCGTCAGGGCATGATTATGAGACTAACCTAGTCTCAAAACGTCGCCTAAGAAGTTGAAGAAAGCCTGAAACTCAAGAACTAAAACACAATATATATATATATATATATATATATATATATATATATATATATATATATATATATATATATATATATATATATATATATATATATATATAATATGTAATCTTTTATGAAATATTGTAATATTTCATCCAAGTTAGGCCTCTTTTGTATTCAATGGGCGAATATCGCCAATGTATATCACAAAATAAATAACGGGATCTGATTTAGCCTCGGGGGAACCTAACCCAGAACGACCCTTCCTTTATAGCCATTATAACAGAGAGAACACTTCCCTTCAACAGAACTATCCACACACAATGACGAGAGAGATATAAAGAATAGCGCGTCTGGGACAATTAAGTTGAGCAAGTTTAATGCCCGTCCAGTTTTAATATCTCCTTGGCCGGAGAGGGCTTTATTGGCCGCGTTATGATGGAACTCCTCTCCATTGTCCGCTCTTAATACTACGAGCTAATACTATTCGCTAATATCCTGCTTTGACTTTGCTCTTGGTAAGTATCACCGCGCATTAACACCGCCATTTTGTCCACTGCAAGGGATGGACAGGATTGTAAATATAATTATTACCCTGATCTATATGTATGTCATACACTCATTCTCATTTAAATTTTATCTTATATCTTATTCTATACTTTCCTAAACGGGATATTGTGGAACAAACAGGTCTCTATTGAAACAAAAAGGAACATATGCTGCTATGTATTGTGCTGGGTGTTTTAATAAAAATATATATTTCCACAATGAGCACATGACCTTTTGCAAGAAATAGGTCACTCAGGTAGAATGGTTTGCCCACATGGTCAAGATGGCTGAAGATATACCAAAGGGGAGGGGTCTAAGACTCCACCTATGAGGAGGACTCTCTGAACGGATCCCGAGGAAGAATGAGGCCGGCGAACGGCCAACGTGTAATCTACCCCTGTTTCACAGTTGAGTAGTAATTTAAGTCTGTTATGTATAGTATTTTATGGCAATCCTCCATTACGTCTGAATCATTAAGTATACTTCTCAATGCATATATTAAATCATTAATCTTATTTCAAATGGTATTAATACAGTATATTCATTATAATTCTTTGGTGCTTACTTAACCCATACGCACTATACATTTATGAATAATGTATTGATGGTTTAAATAATTAGTAAATTGGTAAACACATAATAGACTTATAGAAAAGACTCCAATCAAGACTAAAGTAGAAATAATAATTTGAGTAATTATCTTAAATGATTACTCTGGCATCCCAAAATCAATTTAGAATGTTTAAAATATATTTAATACTATCAAAAATAGCAATACCATTCCTTCTTGGTCGGCACAACGCCGATTAATGATTTTGATTCTGATAGAATCATGGACAATTACAAAACGATCGAAAAAATAAATTACTGGTCCTAGAAATGGATTTCTGGAGACGTTGTGCCATATCCAGGTTGCAGAAGGTCCCAAATGAAATTATTAGAAATAGAATAGGACCTAAACTCAAAATTCCCAATGGCAAAAGTGGAAGAAGATTGCTATGGTATGGACACGCCATGAGAAGAGAAGATGTGCGAAACCTCGAGAGCAATGTATTATGGAGGTGAGAGAAGATATGGCAGCTAGAGGTCTGGCAGAAGATCTTTGATGGGCAGACCATGTTTGCATGGGCAGGAGATGTTGGAGGGAAGGTGTCTTAGGGTTCGGGATGTGATAAATATTGCAAAAAAAACAAACATTTTTATTCAGAATATTGGGTTGTCCAAAATGTATGGGATTTTTTTATGTTTTCGTCAAAAGGCCCCTCCAAATAGTAAATTGTATATGATAGTTTCACAGTTTCGACTTATATAAATTGTTACAAACAAATTAATCCACAATGACCTTAATGTTTATTAAACTTTATTACCACTCAAACTCACTGTTTCAAACCTCTTCAGTTCCCGAAAATCCTCCTAGGAATCTGAAAAAGTTATGGCCTTGTGACCTTCTTAGTTGAATTTATTATTTTAGAATTATTACATTCAAATTTATTGTATTGAATTTACAAATAATTTTAAAAAATCAAGGTGCAATCAATATAAATAATAAACTTAGAAACCTAAGGTTCAACTCAAACTTGTGCAAAAACATGGCTAAAAGAAGGTAAAAATTCTGTAATACTAAATCTTCTTTAATGCTCCTAACGCCTGCTGGGATTAGTTCTATAACAACCTTGTAATCGATAGTTGAAGATTCGATATGAGCTAATATGGAGTTTGATGCCGGGAAGGAACATTAGTCGATTATTGGTTGTTGCTATGGCGGTCGTGGAGGTCTCGGAGGTCGGGTAAGTTGGGCTATTAGCGCATTCTCCAACAGTGGACCAACTTTGCTGATTCAATCTCTTCATGTTGAATGCTCGTTCAAGACTCCTATCGTTCCTACTTAGTTCAATATATCACCGATATAATACAAATCTGGTAGGGGTGTTCATGGTATTCGTTCATATTAATTACAGTTTTGATAATCTGTGGAAATATGTATAATATGGTATACACCAAACTTCTAAAATGTTCTAGTTGGTGCTTGCTGTCCTCAGTTGAACAAACAATGCTCTCTGGAAAAATTAAGACCCATTGATATAATTAATTTTTAAAATATACGGGATGCCACTCTGAGATCACAATTGAGGTAAAGGGTACAGGGTACTAGTTATTGCTTGCATTATGGCAATAATAATACTAATATATTATCAATGTTAATACTTTTTACCTTCATTTGCAAAGGTTTGTTTGATTATTTAATATTTTTTTTAAATTTAATTTATTGAAATTTGCAATTATAATATTATTACAATAAGTAAATCTGCTAATACGTACAATATGACATGAAAAACACTTGTGAAGAAACTACCCATCGGTAGCACTACAATAAAGTTCTATAGTAGATGGTCTCGAGACCATCTTCTTTTCAGACGCCTCGGAGGGTTATCAGGAATAGTATGGGAAGCAAGTACAGAGACTAGCGGATTCCAGTGTGTATGGAGCTTGTCATGGAAGGTTAGGTAACTAGTTTGGGCCAAATCAGTAACATATGGGACATTAAGATCATGATGGATGAGTTTGTTTGTGACATAATAAGGAGCATTGAGGATTTTATGAAGGATTTTGGATTTCAAGGATTGGATACGAGATGAATTGGATGGTTTAACAGAGCCCCAAAGCTCAACTCCGTATGTCCAAATAGGCCTGATAAGTTGAATAAATGAGGATGGTTACATAAAAATACATGTCTACTTAACAAAGTGCTCCTTTCAGATTTGAGTGGTTTGTATCTACAAATTGTTACATGAAATCCCTAGCATCTTCATTCCCCACCGACCTTCCTTCAACTGTGATCAAGATGAGCGCAAGAGTAATGAAAAAAAAAGTAAACATCGCACTCTTCTCTTCTCCTCTTATTAAATATATCTGGAGTAATTTATCGTGGTGGCTCAGTGAGTAAGGGCACAATGCTGCTAATCTGTTAGTCATAAGTTCTATACTCAGTGGTTTCACTAAAATAGGAAAACTCTTATGAGTCTGGCCCATCATCATCAGCTGTTATTTTAAAAATAAATGAGTCATAGCAATGTCGAAATCGGAGGATCCTCTTGAGGATGACCAGTGACTATGAACCCAGAAGGAACCCGAAGGAATTTAATTATTATGTCTTGGTTTTTCTATTAAAAAATAGTTTAGGAATTTCCCATGACGGATCAGCGATAGATTGTTAAGTTTTATTTTGCGAGGCTGGAGTCAATCACTGTGAGTGCCCCTTGAGCCTATTGATCAAGCTCCAATACTTCAATGTTACATCTAATAGATTACCTTCATTTTTCTTGTACTTGCAACATCAGTTTAGAAGAGAGCCTTATTCATTCTTAATACTGTTTAAACTCGAATACTTTTTTTAAAAGTCATTACTCAAAATTTTATTTGCTTTTATTCTAATTATACCTAGTTTTTCATTATTATTGTTACGAGCTTGAATAATCTTGGTAATTTAGACTGTACTTCTTTGCAATCTAGTTTCGTTCGTACAGTCAACAAAAGGACAAAATAGACTTATTGTAATATTGCTATTGATTATCATTATAACTTATTGAATATGAACTAAATCGAACATAGAGACTCTTAAATACTCTAAACTATCTACAATATCTCTACTCTCCTGCTCTCATATACTCTCTACACTCATATTGTTAGGACGTAATTAGACTGAATGGAGAAAATAAGTAATAAAATATATTAGTAGAATAGATTCGGTGAATTAAATAAATTAGATCAGATAGTGAAACATGTGGTAGCTTATTAATTCTAAGAACAATATGAAATGAGTAATTTTAAAAATAGAAATAGATAATATGAAACAATATAGCTTAGATTAAGTTACAAAGAAAGGATAATAGCGTCTCTATCGAAGAATCACTTTGGATAAATATTATGAACGAAACATTGAATGTTATTTCCGAATAGAAATTATACTAATCACTAACAGTAACGCTGGACTGTCGAGAGTCTACGGTGATGATTAGAGAGTCTTTCTCTCTTACGGCGAATTAAGTACTGTCTTTGAGGGTGGTGATGAACAGTGGACAGCTTCCTCTTATTAATTAGCTGAAAGGTGGACATACGTTTGATGATGTTGTACTCGTCACCTCAATTCTGGGTACATCTAGTCTTCGGCGATCGGACTGGCGAGGACAGGGCACATGTCGCAAGTTAGTGTGGAGAGGTGATGTAAGCTTGCAGTCTCGAGGCCAAGTGCCAAGACGGAGTTCTATGTTCTATCAGAAACTGCGTTTGGAGATAAAGAATCGAGTTACCTCGTATTTCCCATGTAGTCAAACGGAAATGGTCATTTGTTTGATATCTGAATTGTTATTTACCTTCATCCACAAGTTATGAGGTGTAGTAATCGTGCTGAAAACACAATTTGGTTTTCCTCTACTGATTGCATCAACTTTTTTTCAAAATATACTCTGCTTTGTTCTTTAATAAGTAATAAGTTATGTGATGCACTGATAATTTAATTTTAATTTCTTTTTGTTAATTTAAATCACTTTTTGGATAGCTATTTTTACTCCATACAAATATAGCTCATGAGGACGACATAAGATATTTTATTAATATTATTTCTTATATACATTTTCCTATCACTAAGTGCTAAATTCTTGTGCTTGTGGTGTCGGGATTTCATAAGCATGTGGGGATGCGGCAGACAAATTATGTAATTTGTTAAAAGCCACGGATCGACCCTGTTAGTTACTAAGCAGTTGTAATAGTTTGTGGAAGCCCAAAATTTAATTTATGATCGGTACATTACTGTTTTAGACATGAGAAGTACAGACAATTAATTGGAATACATTGGAATCTTCTTGATTGAGACTACTAATAATTGAGGCAATTTCTGTGGAATCAAATCTGAACGGGCTGAGCAATGCAAATGTCCCGCGCTTTATTGGATTAAATCATTATTTCATTGGGCCACAATAATCTAGCCTTTGCCCGCAGATATTTCTATCACTCTAAAGAAAGACACAATTGTTGAGAATTTTTACCCAACACAGGATAACTCAAACAATGCATACTTAACATATGAAATTTCAGTTAAAAAATATATAGTAAAAAAGTCTATAGCAAAATAATATAGGCCCAGTAGTCCGGAGTAGGTGTTGGAATATAAGAAATTATCGAATATTCGAAGGATTATGTATATAAAAATAAATTTTGACATCTTAGGCCTACATTAGACAAACGAAAGCCAATTTTAGAAGCAGTTTATAACCGATACATGTTTTAAAATGCCCAATTCCAAATTATTGTCTCACAAAATTGTGCGTAAGTGTTGTAAATCTATCATAAAAAGGAAAAGTTGTAAAAAACAGAAATTACATTCAAACACACACACACACACAAACACACGTGATAAAATCTTTCAATAAAAGCTTTCAATACCTGCTTGGTCTTGTCATTTAAATAGTCTGATAGATATTTTTAATTATTCTTGTCCGTAGAATAATTTTAACTTATCTAAACTAATTAAAGGTCTCTAATTTCTAATTGCTGGTAGATATAAAAGAAAACAAACAGAAATTATGAAAGAATTTCTAATCAACTACAGTCCCTGGCCATATTAATGTGACCACTGCATCGATTCGTTCTTGTTACATGTTTATATTATGTTTTTGTATGCGTAATGATGTTAATCGAATTTAATATTAGTTTTATGGGTAAGTTAGTTACCTGATAATAATATGAAATTGAAAAAAATAGTTTCGAAAATAAGTCCTTATTTTTTTTTAATATTTTGTAATGTCACCCTATTTACACCCTATTTTACATATTGGTGAAAAAAAACCTATCAAAATAGTTAAAATATATGATACAAATAATAAATCAATAATGAACTTACCGAATTCGACTTGTATTTAATAAAAAAGAAACAATAAATCCACAAAAATTACCAACACAAATTATGCACGCCGTCATGCGTAAAACAAACTGGCTGTACTAAAACCAATGCTGATATTACTAAAAGAAAAATACTTTAAAAAACTTATAACAGCGTTGCCATTACTTAAAACAGCAATTTATTAAGACAATAATCTTGCTTGGTGGTCACATTAATATGGACTGTAGATAAGGAATATTCTCACTGGATGGAAAATTCTAGAAATAATTCTAATAAAGATGTATAATTACCATTTAAAAATTACTCGTTTCAGAAAAAAAAGTTATTTAGCTTATTAAGTTGTATATAAACCTATACCACTACAACCCGTGAACGGGTCTGAGGCTCAGTACATGGTAGAAACTGCACTGTTTCATAGACAACGAAAGTGCAGGTAGGTGATTTGTACTAAATCTAAGTTGTATTTAAGAAGTACATAAAATATAAACAGATTTAATTGTTTTTAGTAATTCATAAAAACTAAATTTGCTCATTGTAACTGTATATAAGCAAATGTTGAACAGTATAAAATTTTAAAATTTTTATATATAAAACATTTGTTCACAGCATACCAATTTATTTAATTTGCAATGAAATATAATTAATTATTTTTAACAGGCGAAAAATACTCCTATAAAAATTGGTATTTTAAGTCGATAATTTATTATCATAATTACAATTATCGATTGCTTTATTCTTTTTATATTAAGTATTTCTTCCTTTTTTTAAAACTGGATTTATTTGAATTTCATCTTCAAGAAAAAAAAAATCGGCTTCCAGTCAACTCCTTTATTGTTTTATATGACAAAACGTTTCGACACTATGGTGTCATTTTCAATTATTTATTTTTCTGCATTCCTTAACTGGAAAGTCAATATTTTTTAAAAATCATTTTTAAGGAGATCTTTAGTCCTCCATAGTCAAACTTATATTCTAGAAGTTTGACTATGGAGGACTAAAGATCTCCTTAAAAATGATTTTTAAAAAATATTGACTTTCCAGTTAAGGAATGCAGAAAAATAAATAATTGAAAATGACACCATAGTGTCGAAACGTTTTGTCATATAAAACAATAAAGGAGTTGACTGGAAGCCGATTTTTTTTTTCTTGACAATTAAGTATTTCATAATTAGGTATTCGTTTCGGCTGAATCCAAGCTACTTGCCTACACGTTGAATCAATTATATAAACGTCAAATGTAAATGCGGGTGCCCACATGATTTTTTTTATTTTTATCAAATGTTCTTTTCAAGAGCTGTTCGATCTAGGTTGAGAGGATGGGGCGAGGGAGTTGTACATTTCGTATTGTCAGAAATAATAGTTTATATATTTGTTTTCAATTACATCCCATCTTCTGAACATTTTTGCTCAACCTTTGTTGTATTGGAATACCATTCAGTTATTTCTGTTATTTCTAATCTGCCTGCTTTTGAACGTTATTGGGTATTGTGGGAAGTTGGACTGTAGCTTATTACATTTATTTATTTTAGTATAGCGAAAATGTACAGTACATTTTTAAACTTTAATTTCCATTTAATTATGCATATTAATGCCCATTAGTAATATTTTTTAAGGAAAATGATTTGAATATTATTTTAATTATTGTAATGAAATCAAGTACATCAATTCATATCCAATACTTCTTTTTCTCTTTAAGCGAATTTTCAATATTTCTCAATGAATTTTCATAAGAAATAATATATAAATAATTAGTAGTAATGCATAAATATATTCCACTCTCTTAGCAACCACTTAAGGCGAATTGTATTAAATGGACTGATTACGTTTAGTTATTCCGACACGCGATGCTGCAGCCTTCAACTGCAAACCAACTTTGGCCTGGCGTGAACCAGTACACGAACACTAGGAATCGAAATTTTTGAAAAAAAAAAAAATTAGATGGAAAAAAGTAAAATGTAAAATAAAAGTGTTAATTAAGCAACTAATTATATGAGACGTTGAACACATGTTGTCTGGAGTGTATTCATGATGTTGATTAGCAGGTCACTCTCACGCGAGGCGAACTCCTTTCGTCTTTGATAATTTCGCCCCTCCATCTTGTTTCATTTTAATTACACCCTCTCTTTGCCTTACGTTATTATTAATTTTTTATTAGCAGTCATAAAGTCTAGTTAATAAAGTCATTCGTCATTGGTTTAGATTGACAATTATGATATAATTACATACTTATACTTCAAAAGATGATTTGGTTTCGATTAACAATATCCTTCCACCATTTTGGCATTATATTTCCTTCACAGTTTTTTTTTATTTTTTCATTTTTTTTCAGTTTTCGATAGATAAAAAATTAAAATAAAATCTGTACCACTCGAATGGAGAAATGTAGATTTACCTATATTTATATATATATATATATATATAAATATATATATATATATATATATATATATATATATATATATATATATATATATATATATATATATAGCCATTTCTGTTTATCATAGCAGTCTTCCTCTCTAAGTCCTCTTGCCACCATTGCTTCCGGGATCCCTTCGATCTACCTCTTTTCTGGGCGACCTCTCTTCTCCCTTTCCGATGGTACATGTTTCTCTTTTAGGCCATCGGTCGTCCGCCATGCTCATAACATGACCTAACCAACTCGTTTTTTCGTTTCAACTGAGTACAGGATGGAAAACCAATAAGGTTTTCAAATATATATCAAATAAGAAGACAATGACAATATTTAGATATAAAGAAAAAAAGGTATGTATCGAACATTAATAACACACATATGTATGCATTAAAACTCACCGTTCCATTGAGAGGATTTTAACTGAAAACTGATCCTACTATTTTTTGGCAATTGTAGGGATATCAGGTGATGGAATATGCGGGATTTGAAAATTGGAAGATTAAATCTTCTTTCATTCGAGTTCCAAAGGGAGGAGGATCGGATAAGGAAAGTTCTGTCAAAAACTGCAGTTCGGTGGGATGCTGCATACAGATCTGAGAGCCGAGAACGGGTGTTACAGGAATGGACTGAGGTTTTGAATTGAAGGAGGTAAGAAAAGTATGATGGTCGGCAGGATTGGATAACTTGGTAAATAAAGGTGCTAGGAAGTACTTACTGCGGTAGGAAGAGAAGCCATTTCAATTCATCGTAATAATCGGGATCCCGAAGATGAAGCGAACAAAGCAAATTATATGCATCGAGATTCCCAGAGATTCCTGGGATAGTCCAAATGAGGTAAAATTAAGGAAGTAAATAGAAGTCTCGGGCTTCAGAAGGGAACGGGTGACGAAGGTGATTCAGGTGGAGAAGGTAAGAAGAGAGATTTCAGAGATATGTTTTCCCCAGGATAGGGTTTGGTCAAGAATAATTCCCAGATTTTTATGAGTTGGGTAGAATTTGATGGAATTATTATTTAGAAAGAGGATTAGATTATGGGGAATAGTTTTAAGGAAGTAGTTTGACCCCTATTGCTATTGCCTTGGTTTTGTCAACAGTCAATGTTGACTATCTATCCATTGCCCACTGACTTATTCCAATATGTACATAAATAACAATAAGAAAAAAACTAGTGGGGGAAACTAAAGGGGCTGAAACGTTCTCCTTAAGATGGTATGGCTTCTCCACTACAGCTCCTTTTCACCATCTAACTTCAGGCAGCTGCCTTGTCAAATAATACCACTACCTTGATATTATTATTTTTGTAGATATTTGTATTACAGTTTACTTTTCGTTGAATCACTTCATTTATTTATGGTCAGTAAAATACCAATACCAACAAAATAACCAAAATTTCACTTGTAATTATTTTCAAAATGTTGGAATAAATCCGAATAAATAGAATTTTAAAAAAAAATCTACCTCAGGACCGAAGTGGGATATAATTTTTATATCATCGTCCTCATAATTAGACAAGAAGCGGCTTAGTATTTAATTTTTATATTAAATTTATTATATATAAAACCATATATTTATTCATATTATTAATATAATTTCACTAGATCTAGAATTTCCTGCATTAGCTAACTACCAATTTCCCTTTATTCTGAGGCCTCGGGTTATAGATCACTACTGAAGGGGGTTCTCTGATAGTTGAATATCTTGAACTGAACTATCTTCAACAACTTCAATATCTTCAACCAGTTCGGGCTGAATAATAATGTCCATTTCGTTCGTTAAACAGTTTGGCTTGTGAGTTGGCTGCAAGGCGTTCCGTTCCAACTTAAGTACTAGACGAACTAGAAACGACCATTCGGTTATATCGGTAGAAAATATATCTCTTTTTTGTTTCTTTGGGTCAAGTATCAAATACTTTTTTAGCTCTCAATTATCTATTGAGATATTTAATTATTTAAAATAAAAAGTATTAAAATTATCTGGATATAGAAAGTGCAGTCAATGCTACATTAATTGTGATAGAAAAAAGGCCAAAATCCTTTTTCAGAAAAAAGGCATAATTGGAACTTATGCTTATTCGATTATCACAAAAAGAAATTGCCTTAATACTAGAGTCTTATATCAACTTCAGTTTTTTCCATTTTCGTTTTGCGCTAGAATTTCTGCCCGAGAGATCTTTGTAAATATGTCATTGGAGTTCTGGCAGTGGCCAGCTTCTGAACTCATGTCCTGTGCGTCTGCGGCTTTAGTGCACCGATTTAATGTCCACTGGTCTCGATTCAGTGACCCAGCTGAAAAAGAAGCGCAGGGGTCTCCTGTGATTCCGCTCTGTTCTCCACACGTGGAGGGTGGAGCTCGAAGACCCCTAAATCAGTGTAATTAATGTATATATGTCCCTAGATCTATAATACTTCCTGCCCTTTAGCGTGGAAGATTATATTGTCTCCCATTAAGATTGTTGACGTAAGACTACGTAAAAAAAAATTAATACACACAGAGACCATTCTGAGTTATTTGGATACAGAAGATTTTCCAATGAAAACTAGGTTTCAACATTGTTCTACAGTTCAAAAAAATTCTCTTAATTGTACATTTCATGCAAGGACAACCAACAGAAAAAAATACTAATAAAAACATGATGCTGCTCTGTATGGCTCGCTTTTGTTTTTCTTTACATGTAATGCTAGTCAATAAATTTTTATTACTAGACTCGTACTACTAATAAACACGACTCCCCCCCCCAGAAATGTAAATATTCATCTGAGATAAACTGTCAA